>CM017797.1:95967830-96566937 GCA_008086715.1 Sitobion miscanthi
AATGGGTTGAACAGCTTTCCACCCCAACCACCGCCCCTAAATTACGCCACTGACCTAAATCCATCAAATCGTATGATTGCGAATACGTGCCTCACCTCACTTCGTATAGTTTCTATATTATCCTATCATGTAATTTAATTTCAACTGTTTATTTCCCACGTAGGCATGCCAGAGTGCCCATCTGATAATCGCATTTCGCGTTGAAGCGTATTCACAATATTTATTAAGAACTACAATTCAACTGTATGATTTAAGTACTTTACCCCTAAGTTATGGGTTGAGACAACGCTTTCATTAACAAGAAAGGTAATTTCATGTGAATATTAATAGGTACAGGCCAATATCTGGTTTGTAAAAATGCCAAATGTGCAGAATGAATGAAATATTAACAATTAAGACAAATAAGAAATTATGAATACATTCATGGGACTTAAATAGATTTGAGTTTGTTAGCAACATTTCATTTTCATTAAGTAAAATATGTAATTAACATTAACAATGTTTTTAAATTTTTGTACTTTTTATGTAACTAATATAATTTAATTTATTTCACCCCTAAACTAGAGTGATGTTTGTAATATTTAATGTAATATATCAATAGGTTCGATTGTGAACCTATTCACATATTAAATTTGGTTGGAAATAATCACAAAAAAATTGTTTTCAGGCATAGGTACAACGTTTGCAAGTTCAGCATTAGTGCCAGTAGGTCAAAGTAGGTATCCAATATTTATATTGTATCTATTTATAATATTCATAATAATTCAAAGAATAATTCTAAGACTTAGGGTCTTTTAATTTTACAGAACTATATATTGTACAGTACCTATCTATATAGTTACGCGCTGTGTAACAAATATAAACCCAGATAATATTATAGCGTTAAGAAATACACTGGTAGGTACCTACAATTATATTACTTGATATTGATGTATATCGAGACTATACAAGGTGACTACGTGTGGTGAGGCGCGTATATTATAGTCATTATTATAAGGATTTAAGGACACTTCAAAAAATATCTAAAATAATATTTCAATTATTTTAGCTGAATTGATGAAAGTGATGACGGGTCCCAGTGACCCTCCTCTTTGGCGAAAAATTGTGACTCTGAAAAACGAGAAAACCGCGAATGAAACAACTATTTGCGATCAACACGGCGTGCTCAAATTGGTATTTGAATGTTTTTTTAATTTTGACAAAATTTAATAATTATTTTGTAGTTGAAAATTCATAAAATGTTCAACTTTTATAGCTAAGGGATTGAAAATTAGAATAGGTTCCACGTAAATAGGTTATACATAAATTTCTTTATTCACAATAATATCATCAAATATACTTGGTTATGTCATAGGCTGACTGACTGTTTTCGCTCAGAATCGTTTTTCTTATATATATATTATATATCATGAATTCAACATTTGACACCATCCATTTGTGACCCACTTGTCACCTACTGTACAGCAAAGCGACATCCACTTACCCACCTTTTTACTTTTGACCCCCCCCCCCCTCCCCCAAAGTACCAACTAGATTCACTTTCCTGTCAGAAAAGATACTGTTGAAAAATACTAAGCATTTTTCCTGTCCTAAAAGGTGATGACAGACACAAAAAAAAAAATAAAAACTCACATCATCGTAAAATCAATACATTCATCGTTCCACTCAGAATCTAAAATTTAAAACTAAGTTCCGTGTAAATAGGTTGAATATAAATTACTTTATTGACAATAATATCATCAAACATACTTATATACTTAAAATATCATAGGCTGACTGACTGTTTTCGCTCAGAATCTATTTCCTTATACAATAATTTTACATCATTGATTTCAAATTTAACACAAACCATTACTGCGACCCATTTGTAACTACTGGCTACTGTACAGTAGAGCGACACCCACTTGCCCACCTTTTTTTTCTTTTCTATTATTTTTTCGATATTTTTAATAATTTCCATTAATCAAACATACGTTTTATGAATTATTTTTTTATTTTTGTACCTATATATTTTATACGTTCTGCACGCACATCTTACTTGATTCATAATACGTATATATATATATTTTTAGTGCATTTTTAAGGATTTTTAATGTTTTAAATTCATAGATCTAGGTACATGTACTAGTACGTATCTTTAAATATGTAATCTTTCATACTGTATTCAACGAGTGACTCTGGAAGTTTATTAATATAATATAATGTTGTCACGTGAATTGGCGTCTATCGACATTCGACGACAAACACATTATGATATCAAGCGACGCAGCTAAATGGGATGAGATACGAGTGCATGTGTGGTTGCAGCTTTCAAAAACTTGAAAGGTATAATTAATGTATCATGGGTAGAGGTGATGGCCTAAACGTAAGTAATGCCTGTCAAAACACGCGGACGAATATAGCGTAACTAACGTAATATAGCAGCAGCAACAGCGAATCGGATAGCCCAGCGGTGTTGACCTCTGTTGGATAGATTATCCTGAGACGCGCAAATCGGTACACATAATTTATTATATTATTATATTTCTGCGACCTATATATACTGCACTTTGATCAACGATGAATGTAACAAGAAACATTTCGAACGCATAACTTTACATTTTATTTGGGTTGCATAAAGGACTAATAGTCTGAATTGATTAAAAGTTGACTGGTTGAGAATTGAGAGCAAGCAGTACAAATCATATAATGACATTTTATGAAAATTTGTTGTAAAATCGTAAGTAGACTGCTAATAAATGCGACACATACGTGTATAATTTGAAACTTAAATTCGCTATTAATGAGCAAACCTGAATTATAGGAAACAGCGCTGAAATTTCAAATCTGTTAAAAAAAAAAAAACTTTTAATTCAAAGTCCAAAAGATGAGTGAAAATGGTGCAATTCAATAAAAGTTTATTTTGCGGCGCATGTATGGAAAAAAAGGTGGACAATTTTAATTTTACAAATTTTGTGTTGATAATATGCAGTACAAATAACATGAGTCAAACTTAAGGTCATGCGTTCGTAATATTTTGTGTTACCTTTATCGGTACACCCGACATACCTAACTTACAACACCAAGTGCGCGTATTAGATTACCCTTGCCGTCGAGTCATCTGTTTAACTGCTGCGATGGCCACAGTAGGAATATATTATAATAATAATGATCTAGCCGCAAGAATTTGTTTGGACACAGATTAATGATTATAGCTAGTATTATATTATATATTATTATAATATTTCTGCAGTAGGTACTTATGTCTTATATACTACCAGTAATAAGGTAGGTAGGTAGGTAGGTCGTACCAATGCATACTTATGTATACATTATATTGTTAAGTACTCGTCATAATTATATAATTAATTAATATATACTAGGTATAGGTCATGGGTACCTATACACGTTTACGCTAACGGTTTAAGTCTATTATACTCAAGCATGCGTCAGTGGCACGATTTCAGATTTTTTCAAAAGGGAGCAAAATTGTTACCGATCATCTGAAGTTTGTCCCGCTTATAACATTTTCCTTTTTGGTTTAGAGGGAATTGTTAATGATAATACAATTACTACCGATAACTATAATATAATAAGTTTATTTATTCAATTAATTTATAAAAAAATAACTTAAATACACGGTTACAAAAATGTATAATACGAAAATTCCCGTAATTTAGGTTAAAAATCGATGCCAGCGTACCATGTATTTTGCTAAGATGGGAGAGGGGGTGATAGGAGCGTAGGGTATGCGATACATGATAATAATTTGTTTTTATTTGATCTTTACATACACTACCTTACTACTATACGAGTATACCTACCTTCATGGCCAACAGATTATTTAAAAATTTTTATGTAGACAAAAAGCTAGTAAGTATATGTAGTAGATGCTAACTTACCTATATAGTAAGAAATGCTTAAATAATATTATTAAAATAATGTTATATTAAATTATAATCATTAAGTACTTATATTTTCTCAGACAATAGTTGTTAAAAATTATCTATTTAATACTCATGTACCTATATAGGTATTATAGCTGTATGCATCAAGTGTTACAATTTTAATTATATTAATTTGTAAGAAGACGTAGCTATACGTGTTGTCTCCGTCATAATCATAATATATACAATTTTAATTTCTGAATAATCTAATTTATTCTGTAATTATTAATAATAGAGTTGATTGACCTACTATCAAATTCATAGAAAACAATATTATCAGGGCCTCACATAGGTATTTTGATATTTCAATTTAGAGCAAATCACGATTAAATTGTAAATTTCTATTAAATATTTAATAAATGTTATTTTTATATCAACACTAAATTTTAATGGCAAAAAAAATTTTAACGTTGACATTTCAATGGGTTACTTATACATAATATTATATTATTGACGAATTTCGATATTTTTTAATATATAAAATATTAATAATTGTAATAATGATTTTTATTTTTTAGATTTTCTACCCAAATCATGGATGTATTTTATTATTTCTTTCATATAATATAGCCCTAACTCCTTGTATTTCAGATCTTAAACAAACGATATAAATGTGTTGTTGGTAGGTATATATGAGTCATTAAGTTTTATATATTCTATTAATAATATAATACAATTTCATAGGTATGAGAAGGATGGCATGTTGCAATGTTCCCTGTTCGTGTTGTTCTTTTGCAATGATTTTAGAATTATTTATAGACGATTTTAAGGAGCCAGCTCATTCAAAAATAGAAAAAAATGTATCAACATATTATCATTATTATTATTATTATATTATGATGGAATTTCAAATGTATTTTATATAATTCCAAACCAATTGTACAATTGATATAATAAATATAATATCAATATACATATCCTTTATGCTTATAATATACCTAAACGAAATAAGCCATTTTATAATGATCGTAAATAAAGCTGACTCATTGAAATTTTAATATTTTGTAAACGGATGTATTAGCCCAAAAGACCTTTTAAACGATTTTTTACTACAAAACTGGTAATTATTGAAACTAAAATCGATTGTAATGACGTCTATTTAACACGTTAAAAATAATATAACACTGCAGAATGTAATCATCATAATTATTTATTCATCAATACCTAAATACAAATATATAATAGCCTAAACAATATACTTATACTTTATATGTATATTCAAAAAGCATACAGTATTTTTGTTTTAACAAATAAATATTATTTTACTATACAACTAAAATATTATACAGGGTGATTCACTAAGCATATGCTCACCCTCTTTTTTCTTCATAATAAAGGTGTTCAAAATCTGATATTTTGAATTTTAGATTCTGAGCGAAGCAATGATGTTTGATTTTACAATGATGTGTGTGTTTTTTTAATTTTTTTTTTGTGGACAGCATCACCTTTTAGGATAGTAAAAGTGCTTGGATTTCCTTCAATAGTAACTTTTCTGATAAGAAAGTGAATCTAGTTGATACTTTTAGGGGGTCAAAATTAAAAATTTCCCAGTAGTTTTTAAAAGCGCCTTGAAAACAAAAGAAAGTTAAGGATAAACGGGAATTTTTTCGCAAAATCTGTTTTCGAGAAAATCGATTTTGGTTTTTGGTGCAACTCAAAACAAATGACTGTGGATATTTGAAATTTCACTGAATGTTTATATTAGCATTTTCTATACACGATAAAATTTTGAAAATAATTTGACTCTTTTTGAGCTGATATTTCATTCTAATAGCAGTTAATATTAAAAATACATAGGCACAATTTTTTTTTATAAGCATTTAAAGTTCGAATTTCGACAAAATTTAATAATTATTTTGTAGTTGAAAATTTATAAAATGTTCAACTTTTATAGCTAAGAATTGAAAATTTAGAACAAGGTTCCACGTAAATAGGTTATACATAAATTGCTTTATTCAAAATAATATCATAGGCTGACTGACCGTTTTCGTTCAGAATTTTTTTTCTTATACAATGATAGTATATCATTGAATTCAAATTTAACACCATCCATTACAGTAACCTACTGTACAGCAGAGCGACATCCACTTACCCACCTTTTTAAATATGCTTTTAGACCACATTTTAAAATTCTTGAGAATTGTTGTACTACTTAAGGAGTGGAGATACAAACTTCTGTTTTTCAAATGAGAACACCCCTATTCAATTAAAAAATTATACAGTAGATAATTTTTCTGAATTTTTTTTTTGAATTCACACGATAGTAGTTTAATATATTTAGCTTTGTATCCTATAAGGATACGAGGTCCATAGTAATTGGTTTATAAACTATTGTGGCAATAATGATTTGAATATTGTAGTCATCAATATTACTAATTGTAAAAATTCTCCTAGTATAGTTAATATATAATTGTATGTCTAATTTATATTTATTTAAAACCATGTTTAGGACTATTACCTTAATACAAACATTTAATATTTAAGAAACTACCTACTCATTCAAATTTGGAATTACTAATTAGATACATCAACATTTTCAAAAAATTATCCATTAAATAATTTACAGTAAAAAACGGGGGTTCACATTTAAAAAAACAGAAGTTTGTAATGCCACAGGACACTTCTTAAGTAGAGCAAAAATTCATTAATTTGAAAATATGGTCTTTGAATAAATTTAAAATTCAAAAAATCAGAATTTAAATAAATTGATTATAAAGGGAAAAACGGGGGTGAGAAATCTTGGCAAATCATCCTGCATAGTATATACTATAATATATTCAAGCAACTCAATAATTATATAATCATATCAAATTTAAATGCGCACGTCTGACGTGTTATTATTCAATAATAAAGCGCCGATGAATATTACATATACCTATACATTTATCGAGGACATTAATATATTGTTTTTTTTTTTATTATACCTACTGTGGCGCACAGAACGGTTTTTTTCAAACATGAAAGTTCACTGCAAACGAACACGTATTTTTATTTTATTTTTTAATATATAATGTTCTTTGCGATAAAGATCTAAAAATTATTTGTCATTTCACATGTGTTTCTGTACGACATGTACATATTATTATAATGTATAATATTGTGTGCACCGGCCGAACTCGATGTTTTTTCATTTTCAATAGGTATTTGGACGTGTGCCACAGTCACACGTTCTAAATATTGTGTGTACGACGATTGGAAATAAAATAAAAATGTATCATTACGCGATTTGTCCCCTTGAGCGTGGCGATAAATAAAATGTTCGAAACGAGTTGCTATACGGCGGCGTCGAGATTGCGTTCAATTTGAAATATTTGCATATAATATGTTACATTGTCGGTCGTTGGTACAGGTATACAACAGGAATTCGAAAAGAAAAATTGGAGCACACTCTTTAGAATATAGAAAATATGCCCGCGCGACGAAAGTGTATTACATAAAGGGCACTCTGCTGCAGTGTACAATATAATATATATTATATCGCGTAAACGACGTAAATCCTGCAACGACTAACGGGTTATAACTTATAAGTAGGTATGGACTGTATATTATGTGTGTTATATATACGCACAATAATGTATAGATATATGGTGGCACGCACTAGTACACTACACACACACACATTATTATTATTAAACACGATATATAGACCGGACGATACTCTATATAGAGTTTTCTCGTTCCAGTCGATGGCATTGTCACTGCGCAGTATAAGTAGGTAGGTAGTTAAGTAAGTAGGTAGGTAGGTAGTAGGTATACCTATACTAGGTAGGTAGTAAAATTAGGTATAGGTATATACCACTACCTACCACTACAGTATTAGTATATACCAGACCTATATACTATTATTATATACATAGGTACTGTAATAGTGGTGGATAATATCATGTTGAATTGAAATCTTTCGTTTTGAGCTCGATATGACACGTAGGTACATTATACATTAATAATAATTATTATTAATCATTATAACAAGTCCATGGGCGTAATGACGAATGTATTCCGTATGCGATACGCGCACAATGATTTATCATGTTTTTCAAGAATACTTGCGGTTGCCAAACCATTTTTTGTTCCGGTCAAAATACCTATACACATACCCTAGATGGATTTTTGTACAGTCTGCAGCGTTCTCTTTGTTTCTTAAAGATTGCGTAAAAATAAATAAGGGATTTGTAAATTATAAAATATTAGTTTTTAAAAATAATACCTAATTTACATTTAACGTGACGTGATATTTCCCTTTTGTAAGTTCCGGTTCCACTATCACTAAAATATATAGTTTCGAACCGAGTTACATTTGTACAATTTTTTATGCTTATTATTTTACTTGCCAAGTAAGCAATCACAAGTTAATACTTAATTGCACGACCTTAACGAATAATAAAACGTCAACGTTTTAGTGCATTATTCAATTTTTTCAATTTTATGTGCAGATTCCTGGTCTTGGGTTTTTTAGATACATATCTATTAATAAGATTTTAAAAAAGATAAATTGATTTGATTTTGTAGCCGTTGTGAATATTTATATATCGTCAAATCGAAGCCCATACAATATTATTTATCTGTATTGAACATGCTCGTTTTTATTTCGAACATAATATAGACCTACCTACTTAATATGTTTTATAATAGTACAAGTAGTAAAAAACTAATGCGGGTAACAGCAGATAGCCTAAATTACTACAGAACTATAATTTAATGAAATAACTAAAAGAAAACGACCACTGTGAAGGTTAAAAATCATACCAGTTATTTTTATATTTTAATTATTATGAAGTGCACTATGACATTTACAAATGTTGTTTTTTGTTAAAAATGACAAAATATGCAGTTAATTGTTAAATGCTTGTACATTTTAAAATTATCATAACTTGCTTAAAATTAAAATATTTAAAAAAAACCTACTTGTCATTCACTAAATAATATTTTACTTCTACATTTTGTAATAGGTCGATTCCCTCTAAAATTAAACATTACAGAGTAAAATTAATTATTCAGAATGTACAATTTGCTGTTTGCTGCGTTTGTAAGACGGATACAACGAATGTGGGTTTATTAGCTACTATAGGAATTTCCTACCACTCTGAATCTAAATGTTAACATTCGATTGTCTGTTCAAATGGGTATTGAGATGAAAAGAATTTCTACGGGTGCGCTCTTATACATTAATATTCTATTAAGTGAAGCCGTGGTGGTGGCGGTGGTGGTGATGAGGAGATTATAGAATTGTTTTTGATTAACATTTTAAGATTTGTTGATTAATGCACGCATTAGTAAAAATATTAATTTTTTTAAATTTTAGATTTTGAGCGGATTGAGAATGTATTGATTTTACAATGATGAGTGTTTTTTATATTTTGTCTAAATTTTTTTATTTTCGTTTAATTGTTTTATATTTGTTCATGGTTTTTGGACACATATTTTGTTATTTTTGTGTCTGAAGACATTTTTTCGTAGAAAAAATTCTTTGATTATCAACTTTGATGTAGATTTCTTGTAGAAAATTGGAACAAGTTGATACTTTTGGAAAGCCAAAATTTCAAATTCTCAGGAATTTTATAAAATTATCAAGAAAAACTAAAAAAAACTTCTTTGGAATTGGAATTCAAATTTAACACATCCATTACAGTACTTCTCAATGATGATGGCGTACAGCAGAGCGGTTTAGGCACTTTACTTTTTAATTTTAACATACAATTTATGAGGTAATTTAAATTTAAATATAATATCTATAAGATATTAGATATTTATTTTAAATTCTGAAAAAAATTAATTAATTAATGTATATAATATGCCTACAATATTTTAGTATAGACATTTTTATTAATTTTACTGTAAAATACTAATGAAATATGTTCAAATATAATTTCATCGAGTTTACCTAGGAATTCTAGGTAGGTATTTAATATTCTATCGCATGAATTTCTAAGACATTTACATTTATAAAACTAACATTCTAATACTTGACGTTATAAAACATTACTTTCTCAAAAAATGCCTAGATACCTATCATTTAAATCATGTTAACTATATGTTTCGGCGGTTAAACTCAAAGATCGATTTTTTAGATGTCTGACAAGTTGTCAGTGACAACCACACAGTATACGCTTATTGTGTGTCAGTACCGCGATACTGTTTTGTTTATATACATATCGTATTCACCTTATACATAATTTATCTTTCCAAGTCATTTTATGTTTGGTACGGTACGCGCAAGGAATCACATTGAGGGATTTGGATTTCAAAAAAATTGGTTGTTGTGATTATAGGTAACATTACCAGTAAATGAACTATTAAAGGGTTTTCACATTAGGAAGCTTATATATTATACTTATAACTTGATGTTAGGGACTTACTTACTATACTATAAAGTTTCTAATAAAGACGGTCTGTAAAAATATAATGTTTTGAAGAAATCTAAATTGAACTTAAGAATGATTTTTAAATAATTATTTATTTATAAAAAATAGTTTTCCTAGTAAATGAACACTTTTTTTCAGTGAACGAACATTCATGTACTGTTAATGAACACATAGTTATTTTCCATTTACGCTGGTAAATTTCAATAAGCTTTTTAATATAATAATGATAATAGATAAAACGTTAACATAAATCAAATAATTTTAAACATATAACTAAATACAACTCGTTTAAAGTTAATAAAATAGTGATTTAGTAAGATGGGTAAGTATAATTTTACATATATTTTAATGTTTACTTTTATTTAAATTAAAAATAGTAATGTGCAGAGCTGTAGCTAGGGCTTGGCGAGACTGGCCCAGGCCAGGGGTGCAACGAAAAAGGGGCGTAAAATTCAGAATAAAATGTGCTATATATATATATATTATATATATATATATATGTATTATTGGTATTCTTAATAATTTACATTTTACTAGAATATGCACAAAATAGTTTTACTACTATAAATACACTATTTTATAGTGTAGGTATTGTGTATCATACAAATATCACAATTATTATTTACAAGTGTTTAAGAATATGTCGTTATAATGTTACGTAATACTACGCCGGGCACCCGAGTGATATATTAAGAACAGTTAGGCCCGGTTTTTCAATCACATTTATCCGTCAGATAACTCGAGTTATCTGACAGATAAGAAAAAATTGATATATTTCAGTTTTTCAATGTCGGGATAAACGTTATCCGATGGATATTGTTGCGGATAAGTTATCCGTTACTTTTTGTATCAAATAAATCTTATTCGACAGATAACTAACAACTGATAACATAAATATGGTTTGTTATCATAATTTATTATATTATTTTAAATATTTAACTATAAAATACGTTGTGTTGTCGTCAATTTCACAATTTTCGTCTACATTCGATTTTATTTAAATGGATTTATTTGAGGAGGACAATGATTATGAAATAATTCAATGTTTGAATTATAGACGTCGTCTATACACTGTACACGAAAGAATAAATCATATGCTGGCTTGGGATGACCATGACTTTAGGGTGAGATTCAGACTTGGGAAAAATGATGTTCGTAATTTATTAGAATATATTGAAGACGAAATAGCTTCACAAACTATTAGGTTTTATCTTTATTTTCTAATACGTGACGGTTTTGTAAAGCATGTTTCAATAAAAGTTCTTTTTCATAAAATGTGAAATTTGTTGATCTTTGTTTTTTTGAGACACGTTGAATAGAGAAGTGAATATAACTTATATCGAACGAGAGTGAACACTTAACACGCAACACAAATAAATATGTGAATATATTAATATGTGTAAATATCATAATGACATAATAATATAATATATGAAGTATTTATGGTCTAAGCTGATATCACAAAACGAATCTTTATCAATTTCATCATTGACCAATCATAATCAAATAGATATGTTTAACTTGTTCCATAATGAACAGTAACTACATTCTGTTGGTACAATTTTCCTACTGACAACTTTATCCGTCGGATAGCTATCTGGAGAATAAAATTACATTGAAAAACCGGAATCACTTTATTTGAAAGATTATCGGCCATATAAGTTTATCCGACGGTTACGTATCTAGCGAATAATGGATGAATGAAAAACCGGGCCTTAATAGCCGATAATATTGTGTTAATAGTTGTTTATACTGCTGCTTACACCATCATCTCAGCACGCGTGACGATTATCAACATAGTAGTTTTGAAAATCGATTATTATTATTATTATTATTAAATATTAGCTACATGTTAAAGTTAAAATTAGGATTCTAAATATATTATATCTTAAAGACTCCCGTCAATCGTCATATTTATATGTAGATACTCCTATTTCAATATTTAGTCATTTTATATTAGTCCGTTAAAGGGAGAACTTCTGTCTTCTACAATAGTTCTATAGGGTGAGTTCCTAATTATTATTAATTATAATTTATAATTATACAAAATTAAATTAATTTTCTTAATTGTAGTTCATAATATATTGATAAAAGTATTAAGTTGTAACCTAGGTTTATACAAAATAATTATTTATAAGAATCTAAATACTAAATATCTAGTATACAAGAAGTCGCTATTAACATTCTTTGGTTTTTATCGATCAAATTTGAATTTAAATAATGTATAAACATTAAGATAGTTTGTCCACCGTTCACGTATGATGTTTGTATAATAGTACAAAGTGTCTGCGTTCTGCCATATACCTTTTTATCGGACTGTACAAAATGTCCACGTTTCGCACTTTTAATGCTTGACCGTACAAAGTGACCTAGAACCACGGCGGCCAGCAGCGGCGCCGACAATCGACGACTGTCGGCCAATCACAGAACGCATAGCAATCGCATGGGGGGGGGGGGGGTCAGGCACTGTTCGGCGGCTCAGTCTGCATGCGCGAAGCCGGTTTAATCTTAACCTGAACAGAGTATATAAGAAAAAATATACAAAATTCACAAACATCCTAACCCTTAAGATAAATAATAATTATTATATTTTTAAATTGTATACATGACCTTAATAAAGTTCAGTTTGAAGCGCCTAATATAATAGCGGCGAAAAACTCAACTAAAATGTCCTCTCTAAGCGACCGGATTGATTAATGCTGTTAAATAGGGAAGTTACACTGGTTACACAGCTGGTCAGAAAAAATGGCCCTTCCCATGTTATATTAATTTCTGCACATTACTACAATGTAATTGAACACAACTTATACCAGATTTACAGCAAATGTTTTGTAAAAATCGTTTTTGATATACATAACAGGTATATATTTTATTCATTTCTCACCATATAATAATACAATTATATAAATAAATAATAACTAGATGAATATGTCTTATATTAATATAAGCTGGATACTTGTATTATATTTTGTATCACATGATAATATACGCAGCGCCTAGGCATTGTGTATCGCATTATCAAAATACAAAATTATTCAAGTATTATCATGTAAATGCCTAAAATTATATTATAATATTCATTCATAAATGACAATTTAATTATTAATATATTGTTTTATATTTATATTTAGTCTCTAATGGATGTTTCCAAAGAATGTCTTATTTCAGAAATGACAGTTGCAAAAAATGTTGTAGTTCAAAATATTGGTTCTGATGTAAATATTAACATAAAATAGGTATGTTATAAGAGTTCTGTCAAAAACCTCATCATATTCCCTAATTTGCAAAAAAATATTTAGCATTAACGATAGCAATCAGTTCGGCTACTTGCAAAAGAAGTTTCAGTGCCATGAGGAAAATAAAAACTTGGCTAAGGACATCGATGCTTCAGGATTGGTTCAGCCATGACAAATTAAATAGATATGTCAGCAACTTGTGATACGCATGACTGTGACATAAGCATTTCTCCAAATGATTGAGCGGTGCAGTGGTGGTGGAGTCTTCAGCGGTGGTGGACCAATGAGAAACGGAGAAATTCTTAGGTCACAGAATAAGGCTGGACATTTTGTAACAAAATTGGTATTTTGCTGATATATCTACCTATTTAATTTGTCATGGGTTAGAAAGATCGCTGACTTTCTGTTTCATGCCGAACGATGTTGTGACGTTTTGGCGGAAATGACTGACGCCCGATTATCTGTACGAACACGAACCGTCGCCAGTCAGCGCCAAAAGTTGTTTCGTTTTTAGGTCACAGTTGAACTTGGCTCTTGACGTCACTACTCGTTCATTTTCCTTTTTTTTGGCGCTCGCAATCGGGCACAAGTTTTGCCTTTGTAGTCCGTTAAAATCATACGGACGAATAGTGTGCACTGTACAGTGCCGTAGAATCGCCATACTGAAGCCTGAGATAGTCGTAGATCATCGTAAACATCGTCAAGCCAAGACAAGGACACCTCCACACCTGGGCCCGAGATCGTCAGGTCGTTGTTTATTTATATATGTATGGTGTAATAAGTGTGTATGTCAGTAGTCCATTATACTGACCCACTTTGGTCTATTCATTGTCAATATTTTTTTTCTGAATGAGATACTTTGTATCCATTTGCGATCATAGAGATGTGAATATTTGTTTTTGTTATTTATTTATAATGATTGTTCACTATTATATTTTGTAAACCAATTGGGTGCCCTACGTATAAGTCATTTATCAACTATAGTAAATTGTCGTACTTAGTACATATGAGGCGTTCCGCGGCAAAGTCAGCAATCTCCACTTTCTTTGAAATAAATGTTTTGAAAATATTCATATAATACATTTTACTCTGCATCGACTGGTAACACTGATTTTTATCACATATAATCCTTCAATTGTATTTTGGGATAAAGCACGAATACCAACAAGAGATTTTCCACGTTGTGTTGACAAATTAGAAAAAATGTATACCGAATGGAGAAATTTACAGAAACATGCAACAAGAAAAAATGAAAACCAAATAAATAAAGAAAAACTGTTTACAGATCAATTAGAAGATTTATTTGATATAGCTCATGCCAATGCTATGCAGATGATTAGTTTGGAGGACGACAACATTTTTTTAACTCTACAACGCCAAAAGGGAAGGCCTGGCTATTTATCTGGTGTAGATTATGCATATATGAGAAAAGTTAAAAATAAAGAAGAAAGACAAGAGAAACTAGATGCTAGGAAAAAACGTCATTACGAACAATGTGCTGCTACTTTTAACAAACGTAAGTTCGTCATTTTCTTTAATCATACCTTTATTTTTAATAAATTATTACATCATTTTTTTTTTACTTAATTTTGTAAAAATTAAAAATGAATTTACTGATATCAGTGATGAAGAATTTTACGACGAAGTTCCAAATACTACTGCAATTGACTGTTTATCAGGTTCTTCTACAGAATCTAATTCTAATAATATAATGGATATTTCACAAACTCAAATCACCATCACTAATAAAAAACGAGGTAGAAGAGAAATTATGACGGAAAAATTATCTTCAGCCCTTGATCGTTGTAAAATTAGTGACAGAGATGCAGTGCATATAATAATTGCAGTAGCAGAAGCACTTAAAGTTGAAGTTAGCGATTTAGTTGTAAACAGATCTTCCATTAAAAGGTATCGCGAGCACACGCGTATGGTTTTAGCAAACAATATTCGTAAAACATTTTCAATATCTGAATTAAATGCTACAGTTTTACACTGGGATGGTAAATTACTCCCTGATTTAACTGGAAAACAAACTGATGATAGATTGCCAATTGTTATAACTAATAATGGTAGTGAACAACTATTAGGTGTACCTAAGTTATTACAAGGCACTTCGAAAGCTCAAGCAGAAGCTATTTACCAACACCTAGTTGAGTGGGGATTAATAGATCACGTAAAAGCAATGTGCTTTGATACTACTGCGTCAAACACGGGTTAGTATAGAAACATACAATTTTATAGTATAATATTTATTTTATTAATTCAAACATTTAATTTTTAATGCTTTAGGCCGAATCGGCGGTACATGTGTTTTACTAGAACAATGGTTGGAAAGAAGTTTATTGTATTTACCCTGTCGTCATCACATTTATGAGATAATTTTAAGAAGTGTTTTTGATCATAAATTTGGTTCAACATCTGGGCCAAACGTCCCTTTATTTCAACGGTTTCAATTAGCGTGGCCAAAACTTGATGTTCACAACTTTAAACCTGGACTCCAAGACACCAAAGTTAGTCAACATTTAAATAATTCAACTGAATGTATTTTACAATTTTGCATGAAAAAATTAACTGAGGTTCAATGTAGGGAAGATTACAGAGAATTTCTTGAACTAACTGTTATCTTTTTAAATGGTACTCCAACACGTGGAATCTTTTTTCGAGTTCCAGGAGCTATGCATCATGCTCGCTGGATGTCGAAGGCTATATATTGTTTAAAAATATTTATACTTCGTCAAGAATTTAAATTAAACAAAAGAGAATACGATTCAGTTCGTGATATTTGTATTTTTATTGTTCGTTGCTATGTTAAAGCGTGGTTTAATGCACCAAATGCTTGTGTTGCACCACACCAAGACTTGCAGTTTTTGCGTGACCTTTATGCTTATAAAACAATAGATGAAAAGTTTTCTGAAGTTACACAAAAAAAATTTATCAACCACCTATGGTATTTGTCTCCAGAGTCAGTTGGATTTGCATTTTTCGATAGTGATATTTCTGACGATACAAAAATAAAAATGGTTCAAGCTTTAAAACAAAATAATAATGTGGATGGAGATTCAATTAATTTAGAAAAACGTTTATGTGTAAAATTAAATGAAATACCAAGTTTTATAAATAAGAAGATTGAATCATTTATTTCAGATAAAACTATAATTTTTTTAAAACATTTAATATAAATTATAACTTTATTGAAACATCGCCGTCAACTTGGGAGAACAATTTAGAATACAAACGAAGTAAAGAAATTATCAGCAAATTAAAAGTTGTAAATGATACGGCTGAATGAGCTGTTAAATTAATTGAAGATTTTAACAAGATTGGTTCAAAAAATTAAGAACAGAAGCAGTATATTCTTCAAGTTGTCACGAAATACAGGCAACGATATTCAAATTCAAACAAAAGCACTCTTATGGAAAAATTATAATATATATGCGTGCAAAATAAAATATTTATTGAAATTTATTATTACTAAAAATTGTTTATAAAATTAAAATGTTTTTTTCCTAACACAATAAATATTTAAAATTAAATTTGTTTGTTAATTTTATGAATTACTCAATTTTTAAAAAATATTAACAATGTTTAACTTTTGAGAGATTTGGGGCACGGGTTAAACTAATCCGATTATGCTCAAATTTTGTATGCGTCATTTTTATACATATTAGAACCCAACTAGGGGGATCGGTCACAAAAATTTAAATATTAAAAAATAAGGACCACCCTAATAGACACTATAGATTTATCAGGATTATTACTCTTACAAGACTACTCCTTTTATGTAGACTTCAATGAGCAATTAGTCAAAGAGTACAATCACCACCAAAAAAAAAAAATGAGCAAACGATTGAAGAAAACAAAAAAACAATTAAAAAAATTAAATAAAACAAAAGTCATACAAAAAAATGACCAGCTCCTGATAAATGAGTTAAGGATAACAATAGGCAATATCAGGGCGGTCACTAGTTTGAAAACAAAAATAACTGACGAATTTATAAATAGAAGATTCTCAATTAATAATTATATTTTAAAAAACTAACAAAAAAATCGAAATTGCTAAACACAATATTACTAACACATAGCTTAAACACTAACCCATTCCTATTTCAAATAAACCAATGGACAGATTAGTTTTTGACTATCTGGAACCATTACTCTATTATTAAAAATAATTATAAATAATCATGTATGTATACTAACCAAAATTTAATCATTTATAGATTCTACTACAAGATTATATGTTTATAAAAAAAAAATATCAAAAATTGTAAAATAAAATGTTCAAAAAAAAAAATAATAATAATAATAATTAGATTCATAAAAAAAAAAATGTATATTTATAAAAATAAGAAAATGTATACTACAGAAAACAAGTGGATTATCCTGATCATAATCATGACATCCTGATACACGGACCTAATGGCATTTGTAAAGACAATTTGTTTAACTATTTGTAATATTGTGTATAACAAAACTATGAATTGTATGGTTATTCTTGGTAAACAGTACATAGACTATTATGATATTTACCCAACGCCATGTAAATCGTCAACAGTTGATTGCTACTTAGTAAAAAGTTTATCTTTTAATAAACAGATTTGGCCTATTGAAAACATAAAGTATAAATATCTAGCACTACCATTATGGAATCATAATGATTGTGAAAACATGTTGGCTATATTTCCACTATTGCATAGTGATTGTACCTCTTTGCAATGAAAATATCACTGTTTTTAATTTATTATTTTTACTAGTATATGTATATTTTGAACATATTAATATAAATGTGCATTTTACTTTTTACAGTGTGATATCTTATTAATTAATGTGGGTTAGTTAATTAATTTAGGTCCATTAAAAGTTTTTTTTCGATAAAATATGTGGAATATTGTAGAATTTGATGACAATACCGTACAAATAGTACCAAATTGCTGGGTATCTTCTGACTAAAAAACTTGTTACTGGCCTCCAAATGTACTATTTAAATCAAATAAAAACTTTCTCAAAGAAATATAAAAATGTGTTTCACTTTCTATTAATTGGTCCATCTACAATGTATCTTTAGTTCTTGGAAAGTATGGTAAATAGTTTTGTTTTAAGAGTACATTTTTATTATTATTAAAATAAAATGTATTATTAATAAGAATATTAAAATTTATAACTTGTAAATAATTTTTAAAAAGGTTTAAAAAAATCGTAAATACCGAAGAAAGAAAAATTATTCATCAAGTTCAAGCGAGGAACTTCATTTCTCAAATTCAACCAAAATCAACATTAAACATCTGCCTAAACCACCAAAAAATACCACCATTCAAATATGAACTTAATTAAACCATCCACATCTAAGTTCCATAATGCTACCCATCAGGGTACAACTCCATCTTTAGCACATAAACCAAAAGTATGCTCGTCATTGTTTGATTTACCTAAGGAAGAATCAATGTCAAGCGATGGATTTTTAAGTTCATATGAACTAGATATAAGAAATGAAAAGCTAGAAAATTCAAAAAATATTTTTAACAATGTCAGCAATGAACAGCCTGGCAGTGATGGTAAGAATAGTATAAAGTATACTTTAACAGTATACAGAGTGTACCAGCCTTATTTAACAAATATAGTAACATTTGCAATGGAAGTTTGTTAAATAGTCTTATTAAACCTTACATTATATATAATTTGGCGTATATTACTACCTATATAGTAAATAGTAACAAACAATTATAAATATAAAAATATTAATGAATTATTATGATCCATAGTAAATATTTAAATATTATTCTAATTTTCAAAATCATAATATAAATGTATAAGTAGTAAGAGTATAAAAAATTAAAAATAATAGTTAATCATATCTAATATTGCATTTATATTATGTATAGCAGTAAATTATACTCCTACGATCAAATTAAAGAGGGTACTTGAGTACTCAACATGTGAAATTACAAAAATGAAGAAAATGAAGCGGATAAAAAAAGCCAGCAGTTTAAGTGATGCTGGTTAAGTACTAAAAAAATTGTTTATACTAAATGTACTAAAGTTTAATTGAATAAAATATATTCAAAAATCTATATTACTGTGTCACAAACGAATTTTTCACACAATGGAATTTTCCAAATTTCTTTGGAAGTGTTGACGGAAAACATATTAGAATAAAATGCCCTCACAAATCTGGTACTATGTTTTATATTTATAGACAGTATTTTTCAATTGTTTTAATGGCTGTCGCTGACGCCAATTCTAAATTTTCCGAGTATTCCATCTTCATTTTTTGTTCTAAACAGAAAATTGCTGTTTTTTTGCATTTTCTTATTTGTAGCTAAATTTACAAATTGTTTTTGTTTTGTCAGCTTAGTGTAAACCTAGCATTCTGCAACAGCGCTGTTAGGTGTTTGTTGTGGAAATTTGATTTGAATTGATTTTAAGTCATAATTGATTCATATAAAAAACACAGACAAAATAGACGTACCATTACACATTTACACCCTTTCGAAATAAATTTAAATTTAAGAAGTACCTACATAATATTATTTAGATTTAAATCTAAGAATTGTTATATAATTATACTTGGTTAGCCGTACGTCAGTATCGATACGCGGTTTAGGTATGGACTCTCGTGGGCCGGAGTATACATATTTAATTTACTTTTCTCCATTTCTTCTTTCATTTTTCTGGTCTAAATGTCCGTTTTAATCGTTAGGGAAATATCGACATTTATAGGGACAATATTCTCGTGGATTCTTGAGATAATGACAAACCAAACGATAATGACGTTATGGCATACAACTCTGTATGGATAAGTAGGGGTTACTATACTGCCGTCCTAAGGAAGAATGCCGTAAATAGAAAAAAAAAAAAAAATGAGATTATTCTGTATTACGTTTAACATTACAGTTTTACACGTTTTTTTTAAATAAAAATGCCGTAACTATGGTTATTCATCGAGATATGTGTGCTTATAAGAAACAAATATTGCCGCAATTGTAATTAAATATAATCGATGCTTAGCAAAAACGCCGTAATCACAGTTTGCTAGGGAAGATTGCCGTATCTTTTTCTAAAATACGGCGTTTTTACTTAGCACTTCATTATAATCTATATTTACGGCATTGTTGTTTAGAAAACTGGTCGTCAATAAGCCGTATCTTATAATTTAATTTTAAATTACTGATAATGTTTGGAGTTTTGTTGTTGTACACCATACACATTCTATATTTCGTTCAGTTATCTATGATATATCGTCGTGAATTGACGAAGTTCAATTTTTATTTTTGCAATGAATACACAACATGAATTTGTTTATGACCCAAACATAAATGTTATACCAGGTTCACCAGACTCAACAACTACAATTGCATCAGACTTATTAGATGGAATTGAAGAACTCATTCAAGGTAAAATAGTAAAATTATATAATAAAATAAAATTATATTTATATAATATATATTTATATATTTTATTAAATTATATATAATATTATAAAATTATAACTTAAAATATTAGATGATTATTATTTCATTCGAAAAATAAAGAATTGGGTGTACCTATCTAATTTTCAGATGATAATGAATCCGTCGTAAATAATATATCAGAGTTACCTGTTTATTTTGATGATGGTGTTGTGGTTAACGATGAAGTAGAGCTTTTCACGAAATCCGGGGAACTTAGGAAAAGGAAAAAATATTTAACAAGTGTAGAAATGCGAAAAAAAATAAAATTAGACTTAGAAAAAGATCGGCACGGGGTGTTACCAGGCTGCGATAAAGAAAATTGCCAAAAACAGTGCTATCGAAAAATTACAGAAGAAAGACGATTTGATGTGAACTTTCAATATTGGAATATGACCTGGAAGGAACGTAGAGTTTTCATATTGAGTACGTGTCAATGCGTGGATGTTAAAACACGTAAAAATACCGAACTGACTAACCGCAAAAATGCTTTAAAATTTTATATAACTGATGACCAAGGTATCAAAATACAAGTATGCAAACCCTTTTTTTAACCACTTTAGGCTTTAAAAAACAAATGATAGAGTTCTAGATATATTAAGACATTATCCCAATGGTCAAGTAGAAGCTCCCGATGATCTTCGTGGCAAGAAACCGACTAAAAAGTATTTATATCAACATTTAATAGAAGACCATATCGAGTCATTTAACCCGACTGTATCACACTATCGGCGTGAGCATGCTCCAAATATTCGGTATTTACCGAGTGACATCACAGTTACGCTAATGCATCAACTTTTTTTAGAAAAATATCCTGAACATCAATATTTGATTTCGTATGATTATTATAGAAATCAGGTTTCTAAAAAAAATATATCGTTTACTGTACTCGGTCATGAAGAGTGTGAGGTATGTGAAAGTTTAAAAATTCATGAACACGCAAAAGACAATTTAGTTGAAGATTGTGAAATTTGCCAAACTTACTCTGTACATAAAAAAAAAGCCAATGTTGCAAGAGCTCTGTACCAAGAGCACGCGAAAAATGAATTCGATGCAAAATCTATTTATGTTACAGTAGATCCGCAAAAAGTTATTATGTTGCCACGTGTTGATACATTTAAAAAAGTTTTGTTTACTAAACGAATAGTTGCATACAATGAAAGCTTTGTACCTATCGGAGGAAATAAACATATTTTTCCATTTG
Source organism: Sitobion miscanthi (assembly GCA_008086715.1). Taxonomy (NCBI): domain Eukaryota; kingdom Metazoa; phylum Arthropoda; class Insecta; order Hemiptera; family Aphididae; genus Sitobion; species Sitobion miscanthi. The sequence continues at coordinate 95,990,004 of CM017797.1, forward strand.
CATGCGTATGGCATGAAGGTATAAGTGGGCGTAAAAAGGAAGACTTGGTCAGTACATTTTATTCATTTTTCTTGCACTATCGCGATGCTCAGAAGTTGAAAATTTGGCTGGATAACTGCAGCAGTCAAAATAAGAACTGGTGTTTATTATCATTTTTAGTATACATAGTCAACTCAGATGATATTTGTGCCCAAGAAATTGTTTTAAATTATTTTGAAGCCGGGCACACATTTATGTCGGCCGATAGTTTCCACCATCAAGTGGAACTTTCTTTAAAACGTCAGAAGAAAACCTACGATTTCGAAGATTTTGCTAAAGCAGTAGGGGCGGCCAATAAAGGAAATGTTAACATAAAAAAAATGAGTTTTTCTGATTTTTTTCAATGGAAAGATTATAAGGCACAACAGAAACTATTAAAGTCCACAAATAGAGTTTTGTTGAGAGACATTGTTTCAATAAAAGCTGAACGTGGAAAATACGTATTGTTTACTAAAAGTCAGTTTAATGATGAATACACAACATTAGATTTCGTTCAAAAAAAGTATATGAACAAAAAAGGAATGACTCTGCCATCTTCGCATACAGAAAATTGTGGAATACCAAAAGAAAAACGTGACGATATTCTTTCAAATTTGAGTCAAATTCTCCCAAAAAATAGAAAACAATTTTGGGAAAATATAACGGTACATGAACAATAATTCATCTAAATTATATAATATGTTAAACTGCTGCATGTATCTTTTTTAATAATTTATTTTGTGTATCTCATATTTGCATATATTTTAATTTTAATTTTAATTTTTATGTATATTAAAAATGTATAATGACTAGATGACTTTGATTTCAAGATAAAGATATTGTAATTACTTTCAAATTGTGTTATAAATTAAAACTAAAAATTAGTATTGATAATATACGGCGTTATTTCTTCAATTGTTAGTGATTAGTACATTTTGGTATGCTACGGAAAAAAGCCGTAACTAGAATTACGGCATTTTCGCCAAGTAACCTTTTCTAAATAATTAAGTACGTACTTAGTATGAATATAAAAACAAGTATATCTTGATGAATTAAAAATTTTAAATAAAATTTAATAGTTCCATTGCATTCATTGAGTATATTTCCGTAAGAAAATATGTATTTTACTTTGAAAAATATTATATTTATGAAAATAGAACTACCAAAAACTACTAAACATAAAAATTCATTTTTCTCGAAATGGCATGAAGGAAACTTACGGCATTCTTCCTTAGGACGGCAGTATAGTAGCTATATAACTGATGAGGTACCTAGGTCGTAGGTTATATCTACTCTGTGATCATAAGGCATAATATTTCACGTAAAGCGTTATGTACTTAGGCAGGTATGTTATGTAATTCTAATAAATTATCTGGAACACATGATACCAAAACGATCCTGTTCCACCGACGAGACCAAAAAGTTTAATATTTACTTTATATTATGTATGAATTCTATTAACAAGTATTACAAATATAATAGTTATGGGTATCTATGAAAATTATGTAATTTAATAAAACAAATATATACATTTATAATTTTTATAATTAATTATTTGATCGGTGGTCTTAGAGTTTGATCGTGATGCAATTACCATCTAGATTTTAGGTATAACATGTTTTACATGTACCAAGCCAAAAATAAATGATTGTATACTTGCAACTTTTATTTTCAATACTTTTTAATAGGTGCCTACTATCTATGTTTAACATAAAGTATATACTAAACTTTTAGGTTTGGTCAAAAATGAAAGGGTTCCTACGATTTTTATCGAAAACGGATAGGCCTGACACATCGATGATGATGATGATATTAATAATGTCTGTCGATTGTGGCGAATGCCTATTATAGGTTGCGCGCGATAGCGAATGTGGTACCTAAACGAATTATATCAAATAAAAACAAATTGAATCGAGCACTTTGGACGAAGCGCATTGTGCTCGGAAGAAGAAAAAAAAAGTCAGCACGTACAACAAAAGTAAGCAGTTGTTTTACAATGAATTAGAGCATAACTGTTAAAATACACGTATAAAAATGACCTTCATGTCTGCATGTAATCAATCTTGGCCCAGCATTGTGAATAAAAAAAAACCAGCAACATTAAACACACCGCGATGGACTTTTACTTTTCAACTAATCATTCCTTTTAATACACATGGCTATTGGATCGATGGAAATACATTGGGATAATTTATTTGAGGAAAATACCGAACGCGGCGGCACCACCGTCACCAGTAAATAGTTGATTAATTAGCGTTTAGTTATGTCGATGAATTAAATACCTAGATCCAGTGTTGTGCACAGATAATTTTAAAGTTATCAAGGTAAGGTAACAGACAATATGTTGAAAATTTATCTAAACAAGATAACAGATAATTGAATAAAGATAAATTATCTGCATGATCATTATGTTTTTTTGCAATAAATCAATTTTTGTCAAAAAAAAATCATTATTTCATTAAACAATAAAATTAAGTGTCCAGATAATTTAAAATGTCCAATATATTAATATAATATTCGTTAACGTTCCTTTTTTTTTTTTTTATTCAAATTAATTAATTTAATCTAAATTGTATTTTTATATAAAATAATAAATTATATTTATTCCTGGGATGGTTTAGATTCACAATTACATTGGAACCGGTCGTGGTAGATCCAACCCGGGGAGGTGCTCAAACCAGGATTTTGAGATTTACAATGGAAATTTTTGTTTTAGGGGCCCATACACTGTCAGTTATGAATGTCAGTTTTTATGATTTCACTCTTATGAATGACATACATGGCCAATCATGGTTAGAAATACATGGTCAATCATGAATGACAATCGTTTGATAATTTTTCACTTTTAGGTTAAAGATAAAAACAAAGGCTACCATCTAAATCTATCGTAGCCTATGCCTTATAGTAATTGTACATACAAATTTAAATTTTCCTTAAAAATGGAAGAAGCTTGCATTGCAATTATTGTTGCTTTGGCTACAGATAATGCAGACGAAAGAAGGAAACGAAAGAAAAAACAAAGAATATAAAAGAATGGTTTTTAAAAAAACCAAATACACACATCATAACCTACTAGATGAACTTTTATTAACATTAAATGAAGATTATGCAAATTTTCTTCGAATGGATCATTTAACATTTATGGAATTATTAGAAAAAGTTGAACCTTATATAAAAAAAAAAGATACAAATATGAGAAGTGCTATCCCTGCAAATCTAAGACTGTCAACTACTTTAAGGTATTTAGCTACTGGTCAAAGTTTTGAAGATTTAAAATTTACCACAGCAATAGCTCCTCAAACATTGAGTAAAATTATTATTGTAACCTGTGAAGCTCTAGTTACTGTACTAAAAGATTGTATACAAGTAAGTTTTTTTTTATTTTTATTTGGCATAAACAATCTATACTATTTGAAGCACAATAAGTTTATATGATAAGAGTAATAGAACATGATTGTTTTGAATAAGCAGCCACCCATTAGTGGTTCTTGGCTAATGATAATTTTTTATTTTTTATTTTTTTTTAAATGTCGATGAATTAAATACCTAGATCCAGTGTTGTGCACAGATAATTTTAAAGTTATCAAGGTAAGGTAACAGACAATATGTTGAACATTTATCTAACGGCACCACTTTCTTTTTAACCTACGGTTAGGGTTTCCTGGGAGTGTAAGGATAGACAAGTCTTTTATAAGAGGATTTGTATGGGTTTGAAGTCGTTTATGGAAACGAGTATAGAAAATGCGTGCTTCCGCTTCTATTGTTCTCATACAGAGATCGTTATGAAGGGCTAGATTGGAGATATAGGGGGAGCATTGGACAATTGTCGGAGCGAAATATTTTGGAATGTTTGGATTGTAGTCCATACGTCCACATTGGCTTGAGAAGAGATTTGTAGATTAGTAGTTTGTTATTAAGGGGGGAACACTTATTTCTAATTAACAGGGGTCTGAGAATACGCATGCGATTATTTAAGGATAGCCTTTTGGATTGAAGGTGATTTTTCCACGTCAGTCTTTTGTCAAGGATTAGCCCTAAGTATCTGACCGTGTCGGATGTGGGAATTGGTATGTTGTTAAGGGTAATGTTTGGGCATATTCCTTGTTTGAGCGTGAACGTTGTGTGTACCGATTTATTTTGATTAATTTGGACACGCCATTTTTCATACCACTCAGACAAGTGATTGAGATGCATTTGTAGGTTTGATGATGCAATTACAGAATCTTCATTGATAGATAAAATTACTTTATCATCGGCATAATCAGCTACGATAGTTTGTCGCATGGTGGGTTGGTCAGCTACGTAAATGTTAAAGAGAAAGGGGGAGAGTATTCCACCTTGTGGTACACCAGCTTTAATTGGTGCGATTCCGGACGTCGACGAGTTATATTGGACTTGAAAGTATCTATCAGTTAAATACGATTTAATTAGTAAAAATAATGACGAGGGGAGAAATTTTTTAAGTTTGAATTGCAAGCCTTCGTGCCAAACCCGGTCGAAGGCTTGGGCAACGTCTAGAAAAACACAATTGCAATAAAGTTTTTTTTCCAGAGACGCAGAAATAACATCGACAACACGATGAACTTGATGTATCGTACTATGTGCATTGCGGAACCCAAACTGCGTGTTTGGAAGTATGTTGTTACTAATAATATGAGGCAATAAGCGTTTTAAGATAAGCCTTTCTAAAATTTTAGATAGGAAGGGCAAGAGGTCTGTAGGATGATGGGGTATCGAGTGGCTTATCTGACTTAGGGAAAAGAATAATTTTTGAGAACTTCCATAAAATCGGAAAGTATGACAGTCTGAGTATAGCATTGAATATATATGTTATAAGAACTATAGCTTTTTTGGGGAGACACCTAGCTACTTCTGCCGTTATCAGATCGGAGCCGGGTGATTTTTTTAGTGTGAATTTTTGGATGGTTTGTTTAACTTCATTTGGGGTGAAGTGTTTTTCAGGCCGACTGATTGGAGATGGAAGGCTTAAGTAGGTGTTTACCTCAGCTATGTGATTGGGTGTAAGAATATCGTGATGCGGTTGAAACGTGTCATGAAGATGATCTTTAAAAACTTCAGCCTTATCAATGTCAGAGAAGGCAAATGAAGTATCGGGTTTCTTTAGAGGGATCGAAGGAGATTTATACAAAAGTAATTTTTTAGTTTCTCTCCATAAGCTTCCATCTGAAGAGGAGAGTGTGGTCAGTTTTTGTTCGAACATGTCGGATTTGTTTTTAGCCAAGCATTTTTTTAGTGCATTTGCTAATTTATTATAGGCGCTTTTATGCGTGGGTAGTCGTGAGATTTGATAACGAGCCCTAGCTCTACGTTTTTCAACTATTAGTGAGCGTACCTGTTCAGAGAGAAAAGGGTAATTATGTAATGAGTTTTTGATGGTGTTCGAGGTGTTTGATATAGAAGCCGCTGATTGGATGAGCGTTGTTAAGTTGTTGATTGCGTCGTCAATTTAATGATCAGATTTTAAACTTATTTTTAGGTTAATTTTTTCGGCTATAATATTATGAAATTTGAGGCGATTAGTTGATGCTGTAAAAAGCTTAGGTTTGTCAGTTCGTGTTTGTGGAGTGGCATCGATAATGAGAATAACGGATGAGTGGTCGGAGTTAAGATCCAGAGTATTGTTGATAGAACAGTATAAGTTGCTAGGAATTTTTGTGACAAAGATGTCGAGAATTTCAGGTTTTTTCCTGATAGATGTTGGCCAGTGCGTTGGCCCAGGTGGCGCAAGTATTTTGTATTTTTTTGAATTGATGAAATTGTAAAGTAGGTTACCTCGAGGGTTGGTGACTCGGCAGCCCCAGCTTTGGTGTTTTGCATTATAATCACCACCAATAATGAAATTATTGACCGTTGAGTCAAAAAAGTCAGCGAGGTTATTAATAGTTAAATTGTGCCTAGGAGGACTATAGATTGCGGCGATGATAACTGGGATTTTATTTATTTTAATGGAGATAGCACACGATTGGATATGATTTTGAGAGTAGTTGATGAGAGGGTAAAATTTAAGATTTGATTTTATGAGTATGGCTGCTCCACCATGTGCGGTGCCATCTGGATGGTTGGATTTAAGTAAACTATAACCAGGAATAGATATGTAAGAATATTTGATAAAGTGAGTTTCGGAAATTAAGGCGATGTCGATGCGTTTATCAAACAACACACTTTGCAATTGATTAACGTGATTTTTTAGACCGTTTGCATTGAATAATATGATTGATAATAAGCTACTAGTGTATGAATTATTCATTTTTTTTGTTAAGAAGGGAAGTAATTACTTGGGTTAGAAGAGCGATTAGCGGATTGACGAGTGACTTGAGTTCATCTACAAAAGAGGATATGGTTGAAGTTAGATCTGTAGAGGGAGAAGAAGGAGACGATTGTGATGGATGGCTAGAAGTGGCCTTAGCATATGTTTTAGGGGGGTCTGTTATATTTTTTTCTGTCAAGTTTGGTAATGGGTGGCTCGCTTTTACATTAAAATTGTTTACGTTAAGCTTAATGTTATCATGTAAGAAGTTACTTTTGACGGCGGGTGTTTTACGACGTTGTAGTTCCTTATAGACACTGCAACCTCGGTAATTGGCTGGGTGATCGCCGGAGCATAATACACATTTGGCAGGAGTGTCACGTGATTTGGTGCATTCGGAAGATGGATGGTTAGAGCTGCAACGAACACAGCGTGCTGAATATCCACAATACGCTCTCGTGTGGCCGTAATCTTGGCAATTGAGGCATTGGCTAATTACCTTAGGTTTGTAAGGTTCTTCGACTTTTATTTTTGTATGCAGAATGCTGGAGAGTTGGAATATATCGTTCGACTGTTCAGTGGGTTCAAGATCGACGAAGAAAAGGGGGAGCGGACGTTTGGTGGTTTTGTGAAGTACGTTAGTGATCTGCCTGACCTCAAAAAGGCGATGTTCTAGCTCAGTGGATGTAGAAGGGTGTATATTGCGGATGACGACTCGAGTAGGTTTGTCCTCTTTTAACTGGTAGGTATGAAATTGGGCATTCTTTTCTTTTAAGAAATGTACCAGAAATCTGTATGATCGGGGATGGCTGTTTGAATTTTTAAACGATCTGAGGAGGATTTGCAATAAAAATTATTAACTCCAATGATCTCGATTAACGCTTCGCACAGTTCTGAAAAGTTAATTATGCCTTTTACAAAAATCGGCGGCGGTAGTTTAATTTGGTTGCATGTATTTAATTCTGGAGAAGAGCAAGATGCTTCGTTAGAGTCCGGTATGATCGGATTAGCGGGTTCGGTTGGCGTAAGCACTTCGTAGCGATTTGCCGTTATAAATAATTTTTTATAATTTTTATTATTTGAAGTAGGATCGGGGGATTTCGGCTCGGATGAATCTGAGTGGTTTCTTTTATTGATATTTTGTGTCCAATTGGTATCTGAGTTATCATCCGTAGAGTTCATCATAGAATTGTTTGAAGTATTTTTGATTAGGCGAGCTGCCTGTATATTGTTGTTGTTTTTATTTTTTTCTGCATGTTTAATATTTTTCCTTGTCGACATAGAGGGTGCTTGTTCAGCCGCGGTATGTTATCTGGTGCACAAAGGTCGCGTACCGATGCCTGAAGCAGCGATAGCGCAACGGTTATAGAATAGACGGTCGAAACTTCGAATTCGATTACATTTAGAAGGAAAAAACGCACTTAGGCGCACTTCCAGTTTTTATAATATGTATAAATAAATAAGGAAGACGATTGTAATTTTTTTCGTACTAAGTACGACACATTCGGATACGAAAAGTGGACGGAATCACGACAGTTAAGCGGAGCGTAATTAATACGTGTGCGACGAGCAAAGAGCAATCCGCGACTGATACAAGTAAGTTAAAAAAATATTTATATATTTACTTATATTATTATTTAAAAACTACTTACAAATGAATAAATATTAACTTTTTTAATATATACTTCTAATATCACAAATTTAATCAACATCGCTTTACAATGGTAACATTTGAACAGTTCTTTTTTTAATTATAACTAAATATACTTAGAACATAATATTTATAAATATTTTCATAAAGGATCAAATATTGCTGTTTCTAGGTACTAAATAATAGCTAAATGAAATATCATAATACTCTTTTTAATATCTATAAAATAAAAAAAAACAACACTCAACTCTGTGTATATACATAAAATTAAAAAATAATAAGAAAAAATATAACTGTTGTAAATATCTTTAAAATTACATAATTTTTTTTTTTTTTTATTTTTTAAAGTAATTAACAATCTGTATCAATATTAGACACAATAAGAAAATGTGGTAAAGGTAAACGAAACATGAGGTTTTTGTTGAAAGGAGCCACCCATTGATGACACTTTCTGCTAGCTTAAATTATTTAAATTTATCCGTTATCACCGCTGCGTATCAGTTTATTTTTCCTTTTATCGATAACCACCTAACGTCTACATTTAATGTGAACCGATTCAATTCGTAATAGTCTCAAGTGTCACATTACCTGCTTGTCACGTATCGTCCGCGTCGCACAACAATGGACGACCTTCGTCCGCGAGATAATCATGCCTAAATCACCAAATATACAAACTAATAATACAAACAAAAGTATTACTATCAACAAAAATAAAACCAACATACAGGAGGCTCGCCAAATCAGTCCTTCAAATAAGCCCGATTCAAGCAGCATGAATAATGATAGCCGGTCAGCACAAACGAATAAACGGAATCTTTCCAGCTCCTCAAATTCAGCTTCCGAACCATCAATCAACTCCAAATCCAAGTAAAAATATTATATTAACAAACCATAAAAAAAAGATTTTTGTTACACGTAACAGATTCGAAATACTTGCCCATGACGATTTGTTTGAAACTACTACTGCTGAAAATATACCCAACTCCATCAAACTAATACTAATAATACTGATGCCAAAACTTTCATTAAACCTCCTCGGTATGACCTATCTTAGCACATTTAATAACTACTTTATTATAGGTGGCGATTTCAATGCCAAACACCAGTCTTGGGGGTGCCGAGTGAATAACCCGCGTGGTGTCACCTTGTATAATTTTACCAATCTAAAAAAATTTAAAGTTCTAGCTCCACCTGACCCAACGTATTGGCCTTCGTCTTCCCGGAAAACCCCGGATATTCTAGATATTTTTGTGACCAAAATACCAAATAACTTATTTAGCACTACTAAAAATTTACTTGATTTAAATTCCGATCACTCACCAGTGCTCTTAACTCTTAATACTTCCCCAACTTATAAAGAATCCAATAAACTATTTAATAAATTCACAGATCATTCCATGTTTACCGAACTAGTCAATAAAGAAATAAATTTAAACATTAAACTAAAAACTCCCGATGATATAGATTTAGCGATCCACAACCTTACCAATGTTATACAAACTGCAGCTTGGTCAGCTACAAATACTATTCTAGCTCTTCCCTCATCTGATCCATTACCTGTGTACATACGTAACAAAATAGTTGAAAAACGGAGAGCTAGAGCTCTCTTCCAGCGCACTCGGCTCCCTTCCCATAAACTAATTTACAATAACCTAGCTAATTCCTTGAAAAAAATGCTAGCAAAAATTAAGATAAATGCTTGGAAAAATCACTTATTGAAGCTTACTCCCAAAGATGGTAGTCTCTTGAAGGAAACAAAACAAATTCTCCGTTACAAATCACCAAATCTCCCTATTAAGAAATCAGATGGTAGTCTTGCCACCTCCGACCTTGAAAAAGCAGAACTCTTTAAGGAGCATCTTTCTCAAACTTTTCAACCACACTCTGAGATAATCGACAACGAAAATATGAACTCAGTAGAAACATTCCTGAATGCTTCCCTTCCTCTAACTCTCCCTGTCAAGTCATTTACACCAAACGATGTGAAATATGCTATACTTAAATGCTCACTAAACAAATTACCGGTCTATGATCGCGTTACTGCGGAAGTAGCCAGATCCCTTCCAACTAGAGCTATCGTTCACATCACTCACATATTTAATGCTGCACTTAGACTTTCTTATTTTCCTCTACTGTGGAAATTCTCCACTATAATTTTGTTCCCTAAACCAAATAAGCCGCCGGACATTCCTTCATCACATCGACCAATCAGCCTTCTTCTATTTTTCGCTAAAATCCTCGAACGATTAATTCTCAAACGTATTCTACCCATCATTACTCAAAAGAACATTCTTCCTAATACTCAATTCGGCTTTAGTGCGTCTCACTCAACCATACACCAAGTACACAGAGTCGTTGATGCCATTACGTATTCCCTCGAAAAAAAACTTTATTGTAACTGTGTGTTCCTAGACATTGCACATGCCTTCGATAGGGTGTGGCACGATGGCCTTTTATATAAACTTAAGAAATTCCTCCCCCCCACTTATTATCTACTCATCAAATCCTATTTAACGGATCGCTATTTTCAAGTTCGCTACGGATCCGCTCTGTCTGATTTAACTCCTATAAATGCTGGTGTGCCTCAAGGTGGCATCCTCTCACCAATTCTCTATAACATCTTTGCTTCTGGTCACCCTTCTACCCCCAACACATCGGTAGCTGATTATGCTGATGACAATGTGTTAATATCTATTAACAACAGTCCAATCTTAGCGTCAATAAATCTTCAAACTCATCTTAATGGTATGGAAAAATGGTTCACAAAATGGAGGTTGAAAGTTAACCAGAATAAATCCGTTCACACAACCTTTACTCTCAGACATACTCCTTGCCCTGATGTTGTTCTATACGGAATTCCGATTCCCCTCTCCGAAAGTCAAGTATCTCGGCCTTATTTTGGATCAAAGATTAACGCGGGCTCATCATATCCGAACCAAACGATTAGCATTGAATTACCGTCTTCGCTTACTTAAACCCTTATTATACAATAATAATCACACAGCTATTAAAACTAAATTACTTATATATAAAACTCTATTGAAACCACTATGGACCTACGGCCTTCAGCTTTGGGGCAATGCGAAAAAGTCTAATATCTTAAAAATCCCAACTTTTCAAAATATTGCGCTTAGGAAATTAATAAATGCTCCTCTCTACGTGTCAAATCATACACTACATACCTACTTAAAACTTAACACAATAAACGATGAAGCTAGAAACTTTTATAAAAGATTTCATAACCGCCTAAATAATCACCCAAATCAACTGATAAAAAACTTGGCCAATCCCTCAATTCCAGGTAGTCCTCCGAGACGTCTGAAGCATAACGGTGACAGCACACTGGTAAAGCAAAACTGCTTTAAAGCGACTAAAGTCGCTTTATTATGACTATTCAAAAATAAAACCTTTTATATTTTATGGAAAACACGCACACTGATAAAGCGTAGTCAAAACAAAACATTTTTGCCTTCAGTCATGGCTAATATTGTTTTATTGAAATAGAACTTGCGCTATTTTTATTAGTCATTGTCAAGCAGTCACTGGGTAATTATATCAAAATTATGGCAAATTTTATTTATTTATGCTAAATTGTCTACAATATAAAGGTAATTATACATTATACACTATATCTACAAGTACTGAAATACGTAATTTTGCATTGAAAACATTTATTTTATTTTTTGTTTTTATTTTTAAGTAATAATTTGTGAAAAAAAATGTAAATATCTATAACATTTGTACAAACTAAATATTTTAAGTACAAAATAATACTTCAAAATATGTTTAAGCAACTTAAAAAACTTATTTGAAGCATTATTTTACTTACTTTAATCTGGGATTTCCACATAAAGTTTTTCGAGCAGTGGAAATTCAAAAAATGATAAATGTCACATTGCACTGCAGAATTCTTTAATATCTATGATTGCACATTCTTTTATTCAATAGGATTATAAAATGTCGATTGAGCATGAAATGAACCTCGAAAATTTAATATCATTAGTCCAAGAGCGGCAGTCTCTCTATGATTACAAAAACAAAAATAATAGCAACAGAAACATACAGGAGCAATTATGGACAGAAATATCGGATATTCTAAAAATACCAAGTTTTTATATTTTTATTATAATATTATGCTATTATTTCATTTATTTTATGATTTTATTTTGTTATATTTTTTTATTTTCTACTCTACATAAATCACGATAGTAATAATAATATAATAATAAAGTAGGTACTTAAAATAGTTATTAATTGATCAATTCTTTATTATTTAATAATTTTATTATACAGTGTATTTATTTTGCCAGGATACAGAACCTTTATTTGAATTAAAATATTCTGTAAATTTATTTCGAAGTGATATTGCTGCTGTGGAAGATCTTTTATTAGAAGATCTAATTCTACTGATATCTTGTTGAATTATTTCATTCTGTTCTTGAGAATTTATAAGTTCTTGAATATCAATACAATGTTGCTCTCTCGTTGTAATTAAGTTATGTAATACACAAATAGCTTTTACGATTTGGGTAGCTTTTTCTGAGCCAACCACAATTTTGTTTTCCAACACTTTAAATTTCTTAACCATAATTCCGAATGTTTTCTACTATTCGTTTTGCCCGCGACTGTCGATAGTTAAAAATACGTTTTTCGTTTGTTAAGTTCCTACGCGGAAAAGGTCTCATCAGGCATGGTAATAAAGGGTATGCTTCATCCACAACAAACACAAAAGGATATTCTTCATTGATGTCATTATGAATTTTTCTTAGTGGTGGTAAATTTAATTCATTGTGTAGTAACATTTTACCAAAATTAGATTCTTTAAATATTCCACTGTCACTGGACCGGCCATAATCCCCGACATCGATTGTTATACATTTTGCGTGAGCATCAACCACTGCTTGAAGCACAATTGAGTGAAAACCTTTATAATTAAAATACTTGGAACCAGCACATAGTGGACATTGAATAGCAATGTGCTTACCATCAATTGCTCCTGTGCAATTAGGAAAATTCCAAATTTTATTGAACTCATTTGAAATTGTAATCCAGTCTTCTTCTCTAGGCGTTGGCAAATAAATGGGTGATAATAATTTCCATATAGCAGTACATACTTCAGTAGTTATCAATCCTATTGTCGTAGCATCTAGGCGAAATTGGTAATGAAGACGTTGAAATCGCTCTCCCGTTGCCAAATAACTAAAAACATTAAAAAAATTAAATAAAACAAAATATAAATACAAATTTGTATTGTAATTAGTATCCAATTTATTGATTAATTACAACTAATGAATGCAAGGCAAAATGGACCACGCTTCGAAATTCATTTTCAAGACAGCTGCGTGAACAAAAAAAATTGCCATCTGGGTCCGGAGCATCATCAAGAAAAAGAAAATGGTATTTGTTTGATAATATGTTGTTTCTCTCTGATTACGTGTTGCAACACAAAAAAATGGAAAGCAATATGAATAGTTCCCATATAGATAACTTAGAAAACGATAGTTTCGTTGAAGAACTAATAGGGTCAGATACTGAACAAAATTTAGAAACACTTGAACAAGAAGTGATTTCACAAACAATAGTTACTGAAGATGCAAAAAATGAAAAATCTAGTAATGAACCATTATTTAAAAAACCAAGAACAAATCGAAAATTGTTACCCAATGAAAGAGTGATGGAACCGATGTTAGAATTTCTAAAGACAAGAATTCAACCAAAAAAAAATAATGAGGATACACCTGAACTTTCTTTTTTTAAAAGTATTATTCTAGATTTTTTAAAATTAAATGATAAAAATCAACGTCAATTCAAAAAAATTGTATTAAATACCATTGATCAGCTTCTCGACAGCCAAGAAACGTCATATGAAATGCCAAGATACAATAATGCGCCACATTCTAATATTATACCTCATTTATCACCAGATCAGCACTTAAATGCAAATCATCAATCGCAGCAATTTAATGCAATTCAGTACATTGCGAGTTCTCCAGATTTCTCCTCGTCGGATAGTTCAAGTTCTTATATTTTGCATTAATACAGTTGATTTTTCATTATAATAAATTATCATTTTATTATTATTAAAAATTAAGTATAATTAAGTATAACCTTATTAAGTGTTAAATCATTTTATTATAATAATATTATAACAATAAAAAGTAATACGTTCAAGAGAATTCGCAAGTCTAAAAGAATTATTTTTATACTACCTGTTATTTTAAATTCTGAGTGGAGCGAAAAAATGAAAATGTAAAAAAAGTTGGACAAGTGGGTACCGCTCTGCTGTTCAATATCTGTCAAGCATGTCATTGTAATGGATATGTTATATTTTAATTCAATAATAAATCATTTTATAAGATAAACGAAAATTTTTTTTTTAAAACACATCATTGTAAAATCAATACATTATTTTGAATCTAGGAAAAAAAAGCCCCGTACCAACTAAATACATTATTCTTTTTTATTATGATTTACATAATTAAATATAATCATAATATAATCATTACATTTATCAATGTACCTAACACTTCTTTAATATAATATTATTTTATTAAAAGGTAACTTTAAAAAAAATTACATCTAGTATATCGTATATGACATTAAACAATAACTAATTATATCACAGTTAAAAAATTATATAACATAAACCATAAATCAAAATATATATATTAATTAGTTCAATAACATATTATTTATTATGTATTACTTATTAATTATTACAAAGTATACAAGACTAGCTGCAATCTGCATTTTACATTGTCAATAATTGTCATTTAAAATAATTAAAAAAATGTTAAAAGGTAAATAATTTTCATTTGTCATTTGTATATAATTTAAAAAAATTTAAAATAATTAAAAAAATGTAACCGTGTAGAAATTTAAAATAATTTAGTCACATTACTTTCTAATGTTGTGGCTAACTGCCATTAGAAAATCTAATATACTTATATCATTATTTTTAATTTGTATACATACATTTTTTAGGCGGTTTTCAATTAATTGTTTTGTACCTAGTTTTGTACTCTGTACTCTGTCTCCTACATTACTCAACGCCAATTTTGCTTGGTCTGCAGCAACTTCCATTTTCATTTTTTTTATTAAATTCCAAATTGTTGGATGCTTATTAGCACAGAGCTTTGAAAAGCGGTTATTCCAACCCTCTGTATTATTGTTGGTGAGATGTCCACTTTTTAATGTTAACTCATGTACATTCCACGTAGACGGTGGAAATATGGGAGGTATTTTACGCAAACGCAAGGACGAAGCAGTTCCTATTCGCCTGTATGTACCATTTACATAATAAAAATCAAAATAAAACAAAAGGTCTTCTGCATGAGGTGGTATATTTTCTTTCAGACACGTCATTCC
Source organism: Sitobion miscanthi (assembly GCA_008086715.1). NCBI lineage: Eukaryota > Metazoa > Arthropoda > Insecta > Hemiptera > Aphididae > Sitobion > Sitobion miscanthi. Next base: position 96,005,309 of record CM017797.1, read on the forward strand.
ATCTATCACTTTATCCAGAGGAAGAAAAGCTAAACTATCGATCATACCACAATACTTTCTAAAGTCACTATCTTCTTTGTAAATGGTTGCCAAACCAAGTTTTTGTAATTTCCTATGAGTCGACTGACATAAATGATAAAAACACCCATTTATCGTATTATGGTTTCCTAAAATATTTTTAGCGGCATTTATTACACGTATTACATATAATTGTTTAAAAAATTCAGGAGCAAGGCCAAAGTTTCCATCACTAAACCATGTATCCGACTCAGCTAGTAAGGACAATCCTATATCGGTGGCAAACATAATTATCCTTTCACTGCAGGTATTTGGGCCGTTATCGTATAGTAAAAATCTTTCTTGGCCATATTCTTTATATTCACCTATTAAATTTAAAATTAAATAAATACCTAATTGTTTTAAAAATCAATTTTAATTTACCTTCAACAATTATTTCTGACAGACATCTCGGCTTTGGTGGATTTTTATACCCTCTATGATTTCGTATACTTCTTTTTAAATAATCTTCCCTCGGCAATTCTGCTAATACACTCTCCGGAACATTTAATATTGCACTTGAAAAAATTTGACTAGGTGTGTCGTTGGTTATTGTGGCTTTTGCCTTCATATTTTTTATAATTTTTACTGCAGAAAGCCTATTTTCATTTGCCTCGTGTACGTGATCGTGTTCAATGGATAGTAAAGTTGGACTATCAATATTTAAATCTGTTTTTAAAATACAGGGACACTTCATTGAACTTGATTTTGTACATCTCCAACGAATCATAGTTTTGCATTCTTTTTGAATGTTGTACAAATATCCACCGTATGCAATTTGAGGTTTTTTATTATTATTACGAATCACTTCCATTTTATATTCGCACTTTTAATTCAAAATAATCAAAACGTTACGATAAGATAATAACTAGATGAACGAAAAATTCGTACTGAAGAGAATATCAAACTGTAGATACACCGTACACACTTTTAATTTAGAATGATCACAACAATAACTATATAAACGAAAAAACCACATTTGTAATAATATAATGTTGTAGATACTTCAGATACCAAGACTAGTTTCCAGATAGAGCCTACATAATTTTTAAGATAAAATCAAATGTCAATTACTTTTATTACCTTACTATACTTTAATCTTTTGTATTTCAAATGTTACTATACATATATATATATATGGTTATAGAATATACCTATGTCCAAAAAAGGTTAGGTTACCTATATACAAATATTAAATTATAAAATGTACACTATAATGAAAATACGTTATGTGTTTAATTAGTACGGGGCTTTTTTTTCCTATAGGTGGGGCTTTTTTTACCGTGTTTTGAAATCGGGGCTTTTTTTTCCGGGGCTTTTTTTTCCAGGGCTTTTTCTTCCGAATACCATTATTTTGCTATGCTCCGCTCAGAATCTAATATCTAATTATTTAGAATTTATTATTAACTTACCTCAATGTCACCAATAATTTCTCTTCTGGAGTGATAATTTTTCTGAAATTAGTATCAGGTTTTCGAATTTCATCGTTAAGTATTTCTAGAATATAATCAAACGTGTCGGTACTCATTCGTGTAAAATTTCTAAATTTACATTCGTCATTTCGAAGTTCACGAATAAAACATTTAATTGTATTATTTTCAGTTCGTTTCAAGTTCAAAGGATGAACCCAAAGTTTTTTTTTATTTTCTTCCTGTTCAATTTCTCTTAAAAGAAACCATAAAATAGGAATAGCAACGTCCTTCTCGTCGGACGACATTTTGACGACTACTTGATATACATTGATTTGACTAACTATGTTTTATCTAGTGTGCGACAATAATGCTTTATTATGACTAAAAGCAAAATGACTAAATATGACTCACATTTCTTCAGTCAATTTTGCTTTACCAGTGTGTGGTCACCCTAGTGACCTAGTGGTGTCGAGACCTCTTAAATTAAATCTAAATTAATTTAAAAAAAAAAAAAAAAATTACATAATTAATCAAAAAACCTTAAACGGTCAAATGGAAAAAATATTAACTTTTAATATCACAAATTCAATCAAAATTATCTGCATTTTATTGAGGATCACAAAAGACATCACTGATTGAAGTGTATGTGCTTGTTGCTGTATTATTTGAATAATTCCATGAACTATTTGATGAAGTATGCATCGGAGTTTCTAAAAGCGTATTTCTACTACATTGGTGATTAATCTGAACTGAATTTCTATTAAGACTTTTAAGTCTTGCTTCAAACAATATATCATTGATTGCCTTTTGTGCAAACAGTTTCTGATCGGGTACTAATTGATTTAACTCTAATGCCCAGGATTTGGCTAAAATATCATTATCGTTGGACAAATTTTGAAGCTTATCACAAGCAAATTCAAGGAGCTCATTCCTTTTTTGTTGGTCTATTATTTTATACTTTTTTTAGAGGGATATCGGGGTTCTTTCAAATCCTGAAAAAAAAAAAAAATTTAGTTGAATTAATACTCAAATAATATGATAAAATTGAAACCAGTCTTTTATACAAATCAAATTTATAGTAGGTACACTAGATTCAAAATATATTGCTTATTTTTTAGATTTAATTACATACTGCAATTTTATAATTAATTTTTTTGATGATAGTTAAATGTTATTGATATAAATATAATTTGTTTATTAGATGCCAAATACAGAAGAAGAATGGAAGAAAATTGCCAACGATTTTGACATAAAATGGAATTTTTACAACTGCTTAGGATCTATTGATGGAAAGCACATTGAAATTAGAAAACTTTCAGGATTAGGTTCATACTATTATAATTATAAATAAACATTTAGCATAGTCTTAATGGCAGTAGTAAACGCCAACTATGAGTTTATTATGATTGATGTTGGTGCAAATGGACGTGTCTCTGATAGAGGCGTATTTTCAAATACTAAATTTTATCAAAAACTGAAAGAAAACAAATTGAAAATTCCAGAACCTGATTACCTACCTAGAAGTAAAATTAAGTTACCATTTGTTTTTGTAGTTGATGATTCTTTCCCTTTATCTGATAATATTGTGAAACCTTACCCTCAGAGGAACATGACTAGGGAACAACGTATTTTTAATTATCGACTGTCGAGGGCTCGTCGTATTGTTGAAAATGCATTTGGAATATTGTCTTCCCGTTTTCGAATTTTATTAAATGCAATTAATTTAGAACCAGACAAAACATCGTCAATTGTATTAGCATGTTGTTATTTGCATAACTTTTTAAGACAAAAGAATATACAAATATTTTTACAAGACAGTTTTGACTTTGAAGTCCGTCCATGAAGTTGGAGAAATAACAACCAACAACTAATTTAATTAGAATCTTGTCAACAAAGAAATAGCATAACTACTAGTAAATATATAAGAAACAAATATTGTGAATATTTCAACAATATTGGAGCAGTTCAATGACAAAATAATATATTTAATGACTAAAATTAAAATAAGTAATACTTTTTAAAAATAAATCACAATTAACTACCCAATATAAATATTAAATCATTTTAAATATGAACACAGTTCAATTTTGTTTTTATTGCTATAATAAAGGTATTTATAGTTAGGTACCTACTTAGATATATAAGGTTTATTTTATGTAATAAGAAAATCAGAAATCTTGAAATGTTATTAATTTAAAATAAAATTAATTGAATATGTATTCATTTCAATGTATGTTTAACTACCTATGTAACGTGCATCAATTAACCATATATATATTACACATAATATATATACAATATATTCAATATACATATATACATATTAAAATACATGTGTGTGTGTATATTTATTTGTAAAATTGTATTATAGATCAAATCAAAATACAAAATTTAACATTCCGTAATAGTTTCGTACTGATGCCTAATAAAAAAAACTTAAATATTAGGCATGTCTTCTTATGGATGACCTTCCAATATTCTGACATTCTTGATCTCTTAGAAACTCCAGATCATTAAAATACCAAACAGTGGGCTCATACATATCGTCAGCACCAGCTCCAGATTTTCTACTATTGATTTTTTTCTTCAACTCTCTTCGAAAATTAGACCTTAATGTGTTAATTTTTCTTTTTGTATAATTTATATCTGCCACGATATAGGTTTATAAATTCACGCCAGAATTCTGTTTTTAGTAGTAGCCATCATTATCCTAGGTACATATAAAAAAAAAAATTTAAAAACATTATAATTTTATATTAATACTTAAAATAACAATATGTTTAGTTAAAATATACTTACTTAATTAATGAATTAATTTAGATTTTGAAAGTGAAAAGTATTGCGCGTATAAGCACGTGGTACAACTGTGATAATATGTTTGTTATTGTTTTGAATGATAACGAGTATAAATCATTACCACACGTCATGGTCAGTCATGAAATTTTCCAACAATTGAAAAAAAAATTGACTTAAATCGGCCCAGTCGTTCTCAATTGATGAATTAGTATACATTTTTCACGTCATTTTTAAGGCGGGTTCCCACGGCGCGTGACATGGCGAGCCACGATCTCATCCGAGCCGATCAGAGTTCCTTCAAAATTATTTTAAAAACCAAAAGTTGGTTCAAAATGAGTCGTTTTTTGGGTATCACGCAAATTGCTACTATATTGTAATGTTAGGCGGTGATTATTTAAAAGGAAAATTAGTTGAATAAGAAAAAACAAAATCCTGCAAGGAAAGAAGATATTGGATGCATGTAATTTACAAAAGCCGTGCTAGGTAAGTATGCTTATGTAAATTAATATTTAATTTTAGTTTAGTTTAATTATATTTAGTGTTAGTTTTTACTGACCACCTTTTTTTTTAACAATTTTAATCTTAAATGTACATACAAGAACATAACAGTTTATAATTTATTACAAGCTAGTTTTTTTTTTTAACTTATAGTTAACAAGTTTTTGATAGAAAATAGTAAATTAAAAATTAAAATAATATTATACTATAGTCTATAGTTGTATAATACTCAATATTATTAATAATATATTATACTACAATAGGTACAATGCAATGGATCTGTTAGAAGATTTGAAATGAGGACCATCTAACAAGTTTCAAAACTTCTGTAGAATGTCTGCCACAGACTTTGAATATCTTATTCAAAAAATTGGTCCAACTATATGTAAAACTGATACAAATATGAGAAAGTGTATGCCGATTCAGGCTACCTTAAGTTTCTTAGCAACAAGAGATAGTTTTAAGAGTTTATCATACTTGTTTAAGTTTTCAAGTCAAACTGTTTCCGGTGTATTCAAGATGTTTATAGGGCGTTAAATCAGGAGTTGAAAAATGAAATCATGGTAAAGCATTTATATTTTAAAACATATCTTTTATTAGAATAATACCTTTTAATAAAATAATATTAAAAAAAAAAACAAATAATTAATAAAATCAACTTTAAAAAACACTTTTTTTCATAATATTTAAAATTAATAAATAATACTATAGAATGTATTATAAACATTTCAATAAAAAAAAATAAATATCTATGTATAAAAACAATATTAAGTACCCACATACCTACTAAATTGCATGTTATAATATGCTTATTTTAGTAGGATGAACCAAAATTAGTATCTTGATCAAAAATTTTTTCTCCTACATTACTGTGTTGTAATGTTGGTGTTGATTTTTGTAATTGTTGAAAATGTTGATGGTAATATGTAGATAATATATCTTCTGAGTCCATAAGATATTTTTTAAATAGTTATGGATGCCATATACAGGACACCAATACATTTAATGACTTGCTTATAAACCATTCCAGTATCATCCAATTTCTCATACACAAAAATATCCAATATGAATTTAAAAGGTACACAGATATTAATAATATAGTATAATTTTTAGAACATCAAGGAAACATAGAAATTATTGAAAATGCAACTCAACAACAAATAAATTATATATCAACAAATTATATTAATTCAAAGTACAGTAAAAAAAAAGGAAGACATTTTTTAGCAAAAAAAAAAAAAGAAACTATTTCATTTATTACCGGCAAAAAAATATTAAACTATTCAAAATTCAAAATTTCACTAAAATCAAAGATTCCAGGGCCTACATTTTCACCTACATTGGACGAACATTTCATTTTTTTTTCTCCGGAACCTATAATCAAAAAACATTCATTCAATTTACAAGAAAGCTTAATTTATATAAGGGATATAAACAATTTGGATTACTTAGTATCACATGTAATAACATATGGACTGTATAATTCTATTGACACGTGAGTAAAACTGTTGTTTAGTATTATTGGTATTTATTATACTAATATATTTCTTCAAACATATTTATTTTAGTCTCGAAACATCTGAACACAAACTGTTCTTTATTGATCTGGCTGAAAAAAAAAAAAAATTTCAAAATTATTCATAATATACAATTATTTTCAACAATTTAATGATCAGAAAAAACATTTTATAAATGCTCATTTTAAAAAAATTATGAATAATTCAGTTCTTCTTCATACAAATTGTTTAATTTATATGGATATAAGTTTTAAGGACTTTATTGATACTCTACACAATTGGTGGAGTTGTACGAACATTAATTTATCTGAAAAAATGTATACAGTGTAAGTAATAAAAACAACATTAAACTATATCAATGAAATAATTAGAATTCACAATGTAAAATTATAAAATTAAAAAAACAGATGCAGTAATCAGCAACCTGGATGCTCTATTGAACTTGATTCAAATTGTGTGATTGAATTCTTTTTACCAGAGATGACAGGGTCAATACCATTTTCTCAACAATTAATTTTGACATGTCTGTACTCATATTATAATGCGTCAGAGGGCATGAAAGATTACTGGCATACCGTAAGTTATACATTAATTATAATATGTATGAATGTTTAAATTTTTTTTTTTTATTCTAGCTAAACAATCTTTTTGGACATATTTTAATTATAATGAATATCATAAGACAAAATTTTACAAACAAAAATTACATTAAAAGAATTGAGTCATTTAAATTTCATAATCATTAAAAAATGTGAAAGAAAAACGCTCTATACACCTAATATGATGTATATAAAAGATCAAATTAGCAAATGTAAAAACCAAAAAATAATTAAAGACATTTTAAATATCTCACCAGATAAATATTTGATAACTGCCGTGATGTATAATGTAAGTTTTGATTTTTTTTGTTTAGACACCATCATATTTATTCACAAATTCTGATCATTTTATTTCATTTTATACTATGTTTCAGCTGCCTACAACAACATATATTAAAAACAAAGGTAAAATAGAAGATTCATCAATACAATATTTATTTCAAAAATTACAAGCCAAAGTCATTTTTATATCACAATGTTTAAATTCAATAACTTCATCTCAAAACTCATCAATCAACACAATTCACTCCACAATAGAAAATGAAATTCAGTCTTACACAAATACTTTAAATAATTTTCTCATAACTCTACCAAAATTCCGATTCCCATCCTTAACCACCGAAGAACTACATGAAGAACTCAAAAAATATATGGTATCACATCAACAAGAATTAGTATACAAAAAATTAAATGTACCTAATCCTTTTCAAAATTTGAATAAACAAACACCACAACACTTTTATCCCACAACAACACCATTTCAAAAATACATCAATACAAATTATTCCAAGTAAATAAATAAAATAAAATAAATACATTTTGAAAAATAAATACAAACGGGCTTGTTTGATATGAATTAATGTTGTTTATTACCATAGGCGGATATTTGGTCACATCCGTGGGGGGCTTAACATTTTTTTCTTATCCATTAGCCATTAGCGGAAACAAACATTTTTAGTCACTTTTACCTACTAACTCTAGTGGCTACTTTTACTTTATTTTAGCTGAGGTACCGAGTATATATAGGTAAATGAGAACATAAAAAAATAAAATATTGAATAGCTACCAATTTTTTATTAATTTAATTGTATATATCTATTGTTTTGTGCAAAAATATTAATAATCGTTTCGGAATCAATAGATTTAGAAATTTATTTTTCAATATATAATATTGAGGTGTTATTGAACCTTTCCTGCAGCATAGAAGTTCGAAGCCAAGTTTTTATTCGACGCATGGCCGAAAAACTCCTCTCACAAGTGGAGGAACTTATAGGTATTGTTAGAGCAACTTGAAATAGTTTATATAAATTAGGAAAAGTCTGTTTTGTTAAAACCTTTTTCACATCATTTAAAGTTATATTTTCTTTATCAGTAGACTGCAATATACAATTCTTTGCCACTTCTATTTCTGACTGCAATACCTCTTTAGATACATTCATCAAATCCTGAAAAATATACAAAATACAGGTTTACTTTTAATAAAACTAAAAAACTAGAGCATAAGTATTCATTATAAATTAATTTTCAGAAACCGATACGATACTTACTTTATAATGATCTACAAAGAAAAGACTTTCCTCAAAGTTCAGTTGAATAAATTGATCAACTGCTGTAGCCATTTGGAGGCTTTCAGCAGAAAATCTTTTTTCCAAATTTATCAAAATAGTATCAAATACAGGAAAGAAAGCATTTTTTCTAAAATAATCTTCAATGGTTTCACTGGTGTCATTAATATTTTGTTCAGCACTTGTGGTTGCAGTAGTATCAAAATGTTTAAGATTGTGTGGCTCTTGTCTTTTTCTTTTGCATCCTAGTTGAGTAAATATGTACATAAAATTAAGAATTATAAATAAATATTCTATGTTTATTAAGACTTACCTTGAGATGGCGTTTGTATTGATATTTCATTGTCTTTAGCAAAGATTTCTATTTCACACCAAAGCTTAGAAAAATATTCTGTTGTTCTAGAATTTTTAAAAGTCATCATCACACCTTGGATAATATTTTTAGATTCCCCTAAAGTTGCAGTTTTTTCTTGAAATTTGTTAGCAACAATATTAATATTAATTAATACTTTATGTAAGATAAATAAATAAACTATAAATCGTCCACTTTTTAAATTTGTTAGTATACCTAAAACAAAAATAAAAAATATTGGATTTAAATACTTTGAATCATAAATTATTACTTTTTATATTATACCCATTGCTTCATTTACTCCTCTATCATCTTCATTTTCAATTTCTTCTTCTAAAGCTTGAATAATTGCTTTATAACTTGCTTTAACAGACTCTATATTTCGATAACGGCAATTCCATCTAGTGTCACTGAGTCTAATCATTGATGTATATTTTATTCCTAGTTTAGTTTGAATCTCAATTAATTTTTGATTTTTTGACGGATGAGAAAAATGTATGTACAGGGATTCTAAAGTGTTGAATACATGCCTTGTTTCCTAATATTAATATAGGTAATAAATAAAATCACGAAGTTCTAAGATGTATAAAAATATTCATTACCTTTACATGTTTACACATATCAAGTACAATGAGGTTCATTTTATGAGCCATACAGTGTGTATAAATAGAGTAAGGATATTGACTTTTTATTTTATTTTGTAGTCCGTTAAATTTCCCAGACATAACATTTGCACCGTCATATGACTGAGCAACTATTTGTGGTTTAGAACTAAGTTTACACTTTTTCAGATACCATAATATGTATTGATATAAACTTTCAGCATCTTGATTCTTAGAACAATCTATAAAACCAAGAAATCTCTCAACAACATCTAGATTTTTAACATACCTTACACATAATGCCATTTGTTCTTGTTTGTAACACCTATAAATTAATTTAATAAAAATAAAACAAGAAGTCCATGTATAAAACATAATTTCTATTTTACCTTGCTTCATCACACATAATTCCAAATACCTCAACGTCTTCAATATCTTTCACAATTATTTCTTTCACAACATCTGCACATATATTTATAAGTTCATCTTGAATTATATGACTTGTGTAATTGGTTTTAAGATTAAATTTTTTTCCAAATTCCTCATTACTTTTTGTTGAATATAATTTAATATTGTATTACGTATCATCATATTGTGCAATAACAACATCATTGTTGGTATTAATAGTGTGCAAAATCACGCCATATCATGTGATATAATTATTAGCAAATCGGATATTGTTAAACAGTGGCGTGAGACTTAGGTCAATAGGTCACTTGTATATAAGGCCGACTTTTAGCATACTGTCGCGACTACATTTTAATATTACTTATGTGTACGTCATGCGTTTAGTAAATGTTACTTATTACTAAAAGCAGTGTAGTCATTTTTATCCAGATCGATCTACAAACATAATCCTAAATTCAACAGGTTATGGGCCCAGACACATTATCTGGATAAACTTGGACTTCAAAGGAACTACTCTCTATACAAGTAATTTTTGTTATTCTTCAAAGTTTTATAAACAGGAAAAGTCAAGATGGACGATTCAATGAAAATAACAAAATTATCTAATGTGGAAAATTGGCCGTTATGGAAATTTCAAATGAAGGTAATTTTCAACTCATTTGAATTAACGTCAATAATAACAGGAGAGTGGAAAAAGCCTAGTTCTAAAATAACTAAGATAGAAAAAGAAACTGATGAAGAAGCAAGAGCTAGATGGCAAAGGTTAACTGTTGACTGGAGTAGAGCTGACGGTAAGTGTCAAAAACTAATTGTAACTTCAGTGGACAATGGTCCATTACAGAATTTGATTAATTGCGAAAATGCGCGTGATATGTGGGAAAAACTTCTTGCTATTTATGAACAAAAATCCGAAGCATGTATACATTTACTTCAACAGAAATTTTTCAGTTATTCAATGGAGGCGACTGACGATATGTCGACTCATATTTCCAAAGTAGCAAATTTGGGAATGAAACTGAAGCAATCAGGGGAACCAGTAACGGACAATATGGTCATGACAAAAATATTAATGACTTTACCTGATGTATATAATCATTTTTACAGTGCTTGGGACTCAATCCCAGCAGGTGATAAAACAATTAATAATTTAACAAGTAGATTATTAATTGAAGAATCAAGGGTACAACAAAGAAACTTGACAGTGATGGAAAATCAAAAATCAATAGCGCTAACGGCAAATAATCCAAAGAGGGATTGGAAATCTGGAAATAAAAATAAAGCTACCAGAAAACCAGGTAATTGTTATTTTTGTAAATTACCAGGGCATTAGAAAAGTCAATGCAGAAAATACTTGAGGAATCAAGAAAATAAGAAAACACACGGAGAAACAAGTAAAAGTAATGATGGCAGTGCATTTATTACTGGAACTATCAGTACAAACGATATTGAGGAAAGTTGGTTACTTGATTCAGGAGCATCCGATCATATGTGTGGTAAAATAAATTGGTTTTATAACTACGTATTATTTAACGAACCAATTCAAGTAAGAATAGGCGACGGTTCAATTTTGTTAGCAAAAGGAAAAGGTAATATAAAAATATTATCATTTGCCAACAATAAATGGAATAATAATTATTTATTAGACGTACTGTATGTGCCGGAATTAAAATACAATTTATTCTCGTGTTGTACAGCGTTAGATAAAGGTTTAACACTTTTATCAGATAAAAATAAGTGTACTTTCTCAAGAAACGGACAAATAGTCTGTACAGGTGAGCGACAAGGAAAACTATTTAAATTAGAGTTCAAAGTCATTACGCTCGATAAAGAAGAACCACAGGCAAATATTACTATCAAGGACACATTACAATTATGGCATGAAAGGTTGAGTCACCAAAATATAAAGTATGTTAATAATATATTAGAAAAACATAATATAAAAGTGCCAGATAACAAAAATCATTTTTTTGTGATGCGTGCATAATTGGTAAACAACACAAACAAACGTTTAAGTCTAGTACTACGTACACCACAGCTGTAGGGGAAATAATACATGCAGACTTATGTGGACCGATGCAAACCAATTCTATTGGAGGTTCAAAATATTTTTTGTTAATTAAAGACGATTATTCACATTACAGAATAGTACATTTTATAAAACATAAAAGTGAAGTGAAAGATTTAATTGAAAATGTGATACATAAAATAAAAACTGATACTGGCTTTAAGGTCAAAGTATTGCGAACAGATAATGGCTTAGAATTCGTTAATAAAGAAATAACTAGTATTTTACAGAAATATGGGATAAGTCATCAAACAACAGTTGCATACACACCGGAACAAAACGGGAAGATTGAACGAGATAACCGGACGATAGTAGAAGCCGCAAGGACTATGTTACATACGAAAAATTTAAATAAAACACTTTGGGCCGAAAGTGTTAATACGGCTGTCTACACAATTAACCGAACAGGTACAAGTTCAATTAAAGACAAAACCCCGTTTGAAATCTATTTTAGAAAAGAACCGGAAATAAAACATTTAAGAGTTTTTGGTACAAATGTTTTTACACATATACCAAAACAAAAACGACAAAAATGGGACCCTAAAATCGAAAAGGGAATATTTGTCGGGTATGTAGAAAATGTAAAAGGATATAGAATATGGTACCCAGAAACAAACAAAATTAGCGTAAGTAGAGAAGTAATTTTTAAAAAAGAAATAATTGATAACGAGGTTTCAATAAATGAAAATGAACATGAAGAAATACAACACAGTATAAGTGAAATTACTAATGAAACTAATCTAGACAATAAAGAGGAGTTGGTAAGCACATATAATCTAAGAAACCGTGAACATTTAAATAAACCAAGTAGATATGCATGTACAGCGTTTATAACTGAACCAATTAATTATAACGATGCAATTACTTGTGAACAATCAGATAAATGGAAACAGGCCATGAATGAAGAATTGAACTCGTTACATCAAAACAACACATGGATTTTGGTATCAAAACCAGTCGGGGTCAATGTGTTAAATAATTCTTGGGTGTTTAAAATTAAACATAATGATCGATTCAAGGCTCGTTTAGTTGTTAATAGATCAAGACAAAAATACGGTATTGATTACACGGAAACATTTTCGCCAGTTGTACGGTATGAATCAATCAGGACAATTTTAGCCATCGCAGCAGCTGAAAATTTTGAGCTGAGGTAGTTTGACATAAAAACGGCATTTTTGTATGGTAAATTAGAAGAAGATATTTACATGAGCCAACCAATTGGATTTGGAGATTCAACAGAACGGGTATGCAAACTAAACAGAAGTTTGTATGGACTAAAACAATCGCCAAGGTGTTGGAATTCCAGGTTTAAGCAATTTCTGTTAGAATTTAATCTAGAACAGAGTACTTCGGACTCGTGTATTTATTTTAATCATAATAATAATGAAACATTAATTTTAGCTATTTTTGTTGACGATGGACTGATAGCGTCTAGTAGCATAATAAAAACAAATATGTTATTACAAGGTCTTGAACAACAATTTGAGATAACACAAGGTAATCTAGATTATTTTCTAGGTATGGAAATAATTAGGTATACAGACGGATCGATACATTTACACCAATTAAATTATGCCAATAAACTTATTAGCAAATTTAATTTATTAGATGCGAAGGAGTTATCTATACCGATTGATAGGTCACATGGTGTAGAACATAATCTTACTACGAGTGATAATCACTTTCCATACAGGCAAGCTGTGGGAAATTTATTATTTCTATCACAAGTCACGAGACCAGATATAGCATTCGCTGTAAACTATGTCAGTAGGTTTTTAAATAATCCAACGTCGGTACATTGGACTATGGTTAAACGTATAATTCGATACGTAAAAGGAACAACAAACTTTGGTCTATATTATAAATCTAACGTAAATCTGTGTTTAAATGTGTATTCAGATTCTGATTATGCAGGAGACTTAGAGACAAGACGGTCAACTTCAGGTCATCTGTTCATGATAGGGCTATCGACGGTGTCATGGCAAGCCCAGCGGCAATCCATAGTGACACTCAGTTCCACAGAAGCTGAATATATCGCGGCATGTGAAGCAGTCAAAGGCTTGGTTTGGATCAACAGATTAGTCAAGGAAATCAGCAATGATATACACTACGATCAACCAACATTATACGTGGACAACCAAAGTGCAATTCGACTAGTGAAAAATCCAGAGTTTCACAAAAGGACTAACACATCGATGTCAGATACCACTTCATCAGGGAAAGTTTGAAGAAAACTTATTTCGATTACAGTACATTGAGACGGAAGAACAATATGCAGACATATTCACTAAACCACTTCCAAGAAGATTTGAGATTTGAAAATTAAAGGAAAAATTATCAGTGTTTAAATTACATTAATTCTTTATTGTATAAAATATTAATTACGGGGGTGTGTTGAATAAAATTTAATATTGTATTACGTATCATCATATTGTGCAATAACAACATCGTCGTTGGTATTAATAGTGTGCAAAATCACGCCATATCATGTGATATAATTATTAGCAAATCGGATATTGTTAAACAGTGGCGTGAGACTTAAGTCAATAGGTCACTTGTATATAAGGCCGACTTTTAGCATACTGTCGCGACTACATTTTAATATTACTTATGTGTACGTCATGCGTTTAGTAAATGTTACTTATTACTAAAAGCAGTGTAGTCATTTTTATCCAGATCGATCTACAAACATAATCCTAAATTCAACACTTTTTTCTAACAATTTACATAATTCTTTAAAGTTTCCTAAAAATATATATTAATTTTTTTACAAATAATTATCATAATTAGATATTTTGTTTAAATTCAAGCTTAAGTTATTAGTTTAATACCTTGGTTTAAAGAATCTTTTGTCTCATCGTGTCCCCTAAAACCAATTCCTTGACAACTTAAAAATAAAACAATATCAACTAACATTTTCATATACATTCTATTATTTTTAACCATCAAAAGAATGCTGAGAAGATATTTGAGAATAAACACTACCAGTTTCTTTTGTTTTCTGATATGCTGACCATTTAACTATGCATGTTAGATGTAAATTACTTTTAGCATGTGCATCCAATTTATTGAGTTTACTTTTATTGCCACCTTTAGTTCCACTACACAACACTCAAATAAATTATAATATACTTATATTAATAATAACAATTAAAAAATTATAAATTAAGCATAAATACAAAGCACTTGCTTTTTCCAATTCTAAAACCAACTAGAAAGCTATCTTCAAAATTGCCACTACTCCCAGTACTAAAATTTCTGCAAGCAAAGCAAAAAATAGAATCTTTTGATATACTATATTCAAGCCAATATTTTTATTTTTTCCCATATTTTTTTAAATTCATCTTCAGACCTTAGACTTTCAAATGTTTTAATCGCACCATAAATAACATTTTTAGAGAAACCAAGAGTTGATGATTTATTTTGTAGTGAATTGCTTAATACATTTATTATGCACAACACTTCTTTAAGAATAGTAATAACTATTATAAAATCACATTTATGAATTGAGCTTAAAATTCCTGCAACAACATGATAAAAATAAACAATAAAAATATTTTGGATATCTATTTATTATTTATTTTTTACCTATTGCTCGAGTAACATCTTTATCTGCTTGATCATCTATTTCAGAATTTAAAAATGTCACAATAGCAGTATAGTTTTAAGTTGTTAGATGGATGGGAAAAGTGAACATATACAGCCTCTAAGACATTGAATACATTGCGTGCACTCTAAACATAATTAAATAAAGATTAATAACAAATAATATACATTAATTAGTACATTATTTTAGATATGCATACCTTAATATTTTTACAAAAATCTACCACAACTAAGTTGAGTCGATGTGCCATACAATGCGTATAAATTGCACACGGATGTATTTCTTTTATTTTCGCTTGAACACCATTGAGTTTTCCACGATTGTGCAATGATACTCAACGATTTGGTGTCAATTTGTTGGAGTGTAAAAAAATTGTTTATAGCAGTTACTATACTACTAGCATCCTGGCCACCAGAAATATTTACAAACCCCATAAATCGTTCATGTACTTCTAAGCCAACTACATATCTCACACAAATTGATAGTTGTTCTTCTCTAAAACACCTAAATAATCAAATTAAACATAATTAATCAGTTAAGACTTAGGGTACTATATTATTAAACAAACATTACATCATTTAAATTTTTATGTATAAATAATCATATTAATTAATTACAACAAATATGTATACCTTGCTCCATCGCACATTATAGAGAAAAAACCAACATCAGCTAGTTCATTTAATATTATTCCTTTGACCTGATCAGCACACAATTTGATTAAATCTTCTTGAATTGCCCAGCTAGTAAGGTTAATTTTTTTCTAGTACATTTCTAGTACATTTCTTCAAATTCATTATCATACTTTGAGAAAAGTTTACACATTTCTTTAAAGTTGCCTAGAATTGATAAATCACAAATAATAGTTTGAAATAAATAATAATAATTGTTTATAAATGCTAACCTTGATTGTTTGAATCATATTTTTCATCATGCCCTCTAAAAGAAATTCCTTGTTTGGCCAAGTACAAGGCTATATCAATTAAATGTGTTAAATAATTACGATTTTTTGTTATTTGTTGCTGATGTTGAGAACTTAATTGTGATAAAACTGAACCATTTTTTTTACTACATTTATATTCGTTTAATCTTGACAGACAAACTAAATGATTAGTAGCAGAAGCATGCGATTTCAATCTATAAGAGAGCTGTAAATCATATTTAGCAAAAATTGATATTTTAATACTGAGTAGGTATCAATTCTTATTCCAAAAGCAATTTCAGTATGGTGTTAAGTAATGTTACTATTAATTGGTCATAAATTGAAAAACCATAAACTAAAACTATAATAATTATAATAGTTATAATTATTGAAACAATAAACTTAATAATGTAACTTGCATTTTTCCAATTATTGAACCCAATTTTTTTAAATGTATCTTCAGCATTTCCAGATTCACTGGAAAACATGCGGCAAACATAGCAAAAAGCGGAATCTTTATTAACACTGTATTCTAGCCATTCAAAATCCTTATAAAATCCAGCTGAGAATGAGCGATTTTGTGAACCAATTTTCTTTTTAGGGAAATTCTAAATATTAAGCAATATAAAAAGCAACAATAATAGAAAAACTAATCATCTAAATTAAGCGAAGAAAATAACTTGCATGTGGTATTAAAATATAATTCACAATATAATGCCAGTACTGGGTAAAATGTTAATAATATACATACTTTTAGAATAGGTCTTCTAGGACCTGAGTCTAAATCACCAAGATCTAAATCATTTACATCACTAGAAACATCAAGTCCAGGATCATTGATATCTTTTTCCAATCCCTTGGATTGGCACAAATCATCAACTGCAGTAGAAACATTAGGAACACTCGAGCTTGGTTTTTTTAATTTTAAAAATGCTAAACATTTTATTAATAATAAATTATCCTATTGAATAGCTTACACTTTACTGAGATATAATATTATAATATAACGCACGTTATAAACGAGATATAAAACACGTTAACATTTATATATTAAAATTAACTATGTATATTCAACATCCAACGATAACAAGCATTGAGCAACGCAGCCTACTGAATTATAGATATCAAGGACCACGGTTTTCCCTTCTTTTATTCTAAGAACGTAAATACGCAAGTTTATAGTATGTCTACTACAATACTATAGATTCTTCGTCCGCGATTAACGATAATACTAATAATACGACAAAATGAACCTGGTTATTGATAGTTAACCATAGATAATAAAATATTTGATAATAATATAATGATAATATTTATATTGTTGATAATTTCAAACTAATTAAATACTAAAGACAATAAACACATAAATTACGGGATTCGGTAATGTGCACATAACTTTCCAAAACTGGGTGGGCTACAGACAAAACTGGGTGGGCTAAGCCTACCCAAGCCCCCCCACCCTATTTGCGCCTATGGACTTGACTAACATTAATTACTCAGTACCATAACCGTTATTGTTCAATATTTATATTAATGGCCTTATCAATGTGTACACAAGAAAATTAATCGGTTTTGTTGACGACACAGTTATTCTAGTAAAGAATCATAACATAAATAGATTTATATAAAATAGCAAAGAATAGTTTTGCAACAGTTGAAAATTGGATGAACAATAATTCGTTTTCAATAAACACGAAAAAAAATAAATTTATTCAATTCGGAATAAGAAACAATTTATTATCTGAATACCGACAAATTACCGTTCATACCATAGATAATACATAATGGATAGGACATGCCTATGTTATCGCATATGGGGTCACGTGCCAGAAGAGCCCCACAGTTACCCTATTTCTGGTTGAAACTATTAGGATGGTATCAAAAAAAAAAAAATGAATGATAACGAAAAATATTTTTTTTTATTTGACCATTACTACAATAATATTACAAAATTACAATAATAACACTATAACTGGCAACACTGGAGTCTGGAAACCAAAATAATTCATAGGATTTATGTGTTATCTAAGGTACTATAACTAATCTAATACTATAAAATCCTTAGATCATATACTAAGGATAGAGCTATCCGTATACCGAATTGTGTCCAACATCATCCCCACTACCTTCAAAATTTCACGGTACACGACATTAATGCGCATGCTCAGAAATATATATGAATGATACTGTCATAGTGTCATACTGTTAACATACTGATAGCGTTGAAATTAAATATTGAAACATTTAAAGTCAAATTTTTGAATTTTGTCAACTTGTTAAATTTGCTACCAAGTGGCAAATACTAACTAATTACTAATTGGATATCAAAATTGTATATACATTGAGGTTTTTGTATTTTTTTTTTATACATAAATATATATACACTTCAGGTACATGTTTATATGTATTGTAGGTACTGGTGAATATAATATTATGTATCTATATGTTATTTTTTTAGGAATTATAATTGCACATTTCTCAAAATGGTTTATATCATACAATAAATAGGTACAATATATTATATTTGTTTGTATTTATATTGTATATTGTAATTATATTCGTAAGTTGTGTGATAGGGTTTTCACTTATAGGTGCTTAACGTCGGATCTGCAATCCACCGCAGGTGGATTACCTACCTGATATGCTGTAGCACGTTTTTCGCGGTCCGTCGAAGTCGGATTGCCTAACTAGGTGGCTAATTGGAAGCTAATCGATTTTGACTTGGGATGACTTGCTAGACACTCCAACACGGTTTTTGACTTTACAGTTTTTACATAAGAAATAGCACCGGGAATGCGACGGCACATACCACTCTATCCGCCGCAGGTGGATTGATTATTTTTGTTTTGTCTTAGACGGGTAATGACTGACTTGCTGGACACTCTAATATGCAGGTTTTCGAATTAACATTTTCTTACACATACAAAAAAGCACCGGACATGGGGGATAGTATCATCATTGAATTGCCGGTTTTTATGGGCCATGGGAGATTTCTTGACACTAAAACTCGATTTTCCCGCCTTCGAAACGACACCACCAAAGAGCCAGGCCATATCACAAAATCACCTTCTATATAATTGCGAAATTTATAATTCGAATGTTTCTCCAAAGTCGGTACTCACTTACAACTAACAGTGGGGTGAAGGGGTCCAACTATTTTTTTGATTATTCACCTATCTACGCAAGTAACGGGATCCGCAATCCACCGCGGGTGGATTGCATACCTGGTGATTACATTTCGCATGTAGTTACCTAACCTATGTGATTATATGACTGATAGCTAGAAAATCAAATAAACATATATACTCTATACTTTTTACCAATTTTAACAACCAAAAGCAGCGAACAAACGGGAGGTGATCCTGAAGATCGTATCCAGCCTATCAATTTACAACGTTCGTGACCGATCGCTGGATGCTCAAACTTTTAAACATTCCCGCCAAAGCGCCAAGCCTTATCTCTAATCCTTATCACAAGTCCTAAACTTTCGTTTTACAGCATTTGCGACTTTTATAATTCCAACGACATTATCTCTGAAATCGGTACCCACTCTCAGCGAGTCCAACCCTCTCCGAGTTTCACTTAGAGCTAGTCGAAAATAATAACGTTAGGTAACCAAGTTATACTGTACAGTTACCATTATGCTTAGTTTGGTGCTCTTTTTGCATGCGATTTGGAGTCAAATGTCCTATCCATTATGTATTATCCTTGGTTCATTCGTACAACTGCCTTATTAATATTTAATACCAACCCAACAATTATTTGTAACTGTGCTTCACTAAATCGGATAGCTTCAATTAAATATCTGGGTATTTTTACATTGATGAAAACCTAAAATAAAATATTCATATCAATCATTAATAACAAGATTAAAAAAATTTTTTTTTACATTTTCAATTAATCATTTCTTATTGTATTTTATTTTGGGGAGAGTCATTTGTTTTTGAGTTGCACCATAAACCAAAATCGATTTTGCGTAAAAATACCCGTTTTTCCTTAATTTTTCTTTTGTTTTAGGCGCTTTTGAAAACTACTGGGAAATGTTTACTTTTGTGCAGAGCGACACCCACTACTTTTAATCCCCCAAAGTACCAACTAGATTCACTTTCCTATCAGAAAAGTTACTATTGAAGAAATTCCAAGCACTTTTACTGTCCTAAAAGGTGATGACAGACACAACAATTTTTTTTAAAAAAACACATATTATTGTAAAATCAATACATTCATCGCTCCTCTCAGAATCTAAAATCAAGGACAGTCATATCCAGAGAACGTGGTGGCCAAAGAATTGTTGATCTTTGCGTTCCTATCCATTTATCACCAAAAATATCATCTAAAAAAATGCGTACAGCTATTGTGAGCTATTGTAACCATCATGTTGCCAAATCATATTTAAGCGCTGATCTAATGAAATAGCTTCATGAAAAAATACACCAACTCTGCCCACGCGCAACATAAGCAAAACGCGTTTACGCAGAATTATTTTTTTATCGCAAAATGTTTGTAAAAAAAATGCGTTTTGTCCATGCTGCGCGTAGACCAGAAAGAAAAAACTAACAAAGCGCTGACATCCCCTTAAACAAATTCATTAGCTCAATACAATTATTTATTTTTTAATTTGTGTAAAATCTCGATAATTAATTAACCCCTGCGTGGTTCTGCCCTGGTTCCTGCCCCTCCGATTCCAACCATCGGCGCGGCCTAAGAAGCCGTGCTATGCGTCCGATCTTGTTTGATCTGACGGTAAACGATTATAACAAATGCTTGTCGAACAATGACAGGCCCGGGCGGTGTTAGCCGCCCGGTCCCGTCAAGCGAACGGAATACATTATAGCAAATACTTAACGATTGCAAACGAGAATCTACCCCGCAGCTCGCGGCGACCCCAGTGGTCGTCGCGGTCTGCGGGGCGATCCAGGACACAGACGTGTGTCTTGGATCGGTTCGTCTTGTAGTCGCCGCCTTCCGGTGTGGCGATTACAGGGCGTGGTTCTGTCTGGCCAGACGAGATTATACCCGGCACGTGACCCCTTGCGGGTCATGTGTCGGGTTTTTCTCGTGGTTCAGAACAGCCTGACCGCTACGCACCGACTTGTAGGATTTCGGATAACATCCGTGATTCGGGGCCGGCTGTGGAGCGGCTGGGCCAGTTGGTTCACGGAAGCGGTGTGTTTGACATGACTTACCCCGACTCCGTTGGTCATACAGAGCGACGCCCTTTGATCTCACAGGGGAGCGAGACTGCAGGAGACCGACTATAGGGGCGCTCTCAGAGCCGATCCTCGGTTCCAAGGGAAACCCTTGAATCCGACCCATAATAAATGGAAGCACACCGATGGATTAAATCACTGAGGAGAGGCATACTCTGGACTTAATAACCTGGAAGTAAATATTTAACGTTGATCGCAACGGGTCTATAGGGCATTAGACTGGTATCTGACCTTCATTGGTCGGATACTAGGGAAACCTATGGAAGGCGTTCCTGGGTTTCACTAACTGGAAGTGACCTTAAAAAGTTGAACCAGGTTATGAAAAGTATCTGACAATGCTCTCATATCAGGAGCTGTCACCTGCAATTTAAAAGCCAGTTCCATGGAAAAATACCGGGACATTCTACACTCACGAGTCATCCTTGGGTGTATGTAGAATGGTCGGGTGACTTTACCTTCGGGGAAGTCAGCGAACCACTTCTGGGTTTAAAAGCCTGGGAGGGGGGGTCGTCCCCACTTTGGTGGGGATGAAAGCGATTCTGGGTTTGGTTAACTGGAATAGACGCGCTCGGCGCAACATTACATCGAAAGATGTTACAAGGTGTTGGTTAACCGAGGGATCTTTCATCAGATCTGCCTTGCGGACATATAAGGGCAGGGGGTTTTCTACAAATGGAAGCCCCAGACACCTCCTAAGCTCTGGTACTTAGCTGTGAGAAAGGGTTAGAACGGAGGAGGAAAATAGACCGTGTTTATAGGGATCTCCCAACTCCTTGTGGTGAGGAGAAGGGACAGGCTATCTTCGGATAGCCCTACCTTGTTATGTAAGAGAGGCGCAGTAACGTAATGGACTTTTTAAATCGTCCTCGACTCGTGGAAAAAGTTATGGAAAAATTAAATATGCAAACGGATAAAAAAGGAAATGGAGAATATACAGATAGGGAAGCAGGAGAGGAATTTGGAGAGGAATTGAGGAAAGACTCCCCCTTCAGGTTTGTGGGGCGTCTAGAGGAGGAAACTCCCCGAAAGCGCTTCAAACGATTTGAAGGTGGAACAGGAGAGGGCACGGAGGCTTTCTCGTACGGCGTTGGGTCCATTGTGGACACAGTAGAGCTGCGGGATTATATCTGCATCTTGGAACGCCGGGTGAGAGAGCACTCAGATGAGCTGATCCGACTCATTTTGGCTATGAGGACGGAGAAAGCGTCAATGACAAAGGCAAGGGAAGAAGCCTTCAGGAAGGTCAGAACTGATCTCATGGGCGTAGTGGACGAATTAGTCTACGCGCAAATGATGATGCAGGGACGACTGATTGAGGCCAGACACCAACGGCCGATGGAGACATGTTCTAGGATAATCGGACACTGGACACCAGATGTTTGCGTATCTCTAACGGCGGGAACGCCAGCAGAGGAAAACCACTTCGGGAAAAAGGTAGATGAGATAATCTCAGAACTTCATGCCGGAAGTGAAGTGAACAAGGAAAAGAAAGGAGAGCCAAAATCGAAGAAGAAAGGGAAGGATAAAACAAAATCCGGTGTAGTAGGGGAAAAGGCAAAAGAGAAAAAGGGTCCAGAAAGAAACGATCCCGAACCTAAGGCCGGTCCTAGTAAGGAGGTAAAGATTTCGAAGAAAGAACTGGAAGCCGCGTCAAAACGGAAGAAAGGGAAAACTCCGAAATCAGTTCCGACTGAAAAGCAGAAAGTGAAGGCGGAGGCAAAGGTGGTGAAAGCCGCTGGAGCTTTGCCTGGACTTAAGCCGATGACGGTAACTGGGAAAGCGGATGGATGGACGACAGTGAAGAGTAATGGAAAGAGGAAAGAGAAAAGGGTGGTCCCGAGGGAGGTAAGAATCCTCCTCGAAGAGAATCAGAAATCGCATGGAAAGAAGTACGGAGGGTACATTCTTAGGGAGAAGAAGATCACTGGGGAAGGATCAGGTAAGGGCGAAGTCGTTGAGGCGACGGAGTCTGAACTGATCAAGAACCTTTGGTCGGAAATCTCCAAAACGAAGTGTGCGCCAAAGTACAAAAGGTTGAAGAAGGTAGGACAAGATACCCTTTATGTGGAGCCGGAGAATGAGGAGACGAGAAAACTTCTCCAAAACGCTTTGCTTGACATTCGTCAGGCGGGTGAGAGAAATCCTCGTATAATTATATACGGGGTCGGGATGGAAGTAGAGGACGAAAGTGTCGCCGCCTTGTTAGAAGAACAGAATGAAGATTCTGTGAAGCTGGCAATGGGGTGGCACCGAAGACTCGAGATAGTCCCGCGGAGAAAAAGAGGAACGAGACAAGGACGAGACATCGAATTCGCGGTCACACCAGAGGTTGCTGGTGAGCTTGTGGGCACGACGCTGTACGTCGGACTGTCCCGGTGCCGAGTCGGCCCCAGTGTGAATATTCGGAGGAGCCAAAGGTGCCAAAGATATGGACACATTGGTGCGTCGTGCAAGGTGCTGGCGGCGGTCTGCGGGCGGTGCGCGGGCCCGCATCTCACTGTGCACTGTGCCGGACGCCTAGTCATTTCGAAGTTTGCTTGTTGTGCTGCGAGCGGTTGGGCGTGCGACCACGTCTCCGGTGACACCATGAAGTGTCGAACGTGGGAGGTAAATTTCCGAAGGGAGGTTCGGAAATTGAAATGGGCAGTATAAGAATAGGACAGGTGAACCTGGGACGGGGGAAACTGGCAACAGATGACCTGCTGTCCGAGGTGGTGGAGAGAGGTCTGGATGTAGTGTTAATCCAGGAACCCCACGTGACGAAAAGTGCGACATTTGCTAGTCTCGGCAAATCACCACTCAGACTTATAACGGGTAACTTGCCAGGTGAAAAACCAGCGGCGGCGGTATTGGTGGCGAACCCTTCACTGGGGGCGACATTAAAAACGCAGTTTAGTTGGAGTCACCTGGTAATAGTGGAGATAAAACGTGGTGATCAGAGCTTCTATGTGGGCAGTACGTACTTCCAATTCTCAGAGCCAACGGAGCTTCACGTCGAAAGACTGGAGTCGGTGGTTAGGGGTCTCGGCGGTGTAGACTGGTTCATTGGAGGGGATGTGAACGCTAGATCAACATTATGGAATGACACATATACAGACAAGAAAGGCGGAATGGTAGAGGATATGATAATGTCTGGGGACATGATCTGTTGTAACGTGGGAAACACACCAACATTCATGACATCGATAGGATCGGCGATACTTGACTTGACGTTAGCATCGATGAGAGCCGCCATGAAAATCGACGATTGGAAGGTGTCGGAACACGTCATAACGAGCGATCACAGGCTTATCACATTCAACTACGCGGTGAATAAACAGAGGAAACTGGAAGAGAATAGTAAGAGGTTCAATGTTCGGAAAGCCGACTGGAGTGTATTCCGGCAAAGGTTAGCTGAGGGGCTGTTTAATGGTCAATCAGACTGGCTGGAGCAGGACGTACATTTCAGAGCGGATTACCTAACCTCGGCGATACGTGATGCCTGTAAGAAGTCGATGCCGGGTGTGAAGCCGCGCGCATTGGGGGAAACCTTCATGGTACACGGAGGACCTCGATTCGCAGAGGCGGAAGATCAAACGGCTGAGACGGAAAATAGGAGATTCGCGAGCCGGGGGATGCGAGGAAAGGACAGTCGCACTGGAAGAGACGTATAGGAGGGAAAGGAATAAGTACACAGCAGGAAGGCAAAAAGAGCAGAGAAGGACCTGGCGTGCATTTACTACCGAGGAGGGTAATGAGAAGCCACGGGGGTCCGCCTACCGTTGGTGTAAGGAAGGAGCAACTAAGACTCAAGCGGTGTTGTCGCAACTCTCCGAAAGGCGGGGGGCGAGAGCACGATGGGGCTGGATGACACTCTGGAATTGCTGCTCGAATCACTCGTTCCATCGGATTCGGTTGAAGGGAAAACCGAGGAGCACAAAGGAATCCGTGAGGAGACCGGAGTGCAACTAGGTGAAACTGGGGATCGGTCTGACTGGGAAGTTGATGATGAAAGCAATCAACGCGAGGAATTCTCGGAGGAGGACGTGAAAAGAGCAATTTGGCGAATGGGAAGGGACAAAGCTCCGGGGGAGGACGGTATAACAGCCAGAATCCTCCGTGTAGCATTCCCAGCGATAGCGGAAATAGCAACCACTCTTTTCAACGAGTGTTGGAGAAAAGCGATCTTTCCGAGAGGGTGGAAAAGAGCCACGGTGGTACCCTTGCTAAAAAATCGGGACAAGGATCGTTCTGACCACAAGTCCTACAGGCCCATCAATTTGCTTCCAGTGCTGTCAAAGGCGTTGGAGTATCTGGTGTGTCTGAAGCTTCGGGAGCAAATCGAACCGAGGATGACCGAAAAACAATTTGGCTTTACGGAGAGGAAAAGCACCATGGATGCAATATTGAGAATGAGGGAATGGACCAAAAGTCGGGTGGAAAAGTATGTACTCGGGGTGATTCTGGATATCTCGGGTGCACTCGACAACGCCTGGTGGCCAGCAAAATTGCATCACTTAAAACGGACACGAGGAGGGCACTAAGAGACCTCGTGGAGGAGGGTGGCCTGCCCTGGCCCTGTGAGCTGCGGCAGCTTGTAGAAACGCCTGGAATCTGGAAACAGTTTCGGGTGTTTATGCATGACGCAGTGGTTTCTCGGGGCAAGGCAGTGGGTCGCCGCCTAGATGACGGCGTCAGGGACGCGTGGTAGGTTAGGGAATCCCTCTAATGGTGACGGGACCCGTGCGAATAAGCTCTTCGGGGTGATGTCTGCGGTGTCTGGCGGCCAGCTGCCGTATCGAATTGATATCGGTTGACATCTGGGATGTGAGGTGCTGGATTGTTAACGTGGATGATGAGAGGGACGTGGAAGTCTAGTCTTCGGGCCAAGTGCTGCGTCTACTAAATCAGTAGCCTACGTGTAATCACTAGGTGCGCCAGGGGCGTGTAGTTTATAGGTGCACGATCCTAAAAAAATGACGTCGGCGGGACGAGGAGAATGGAGTACTCATCTCCATTGTAAAAAAAATAAACTGAGAGGTCATGAATACCATGCAACCCGCGAGCGCGGCGTTGTAAGGGCCAACCACTAGCCCTCCACCATCTGAAAAAGTAAATAGTCGGGAGGCAATGTCTTAGCTATCTAGTAGCAATGATAGACCTCTGGCCGAAACGTCATACTTGAGACGCCTGGTTTACACTGGGAAAAAGTACTATGGGAACGGTGTCTGGACCCAAGCATCGGGTATACTGGGTAACAATGGATATCCGGTGCCGACGTCTGGGAACGGATTCGTAGTGGTTGTCATGAATTTGACGAAAGTAGTTAATGATCGAATGCTGATCAGGCAAAGGTAATCGGTGAGCATTCTCCCGGGAACTTAGCCTCTCAGTCGGTGGGATAATATCACCTGACGGTTGCATAAACCATATTAAGCAGCGGGTTGGATAGTTCAGCATAGTTGGCATAGAGAAATGATAAAATCTCGAAGCTAAATTGGTAGCTCTAAGAAAATCCGACACAAACGCCTTAGGGTGTGTGAGGAACCTTTCGAAGAGCGTTGCCAGCCCTACCGAAAGGAAAGGTTGGTGCCTCCATTGAGGGGGGAAGAGCTCTGTCTCATATTCCCTGGAGCGTAGGACTTAGTCCAAACTGGAGCTTCTGCCCCTGCGTGGTGCCTGCGGCGTCGTCGGGCGTTTAGAATGAAATTATAGCAAGTTCATAAGTACATGGCGAGTGGTATACAGGTGTATAATGCACCTGTATACCACAGTCACAGCAGAAAGAATAATTGTAGAAGGGCCAAGAAGACAACACACAACAGTAAGTTTCAGTTGGACAAAATTCATTGAATTTCATGTTTTGTTACATAAGTATTTAATTTATTTTATGGATTAGCAGCTGCCGCGGCGAAGGTACGCTATTGGTCGCGCTATAAGGAATCGACTGGAACGGTCCGGCGGACTGGGGAAACGGGGCGGTGTTTAATTTGATTTAATATTTTTCCACCATGAGATCTTCCATGATATCCTTATAGATCAGCTGTTTTTCTTACGATTTTATAGTATTAGCCTAGATCCGTGTTTGTCAACCCGACTGCGGCGGAAAGACTGTGTCGACGGTTCTAAGTTTTTTGATCCGGAACGTTGGGTCGTCGGTATTGTGTTTTGTAGTGTTGGCAGCACTGGTTTGGCGGTAATTTTTGAACGTGCAAGTGTGTCTAGTTGTAAGTCACGACCGGCGATGCAAGTCGATCGTACGACAAAGCCAGCCAGGTAGGCGACGACGCCCCGGACGTGTACGTCCGGTTCTCGAGTGTGTGTGTTGAAATCCGAAATTCGGATTCTGAGTTTGAGTGTCTAGCTATCAGTCATCTCGGGTGAAGTTCGTTCCCGAACGCCTACAGCGAAAAGTGCTCAAACCGGCTGTTCAAATCTCAAAAAGCATACAGGAGCTAACAAAATTGTATTTTTCGATAATTATAGAGAACAGTTATCAGTTGTTTTATATTAGAATTCATTGTAATCAATGTAATCATTGTTATCGTGTTTTCGCGGTTATAACAAATATAAGTCGACGAACTCTAATTTTCTGATTGGCCGCTATTTTTACCGCGTCAAGAGACATCTAATGCATTGCCAACTGCATGTTGTTTGGTTTTTTCAATCATTTCTCAAAACATCTTTAAAGCGAGGACACGTCAGTTATAATATTATTAAAATAATATTTCTTAGGTTATGCATCGAACAATTTCATACGTATTTGAATAAAACAATTTATTTTTTTTTGAAATCTAGCAATGCCGAAAGACGTTAAACACACATACAACGGCCGTGGTATGCAGGTGTACAATGCACACGTATACCACGGTGCGGTGGCGCCGTTCTGCCGGACAGGGGGTAACGCCCTTCGTAAGTACTATGCTTACTTATTTAGTAAAAAAAAGCACACGCGTATTGCATAAGCCAAGTATAACACTAAACACGACTTGTACGTTTCAGGGTGTTACAGGAGGTCCACCTGGCCAGGGATTTCCGTAAGTTTGTCCTATTATTTATTTCGCCTAGTGCTACACTTTTGTAACTTTTATCAGACTCCGGCGGAGTCCGGAAGCGTTATAATTATTCTAAAAAAACCGTGAAAAGGCGTAAGTAGATGTATACAGAATACAACTTCTAGACTAATATAAAAAGGTGTATCACCTAATTTGTGTTTCAGGGTGCTTTAGATGCAAAAACAAAGGGCACCTGATAAAGGATTGTTATCATGTTTTCGCGATTATAACAAATATAAGTCGACAAACTCTAATTTTCTGATTGGCCGCTATTTTTACCGCGTCAAGAGACATCTAATGCATTGCCAACTGCATGTTGTTTGGTTTTTTCAATCATTTCTCAAAACATCTTTAAAGCGAGGACACGTCAGTTATAGTATTATTAAAATAATATTTCTTAGGTTATGCATCGAACAATTTCATACGTATTTAAATAAAACAATATCTTTTTTTTTGAAATCTAGCAATGCCGAAAGAAGTACAAAATACGTATAACGGCCGTCGTATGCGGGTGTATAATGCACCCGTATACCACGGTGCGGTGGCGCCGTTCTGCCGGACAGGGGGTAACGCCCTTCGTAAGTACTATGCTTACTTATTTAGTAAAAAAAAGCACACGCGTAATGCATAAGCCAATTACAACACTAAACACGATTTGTACGTTTCAGGATGTTACAGGTGCCAGCAGGTGGTCCACCTGGCCAGGGATTGCCGTAAGTTTGTCCTATTATTTATTTCGTCTAGTGGTACACTTTGGTAACTTTTATCAGACTCCGGCGGAGTCCGGAAGCGTTATAATTATTCTAAAAAAACCGTGAAAAGGCGTAAGTAGATGTATACAGAATACAACTTCTAGACTAATATAAAAAGGTGTATCACCTAATTTGTGTTTTAGGGTGCTTTAGATGCAAAAACAAAGGGCACCTGATAAAGGATTGTTATCGTGTTTTCGCGATTATAACAAATATAAGTCGACAAACTCTAATTTTCTGATTGGCCGCTATTTTTACCGCGTCAAGAGACATCTAATGCATTGCCAACTGCATGTTGTTTGGTTTTTTCAATCATTTCTCAAAACATCATTAAAACGAGGACACGTCAGTTATAATATTATTAAAATAATATTTCTTAGGTTATGCAACGAACAATTTCATACGTATTTGAATAAAACAATTTATTTTTTTTTGAAATCTAGCAATGCCTAAAGACTCAGTGAACAACACTTATAACGGCCGTGGTATGCGGGTGTACAATGCACCCGTGTACCACGGCGCTGTGGCGCCGCTACGCCGTCCGGGCCGGAACGCCCGACGTAAAGTACTATGCTTACTTATTTAGGAAAAAAAAGCACATGCGTATTGCATAAGCCAAGTATAACACTAAACACGACTTGTACGTTTCAGGGTGTTACAGGTGGTCCACCTGAACAGGGATTTCCGTAAGTTTGTCCTATTATTTATTTCGCCTAGTGCTACACTTTTGTAACTTTTATCAGACCCCGGCGGAGTCCGGAAGCGTTATAATTATTCTAAAAAAACCGTGAAAAGGCGTAAGTAGATGTATACAGAATACAACTTCTAGACTAATATAAAAAGGTGTATCACCTAATTTGTGTTTTAGGGTGCTTTAGATGCAAAAACAAAGGGCACCTGATAAAGGATTGTTATCGTGTTTTCGCGATTATAACAAATATAAGTCGACAAACTCTAATTTTCTGATTGGCCGCTATTTTTACCGCGTCAAGAGACATCTAATGCATTGCCAACTGCATGTTGTTTGGTTTTTTCAATCATTTCTCAAAACATCTTTAAAGCGAGGACACGTCAGTTATAGCATTATTAAAATAATATTTCTTAGGTTATGCATCGAACAATTTCATACGTATTTGAATAAAACAATTTATTTTTTTTTGAAATCTAGCAATGCCTAAAGACTTAGTGAACAACACTTATAACGGCCGTGGTATGCGGGTGTACAATGCACCCGTGTACCACGGCGCTGTGGCGCCGCTACGCCGTCCGGGCCGGAACGCCCGACGTAAGTACTATGCTTACTTATTTAGGAAAAAAAAGCACATGCGTATTGCATAAGCCAAGTATAACACTAAACACGACTTGTACGTTTCAGGGTGTTACAGGTGGTCCACCTGGCCAGGGATTTCCGTAAGTTTGTCCTATTATTTATTTCACCTAGTGCTACACTTTTGTAACTTTTATCAGACTCCGGCGGAGTCCGGAAGCGTTATAATTATTCTAAAAAAACCGTGAAAAGGCGTAAGTAGATGTATACAGAATACAACTTCTAGACTAATATAAAAAGGTGTATCACCTAATTTGTGTTTTAGGGTGCTTTAGATGCAAAAACAAAGGGCACCTGATAAAGGATTGTTATCGTGTTTTCGCGATTATAACAAATATAAGTCGACAAACTCTAATTTTCTGATTGGCCGCTATTTTTACCGCGTCAAGAGACATCTAATGCATTGCCAACTGCATGTTGTTTGGTTTTTTCAATCATTTCTCAAAACATCATTAAAGCGAGGACACGTCAGTTATAGTATTATTAAAATAATATTTCTTAGGTTATGCATCGAACAATTTCATACGTATTTGAATAAAACAATTTATTTTTTTTTGAAATCTAGCAATGCCTAAAGACTCAGTGAACAACACTTATAACGGCCGTGGTATGCGGGTGTACAATGCACCCGTGTACCACGGCGCTGTGGCGCCGCTACGCCGTCCGGGCCGGAACGCCCGACGTAAAGTACTATGCTTACTTATTTAGGAAAAAAAAGCACATGCGTATTGCATAAGCCAAGTATAACACTAAACACGACTTGTACGTTTCAGGGTGTTACAGGTGGTCCACCTGAACAGGGATTTCCGTAAGTTTGTCCTATTATTTATTTCGCCTAGTGCTACACTTTTGTAACTTTTATCAGACTCCGGCGGAGTCCGGAAGCGTTATAATTATTCTAAAAAAACCGTGAAAAGGCGTAAGTAGATGTATACAGAATACAACTTCTAGACTAATATAAAAAGGTGTATCACCTAATTTGTGTTTCAGGGTGCTTTAGATGCAAAAACAAAGGGCACCTGATAAAGGATTGTTATCGTGTTTTCACGGTTATAACAAATATAAGTCGACAAACTCTAATTTTCTGATTGGCCGCTATTTTTACCGCGTCAAGAGACATCTAATGCATTGCCAACTGCATGTTGTTTGGTTTTTTCAATCATTTCTCAAAACATCTTTAAGCGAGGACACGTCAGTTATAGTATTATTAAAATAATATTTCTTAGGTTATGCATCGAACAATTTCATACGTATTTGAATAAAACAATTTATTTTTTTTGAAATCTAGCAATGCCTAAAGACTTAGTGAACAACATTTATAACGGCCGTGGTATGCGGGTGTACAATGCACCCGTGTACCACGGCGCTGTGGCGCCGCTACGCCGTCCGGGCCGGAACGCCCGACGTAAGTACTATGCTTACTTATTTAGGAAAAAAAGCACATGCGTATTGCATAAGCCAAGTATAACACTAAACACGACTTGTACGTTTCAGGGTGTTACAGGTGGTCCACCTGGCCAGGGATTTCCGTAAGTTTGTCCTATTATTTATTTCACCTAGTGCTACACTTTTGTAACTTTTATCAGACTCCTGCGGAGTCCGGAAGCGTTATAATTATTCTAAAAAAACCGTGAAAAGGCGTAAGTAGATGTATACAGAATACAACTTCTAGACTAATATAAAAAGGTGTATCACCTAATTTGTGTTTCAGGGTGCTTTAGATGCAAAAACAAAGGGCACCTGATAAAGGATTGTTATCGTGTTTTCACGGTTAAAACAAATATAAGTCGACAAACTCTAATTTTCTGATTGGCCGCTATTTTTACCGCGTCAAGAGACATCTAATGCATTGCCAACTGCATGTTGTTTGGTTTTTTCAATCATTTCTCAAAACATCTTTAAAGCGAGGACACGTCAGTTATAGTATTATTAAAATAATATTTCTTAGGTTATGCATCGAACAATTTCATACGTATTTGAATAAAACAATTTATTTTTTTTTGAAATCTAGCAATGCCTAAAGACTCAGTGAACAACATTTATAACGGCCGTGGTATGCGGGTGTACAATGGACCCGTGTACCACGGCGCTGTGGCGCCGCTACGCCGTCCGGGCCGGAACGCCCGACGTAAGTACTATGCTTACTTATTTAGGAAAAAAAAGCACATGCGTATTGCATAAGCCAAGTATAACACTAAACACGACTTGTACGTTTCAGGGTGTTACAGGTGGTCCACCTGGCCAGGGATTTCCGTAAGTTTGTCCTATTATTTATTTCACCTAGTGCTACACTTTTGTAACTTTTATCAGACTCCGGCGGAGTCCGGAAGCGTTATAATTATTCTAAAAAAACCGTGAAAAGGCGTAAGTAGATGTATACAGAATACAACTTCTAGACTAATATAAAAAGGTGTATCACCTAATTTGTGTTTCAGGGTGCTTTAGATGCAAAAACAAAGGGCACCTGATAAAGGATTGTTATCGTGTTTTCACGGTTATAACAAATATAAGTCGACAAACTCTAATTTTCTGATTGGCCGCTATTTTTACCGCGTCAAGAGACATCTAATGCAT
This sequence comes from Sitobion miscanthi, assembly GCA_008086715.1. Classification (NCBI taxonomy): domain Eukaryota; kingdom Metazoa; phylum Arthropoda; class Insecta; order Hemiptera; family Aphididae; genus Sitobion; species Sitobion miscanthi. Next base: position 96,038,606 of record CM017797.1, read on the forward strand.
TGCCAACTGCATGTTGTTTGGTTTTTTCAATCATTTCTCAAAACATCTTTAGCGAGGACACGTCAGTTATAGTATTATTAAAATAATATTTCTTAGGTTATGCATCGAACAATATCATACGTATTTGAATAAAACAATATCTTTTTTTTTGAAATCTAGCAATGCCGAAAGAAGTACAAAATACGTATAACGGCCGTCGTATGCGGGTGTATAATGCACCCGTATACCACGGTGCGGTGGCGCCGTTCTGCCGGACAGGGGGTAACGCCCTTCGTAAGTACTATGCTTACTTATTTAGGAAAAAAAAGCACATGCGTATTGCATAAGCCAAGTATAACACTAAACACGACTTGTACGTTTCAGGGTGTTACAGGTGGTCCACCTGGCCAGGGATTTCCGTAAGTTTGTCCTATTATTTATTTCACCTAGTGCTACACTTTTGTAACTTTTATCAGACTCCGGCGGAGTCCGGAAGCGTTATAATTATTCTAAAAAAACCGTGAAAAGGCGTAAGTAGATGTATACAGAATACAACTTCTAGACTAATATAAAAAGGTGTATCACCTAATTTGTGTTTCAGGGTGCTTTAGATGCAAAAACAAAGGGCACCTGATAAAGGATTGTTATCGTGTTTTCGCGATTATAACAAATATAAGTCGACAAACTCTAATTTTCTGATTGGCCGCTATTTTTACCGCGTCAAGAGACATCTAATGCATTGCCAACTGCATGTTGTTTGGTTTTTTCAATCATTTCTCAAAACATCTTTAAAGCGAGGACACGTCAGTTATAGTATTATTAAAATAATATTTCTTAGGTTATGCATCGAACAATTTCATACGTATTTGAATAAAACAATTTATTTTTTTTTGAAATCTAGCAATGCCTAAAGACTCAGTGAACAACACTTATAACGGCCGTGGTATGCGGGTGTACAATGCACCCGTGTACCACGGCGCTGTGGCGCCGCTACGCCGTCCGGGCCGGAACGCCCGACGTAAGTACTATGCTTACTTATTTAGGAAAAAAAAGCACATGCGTATTGCATAAGCCAAGTATAACACTAAACACGACTTGTACGTTTCAGGGTGTTACAGGTGGTCCACCTGGCCAGGGATTTCCGTAAGTTTGTCCTATTATTTATTTCACCTAGTGCTACACTTTTGTAACTTTTATCAGACTCCGGCGGAGTCCGGAAGCGTTATAATTATTCTAAAAAAACCGTGAAAAGGCGTAAGTAGATGTATACAGAATACAACTTCTAGACTAATATAAAAAGGTGTATCACCTAATTTGTGTTTCAGGGTGCTTTAGATGCAAAAACAAAGGGCACCTGATAAAGGATTGTTATCGTGTTTTCACGGTTAAAACAAATATAAGTCGACAAACTCTAATTTTCTGATTGGTCGCTATTTTTACCGCGTCAAGAGACATCTAATGTATTGCCAACTGCATGTTGTTTGGTTTTTTCAATCATTTCTCAAAACATCTTTAAAGCGAGGACACGTCAGTTATAGTATTATTAAAATAATATTTCTTAGGTTATGCATCGAACAATTTCATACGTATTTGAATAAAACAATTTTTTTTTTTTGAAATCTAGCAATGCCTAAAGACTCAGTGAACAACATTTATAACGGCCGTGGTATGCGGGTGTACAATGGACCCGTGTACCACGGCGCTGTGGCGCCGCTACGCCGTCCGGGCCGGAACGCCCGACGTAAGTACTATGCTTACTTATTTAGGAAAAAAAAGCACATGCGTATTGCATAAGCCAAGTATAACACTAAACACGACTTGTACGTTTCAGGGTGTTACAGGTGGTCCACCTGGCCAGGGATTCCGTAAGTTTGTCCTATTATTTATTTCACCTAGTGCTACACTTTTGTAACTTTTATCAGACTCCGGCGGAGTCCGGAAGCGTTATAATTATTCTAAAAAAACCGTGAAAAGGCGTAAGTAGATGTATACAGAATACAACTTCTAGACTAATATAAAAAGGTGTATCACCTAATTTGTGTTTCAGGGTGCTTTAGATGCAAAAACAAAGGGCACCTGATAAAGGATTGTTATCGTGTTTTCGCGATTATAACAAATATAAGTCGACAAACTCTAATTTTCTGATTGGCCGCTATTTTTACCGCGTCAAGAGACATCTAATGCATTGCCAACTGCATGTTGTTTGGTTTTTTCAATCATTTCTCAAAACATCTTTAAAGCGAGGACACGTCAGTTATAGTATTATTAAAATAATATTTCTTAGGTTATGCATCGAACAATTTCATACGTATTTGAATAAAACAATTTATTTTTTTTTGAAATCTAGCAATGCCGAAAGAAGTACAAAATACGTATAACGGCCGTCGTATGCGGGTGTACAATGCACCCGTATACCACGGTGCGGTGGCGCCGTTCTGCCGGACAGGGGGTAACGCCCTTCGTAAGTACTATGCTTACTTATTAGTAAAAAAAAGCACACGCGTATGCATAAGCCAATTACAACACTAAACACGATTTGTACGTTTCAGGATGTTACAGGTGCCAGCAGGTGGTCCACCTGGCCAGGGATTGCCGTAAGTTTGTCCTATTATTTATTTCGTCTAGTGGTACACTTTGGTAACTTTTATCAGACTCCGGCGGAGTCCGGAAGCGTTATAATTATTCTAAAAAAACCGTGAAAAGGCGTAAGTAGATGTATACAGAATACAACTTCTAGACTAATATAAAAAGGTGTATCACCTAATTTGTGTTTCAGGGTGCTTTAGATGCAAAAACAAAGGGCACCTGATAAAGGATTGTTATCGTGTTTTCACGGTTAAAACAAATATAAGTCGACAAACTCTAATTTTCTGATTGGTCGCTATTTTTACCGCGTCAAGAGACATCTAATGCATTGCCAACTGCATGTTGTTTGGTTTTTTCAATCATTTCTCAAAACATCTTTAAAGCGAGGACACGTCAGTTATAGTATTATTAAAATAATATTTCTTAGGTTATGCATCGAACAATTTCATACGTATTTGAATAAAACAATTTATTTTTTTTGAAATCTAGCAATGCCTAAAGACTCAGTGAACAACATTATAACGGCCGTGGTATGCGGGTGTACAATGCACCCGTGTACCACGGCGCTGTGGCGCCGCTACGCCGTCCGGGCCGGAACGCCCGACGTAAGTACTATGCTTACTTATTTAGGAAAAAAAAGCACATGCGTATTGCATAAGCCAAGTATAACACTAAACACGACTTGTACGTTTCAGGGTGTTACAGGTGGTCCACCTGGCCAGGGATTTCCGTAAGTTTGTCCTATTATTTATTTCACCTAGTGCTACACTTTTGTAACTTTTATCAGACTCCGGCGGAGTCCGGAAGCGTTATAATTATTCTAAAAAAACCGTGAAAAGGCGTAAGTAGATGTATACAGAATACAACTTCTAGACTAATATAAAAAGGTGTATCACCTAATTTGTGTTTCAGGGTGCTTTAGATGCAAAAACAAAGGGCACCTGATAAAGGATTGTTATCGTGTTTTCACGGTTATAACAAATATAAGTCGACAAACTCTAATTTTCTGATTGGCCGCTATTTTTACCGCGTCAAGAGACATCTAATGCATTGCCAACTGCATGTTGTTTGGTTTTTTCAATCATTTCTCAAAACATCTTTATAGCGAGGACACGTCAGTTATAGTATTATTAAAATAATATTTCTTAGGTTATGCATCGAACAATTTCATACGTATTTGAATAAAACAATTTTTTTTTTTGAAATCTAGCAATGCCTAAAGACTCAGTGAACAACACTTATAACGGCCGTGGTATGCGGGTGTACAATGCACCCGTGTACCACGGCGCTGTGGCGCCGCTACGCCGTCCGGGCCGGAACGCCCGACGTAAGTACTATGCTTACTTATTTAGGAAAAAAAAGCACATGCGTATTGCATAAGCCAAGTATAACACTAAACACGACTTGTACGTTTCAGGGTGTTACAGGTGGTCCACCTGGCCAGGGATTTCCGTAAGTTTGTCCTATTATTTATTTCACCTAGTGCTACACTTTTGTAACTTTTATCAGACTCCTGCGGAGTCCGGAAGCGTTATAATTATTCTAAAAAAACCGTGAAAAGGCGTAAGTAGATGTATACAGAATACAACTTCTAGACTAATATAAAAAGGTGTATCACCTAATTTGTGTTTCAGGGTGCTTTAGATGCAAAAACAAAGGGCACCTGATAAAGGATTGTTATCGTGTTTTCGCGATTATAACAAATATAAGTCGACAAACTCTAATTTTCTGATTGGCCGCTATTTTTACCGCGTCAAGAGACATCTAATGCATTGCCAACTGCATGTTGTTTGGTTTTTTCAATCATTTCTCAAAACATCTTTAAAGCGAGGACACGTCAGTTATAGTATTATTAAAATAATATTTCTTAGGTTATGCATCGAACAATTTCATACGTATTTGAATAAAACAATTTATTTTTTTTTGAAATCTAGCAATGCCGAAAGAAGTACAAAATACGTATAACGGCCGTCGTATGCGGGTGTATAATGCACCCGTATACCACGGTGCGGTGGCGCCGTTCTGCCGGACAGGGGGTAACGCCCTTCGTAAGTACTATGCTTACTTATTTAGTAAAAAAAAGCACACGCGTAATGCATAAGCCAATTACAACACTAAACACGATTTGTACGTTTCAGGATGTTACAGGTGCCAGCAGGTGGTCCACCTGGCCAGGGATTGCCGTAAGTTTGTCCTATTATTTATTTCGTCTAGTGGTACACTTTGGTAACTTTTATCAGACTCCGGCGGAGTCCGGAAGCGTTATAATTATTCTAAAAAAACCGTGAAAAGGCGTAAGTAGATGTATACAGAATACAACTTCTAGACTAATATAAAAAGGTGTATCACCTAATTTGTGTTTCAGGGTGCTTTAGATGCAAAAACAAAGGGCACCTGATAAAGGATTGTTATCGTGTTTTCGCGATTATAACAAATATAAGTCGACAAACTCTAATTTTCTGATTGGCCGCTATTTTTACCGCGTCAAGAGACATCTAATGCATTGCCAACTGCATGTTGTTTGGTTTTTTCAATCATTTCTCAAAACATCTTTAAAGCGAGGACACGTCAGTTATAGTATTATTAAAATAATATTTCTTAGGTTATGCATCGAACAATTTCATACGTATTTGAATAAAACAATTTATTTTTTTTTGAAATCTAGCAATGCCTAAAGACTTAGTGAACAACACTTATAACGGCCGTGGTATGCGGGTGTACAATGCACCCGTGTACCACGGCGCTGTGGCGCCGCTACGCCGTCCGGGCCGGAACGCCCGACGTAAGTACTATGCTTACTTATTTAGGAAAAAAAAGCACATGCGTATTGCATAAGCCAAGTATAACACTAAACACGACTTGTACGTTTCAGGGTGTTAGAGGTGGTCCACCTGGCCAGGGATTTCCGTAAGTTTGTCCTATTATTTATTTCACCTAGTGCTACACTTTTGTAACTTTTATCAGACTCCGGCGGAGTCCGGAAGCGTTATAATTATTCTAAAAAAACCGTGAAAAGGCGTAAGTAGATGTATACAGAATACAACTTCTAGACTAATATAAAAAGGTGTATCACCTAATTTGTGTTTCAGGGTGCTTTAGATGCAAAAACAAAGGGCACCTGATAAAGGATTGTTATCGTGTTTTCACGGTTATAACAAATATAAGTCGACAAACTCTAATTTTCTGATTGGCCGCTATTTTTACCGCGTCAAGAGACATCTAATGCATTGCCAACTGCATGTTGTTTGGTTTTTTCAATCATTTCTCAAAACATCTTTATAGCGAGGACACGTCAGTTATAGTATTATTAAAATAATATTTCTTAGGTTATGCATCGAACAATTTCATACGTATTTGAATAAAACAATATTTTTTTTTGAAATCTAGCAATGCCGAAAGAAGTACAAAATACGTATAACGGCCGTGGTATGCGGGTGTATAATGCACCCGTATACCACGGTGCGCGCCGCCCGGTAACGCCCTTCGTAAGTACTATGCTTACTTATTTAGTAAAAAAAAGCACATGCGTAATGCATAAGCCAAGTACAACACTAAACACGATTTGTACGTTTCAGGATGTTACAGGTGCCAGCAGGTGGTCCACCTGGCCAGGGATTGCCGTAAGTTTGTCCTATTATTTATTTCGTCTAGTGGTACACTTTGGTAACTTTTATCAGACTCCGGCGGAGTCCGGAAGCGTTATAATTATTCTAAAAAAACCGTGAAAAGGCGTAAGTAGATGTATACAGAATACAACTTCTAGACTAATATAAAAAGGTGTATCACCTAATTTGTGTTTCAGGGTGCTTTAGATGCAAAAACAAAGGGCACCTGATAAAGGATTGTTATCGTGTTTTCGCGATTATAACAAATATAAGTCGACAAACTCTTATTTTCTGATTGGCCGCTATTTTTACCGCGTCAAGAGACATCTAATGCATTGCCAACTGCATGTTGTTTGGTTTTTTCAATCATTTCTCAAAACATCTTTAAGCGAGGACACGTCAGTTATAGTATTATTAAAATAATATTTCTTAGGTTATGCATCGAACAATTTCATACGTATTTGAATAAAAAAATCTTTTTTTTTGAAATCTAGCAATGCCTAAAGACTTAGTGAACAACACTTATAACGGCCGTGGTATGCGGGTGTACAATGCACCCGTGTACCACGGCGCTGTGGCGCCGCTACGCCGTCCGGGCCGGAACGCCCGACGTAAGTACTATGCTTACTTATTTAGGAAAAAAAAGCACATGCGTATTGCATAAGCCAAGTATAACACTAAACACGACTTGTACGTTTCAGGGTGTTACAGGTGGTCCACCTGGCCAGGGATTTCCGTAAGTTTGTCCTATTATTTATTTCACCTAGTGCTACACTTTTGTAACTTTTATCAGACTCCGGCGGAGTCCGGAAGCGTTATAATTATTCTAAAAAAACCGTGAAAAGGCGTAAGTAGATGTATACAGAATACAACTTCTAGACTAATATAAAAAGGTGTATCACCTAATTTGTGTTTCAGGGTGCTTTAGATGCAAAAACAAAGGGCACCTGATAAAGGATTGTTATCGTGTTTTCGCGATTATAACAAATATAAGTCGACAAACTCTTATTTTCTGATTGGCCGCTATTTTTACCGCGTAAAGAGACATCTAATGCATTGCCAACTGCATGTTGTTTGGTTTTTTCAATCATTTCTCAAAACATCTTTATAGCGAGGACACGTCAGTTATAGTATTATTAAAATAATATTTCTTAGGTTATGCATCGAACAATTTCATACGTATTTGAATAAAAAAATATCTTTTTTTTTGAAATCTAGCAATGCCTAAAGACTTAGTGAACAACACTTATAACGGCCGTGGTATGCGGGTGTACAATGCACCCGTGTACCACGGCGCTGTGGCGCCGCTACGCCGTCCGGGCCGGAACGCCCGACGTAAGTACTATGCTTACTTATTTAGGAAAAAAAAGCACATGCGTATTGCATAAGCCAAGTATAACACTAAACACGACTTGTACGTTTCAGGGTGTTACAGGTGGTCCACCTGGCCAGGGATTTCCGTAAGTTTGTCCTATTATTTATTTCACCTAGTGCTACACTTTTGTAACTTTTATCAGACTCCGGCGGAGTCCGGAAGCGTTATAATTATTCTAAAAAAACCGTGAAAAGGCGTAAGTAGATGTATACAGAATACAACTTCTAGACTAATATAAAAAGGTGTATCACCTCATTTGTTTTTTAGGGTGCTTTAGATGCAAAAACAAAGGGCACCTGATAAAGGATTGTTATCGTGTTTTCACGGTTATAACAAATATAAGTCGACAAACTCTAATTTTCTGATTGGCCGCTATTTTTACCGCGTCAAGAGACATCTAATGCATTGCCAACTGCATGTTGTTTGGTTTTTTCAATCATTTCTCAAAACATCTTTATAGCGAGGACACGTCAGTTATAGTATTATTAAAATAATATTTCTTAGGTTATGCATCGAACAATTTCATACGTATTTGAATAAAACAATTTATTTTTTTTTGAAATCTAGCAATGCCGAAAGAAGTACAAAATACGTATAACGGCCGTCGTATGCGGGTGTATAATGCACCCGTATACCACGGTGCGGTGGCGCCGTTCTGCCGGACAGGGGGTAACGCCCTTCGTAAGTACTATGCTTACTTATTTAGTAAAAAAAAGCACACTCTTATTGCATAATCCAATTACAACACTAAACACGATTTGTACGTTTCAGGATGTTACAGGTGCCAGCAGGTGGTCCACCTGGCCAGGGATTGCCGTAAGTTTGTCCTATTATTTATTTCGCCTAGTGCTACACTTTTGTAACTTTTATCACACTCCCCCTGTGCGGTACCAAAAAAAACTGCAAAAATAAATCACCCGTTTCGTATGGAAGTCGCCGCTAATAGTGCGCATGACGGATTCGTTACTCAGGCCTACCTATACACCTACGTTTGGGGAACCTACGCCTAACCTACCGAGCCACAGTTTGTGATGCTAACATCTGTCAAAACTTCAACAAATAAGCTCTGTGTCTACACGGCAACGTAAACCGGTATATTCGATATGTATGTACAAACTTTAATTGTATGTTTGAACAATAAATTTATACAAAATTGTGTTTACGGTAAACAATATACCTTGTAATTAAGGACAAAACAATTATGTCTATAATGTTTATTTAAACAAAATCAAAAATAAACAATAAATATACCCCATACTATAAAATGATAACCTTAGTTATAACTTTACTTTAAGCAATGTATTTATACATTATACACGTATATATATATACGTTACGCAATATATTAATATATTATATATATTATAACTTTACGTATATAATATGCATTATAACAATATCAAGTGGGATATGTCGATATTCAATATTCGTACAAACCCCCAATACTAAAAAGCAACGTACTACGAACGCTATTAAAATTCTACCATTTACGCTACGAACTACGGATGAGAAAAGGCGAAAAACAGCGTAAAAAGCGTAACATTTTTATCGAAAACGTTTTAAAGTTTTAAGTACTCGATTGGTCGCGCTATAGGGAATCGACGTGAATTGTCCGGTGGACTGGGGAAACGGAGCGGTGTTTAATTTTTTTCCACCATGAGATCCTCCATGATATCCTTATAGATCAGCTGTTTTTCTTATGATTTTTTATTATTAGATTTACATTAGTCTAAGTTTCCCTATATGCTCATTCGTGCTTTACCAACCAATGGGACTGGCGCGACGCAGTACTTCTCACTTCTCGTTGACAGATCGTCGCGATTACAAATTGACCAGAACTTCAAAATTTAAATTTTTGCTGTGTTATTTTAATTGGCAGTAAAATATTATAAAAATGTATTCGTTAAATTATATTTTTTATTTTAGAATTCAAATTTCAACATCTATCAAGATTGTTGTTACATTTATTTTCTTGACATAGATAACAAATATCATACAAATATATATTCACGCATTTATTTTGTTTCAAATGTTTACAACGATGGTCAGAGGAATGTTTGGGACTACGCCCAAATGTAAGTTTAGATACAACGTAAGTTATTAATTGTTAAACGTATCCATATTATATTATATTATATTAAAAATATATGTGATTTAAATTTAACTTCAGAAAAATGTCATATCTGAAGTATTTATAAGTACAACTGAAAAAATCGAAGTCAATTGATTTATTTATTTTATTAATGCAGATAATATAAGAATTAATTTGATTATACCTAGTTAAAAACTTGTTTAATAGTTAAATTGTGTTAATGTCTTATCAAAATAGTTATATTTTATATTTTTGTTTTTTAGTCAGAACATAGCAGAACCCTCTTGTCTTATATGTAGGCAGATTTATACGTATATCCACTACACATTTGACAATTTGGGCGTCCATAAACTGTTTCAGGGCATAAACCAGGACATTTTACCGTCGTAAGAAACACATTGTTTTATAACATTGATTTACAATATTTATAATGTTTAAATTTACAATATTTTAATTATTATTAAATATTAGATAAAGACCATTAAACATAATTTTACTATTTTTGTACATTGAAATGTCAAGATGAAAATGTGAAATACAATTTTTGTAAATAACATTTTTATTAATGCTAGTGCAATTTAAAAACGATTCCAAGTCTGTTAACACTAATAATATTTTTATACTATTTTATAAAATGCATTATGTTACACCAAGAATCCCTATAATTATAAATATATATTTGAATATTGTATTGTATATTAAAATATCCCACATGTTATAAAGTGCAATCAATGTTTGACAATGTCCATTCCATTTCTCAAATGACTGATGTAAAAAATAGAATGTGGTTACTAGTTTTGACATAATTTCAAAAAAAGCAACAACTAGTAAGAAAATCTATAAGTATTATATTTATAAAGTTCTTAAATGTGATCATGGTGAGTTTGTTGGTACATTTTTAAGAAACATCAACACCAGAGACCATTTTGGATTTATATATGGGTTCCCAAATGTTACAGACGAATTCACATTTAGTTTCTCCCAAATAGTTGGTAAGCTGGATAACCCTGAACCATACAAAAGAGGTTTATTTAAATTTCAAATTAACTATAAATCATTGTAAGTATATTGTTACATAAATTGTACATGCTTAATACCTAGGCAGGTATGTTTAAAGTATCCAAAGACTGAATAAACTATTTTATTTGTTAAATAAGAAAAATACCTATTGTTATTAAACTAAGTTGATTAAAATTTTGTTTTGTAAGTTTATATAATTAAATGAGTAAATATTAGAAACTTAAAGACTATTAAATTCAAAAACTGAATAAATCTTTTTATTTATTAAATAAAATATGTTAAAATGTTGTTTTTTTTATATAATAAAGGCTGTAATTAAGTAATTTTGACGGTTATTTTAAAAAAAAATTCCAAATTATGTTTCTATTCAAACTCATCAGAGTTGAATAACAAATTGTATGAAAACTAAACACCTGTCGGGCGACGTGTGTATAAAACAGTGTAAGCGTTGCTTACACTTTCAGTTTGTACAATTTTGTGCGTTTATTTATCATATATAATAAGCACGAATTGATGTACCAACAGTTGTAAATTGTAATTACTAATTTATCATAAAAATTAAATATTTTTTTTTCATTCATTACCTACCATTTTTTCAGTTTAGGTTTAGTAATGGTTTTGTTTTTTAATTTTTTTTCGTGTAAAACCAGTTTCTGTGAAAGTAAACTAACTTATATCACTTGTTTTCTCACTAAATAATAACTAGATTTTAGAGGCCAAAATGAAAAATCAAATTCTTGAAATAAAGGTAATTTTGTTGAAAAATTTAAATTACTTTCTCCTGTTGATGATAAATTAAAATTTCATATTTCAAATTCTACTGAATTAACCACCTTTCAAATGACATACAAAATTATTTAATAAATTCTATAAAAAATGTTATAATTACAAAAATGAAAATGAAATAAAATGTACTGATTTCTTAGCAGTAATAACAGATGAAACAACTGATATTATAAAAAAAAATCACAACCCACAACAGTATTTAGATATGTAAATGATAACCCTGTTCAAGAAAGATTTATTGGGTTTTCTGATATAAGTGCAAATAGGTCAGCTAAATCTTAAGCAGATCATTTTTTTTCAATACTTCCAGAGTATATATGTGATGAGAATAAACTAATTGCTCAGACATAAGATGAAGCAGCTGTTATGTTTGGTTCTCATAATGGTTTGCCCACTTTAATAAGAAAAAAATATAAAAATGCCATCTATATTCAATGCTATGCACATAAACTTGATTTAGTTCTTAAACAATCAGTATCTCATATAAAAGAATGCAAAATATTTTTTACCAATCTAAATGGGTTAGGTTTAATAGTTAAAAACGGTTTCCAACTGTTGCTCCGGCAAGATGGAACTATAATAGTAGGCTAATTAATACTATAGTTGAACATAGAAAAAAAATAAAACAATTAATGCTGTCTATTGTAGAGAATGCTGAGTGCTAGAGGGTTTCGTTTAACTTAAGAAGATTTTGAAATTTGGTTGAATAAATATTGAATGTTCTATTACTCATTAACTCGTCTTTTACGGTTATATTTGCATTAGTAACATTCAAGATTTAAGTTATTTTCGAGTTAATTATAAATTGTAGTCACTAGCCATATATTTCGACCCGGAGTTGCCGCGTGCAAGTATTGTATGCAACATGAAGCGTTTGTTTAGGAAGTTGACTAAGCAACATTTTTGTTGGATCAGTTTTAAAACTATGTTCTAATATTTATGTTTATATGTTACGATAAGCATGTGTATTTTAAATATAATATGTGTCTCGGACTATCACCCGGAATGGATAAGCTTGGTAGCACACATGGTACCCCGGGATGGTCGGACGCCGATTACTATGTCCCCGAAAGCCGCATAGATCGTAGATTTATTTTCATCTTATTACCAAAATGTATTATAAATGGCTTTTTAATGGCAGCAATTAATGCAGTTTTCAATATATTTCCCAAGTGTAAACAGACTGGCTGTAAAAGCACTTGGCGTAAAATTCAATCGAGTGGGCTAGCCACCCAATACGGAAACGATATTGAGTTCGGTTTAAAATTACGTTGTTTATAGTCCTTAACATTTTTACCTCTAGAACAACTACATTCGAGGAAAAGTCAAGAGAACGTTTAGAAATGGATCAGTATCTTGGTCGGCACCATTATAACCGTCTTCATTTTGGTCTGTTAATAACAATAACGAAAATAGTATTCCACGAACTCAAAATAATGTTGTCCTGATACAATTTTGGTAAGCGCTGGAACACTGTGAACTAGTTAATACTGTTACGTGCCCTATTATGTTGGGTATAATACAGCGCACGTTTCTAATAGTGTGACGATATAATTCATTAGACAATCAATATAAAATAGCATGTTGAGGAACATTCAATGAATACTGCAGTGTAGTGAACACAGTAATAATGAATTAACTATAAAAGTATTGCCATACGTATCTTTTCGGAAAAGTCGATATTCACGAAAAGGATGAGAATCGAACAGAATACCAAATTATTTTACGAGACCCGAATCGTGCCTCGTGTCTGATGTTCGCCACTACTATGATTACCACTCGAGGATAAGATCATAAAGGAGACAAGACGATTAGGAATACACAAGGCACTTGAAGGCAGGTCGTATAAATACACACAGTCTTAGCTATCAGTTTAAAGTCAGGTCGTAAAACCGCACACCACTCAATTATCGATTTTCATTATATTTTTGTATTAAATATATGTTAAATAAGCACACATTATATCTGAATACATCACGTATTCATAACCTGAATAGATGTATATATGACACGAGTTGGGACGTAACGTTACAAAAGAATATTACAATGAGTAATATTGAACCGTAGACTGATATGCGACAATGTGGCAGCTATGAACGGCGGAAACGTTCTCGTCTAGGTGTACTGAAAAGGCAGTGAGCTGGCCGCTCGGCGCTCCGAGCGGATTGACCGTTGCGCCATTCCTGCATGCGTCCGCTGTTATATTTCATAGCGCTAGCGTCGACTACCACGGACTGGTTGTTGATAACATGGCTAAATATATAGGTATGATCGCAACTGTGATACGCAGGTGTCGTGGTCGCCACTGGCAGTGAATATTATCACTTCGATTTATTTGCTAACAAAACCATACAAATTATTAATTTCTTGGCTAAATAAATTCGAAAATCACTGCCAGCTGAGATTCCTTTCCATGCTAAAACATGCAATAATTATACGTGCGCAGCTCTTAACGAAAATGCGTCTCAATGCGATCATACCTATAAATTTAGCCATTGTTGGTGCGGCGGAAAAGCTAAATTATTATTTATTTAGTATTATTCTTTAAGTTTTAATTTGTATTTTGCCTACTTTTTGAATTATTAACGTACTACAAAAGTTAAATTCTTCATCAGTTATTCACTTCAGTTATTATTAGATAATAGTGATAATACCTATTTCATGCATTCATTTTTTTTCCTAATGTTTAGTAAACAACTAATGAATAACGTCAGCATTAACAATGATCCCACTACGATGAACTCCAATGTATCAAATGAAGTTTTTGTTCATTTTGCATCTCTGGAACCATGCCAACCTTCCAAATCACAATTAAGTGGTTGTAAATTTCCTACAAGGCAGCAAGGTGATCGTGTAAGGTTATTTCATGACAAACATTATTTTAAAGAAATTTCCCCTGGAAATTTTGTGAAACGCAGTTGGCTGTCATATTCACCTTCTACAGACCACGTATTTTGTATTGTTTGTAAATTATTTGGACTACCAAAGGGAAAACATGACCAATTTTCAAAACTTGGAACAAATGACTGGAGACATATTTCATATAAAATCAAAGCGCATGAATCTGTAATAGAGCAACTTACAGTCTGAAATACGCCGAGTTATGTATACAAGTCAATTAAGAGTTGATGTGCAGCTATTATCCGCATCCAATTCGCAGGTTGCAGAAAATGGAAAAATTGTTAAAATTATTTATGAAGCTTTATTGTGTCTAGCTCGGCAGACTATTGCATTTCGAGGTCATGATGAACACTGGAGTTCGTCTAATCCAGGTATCTTTCTAGAAATTGTCAAACTTTTAGCTAAATATAATCCTTTGCTGTCTGCTCATTTATCAAAAATCTAGAGTCCAAAAAAAACAGATTAACTTTTTCATCAAATTTTAGTCATGATTGAAATGGTACGAGAAGAGATTTTGAAGAGAGTTAGGAAAGCTGGTGTATTTTCAATAATTATAGATACAACTACTGATGTCTCAAACTTAGAGCAATTTTCGATAGTCCTGCGTTTTATTAATGAAGAAGGTCAAATTGAAGAGAGGCTTGCTTACTGCTATGAAAGTAGCTCATGATTCCACAGGATTAGGAATGTTCAATGTTTTTTGTGATATATGTATTAAATATAATATACATTGGGAAACAAAACTATGTGCTCAATCTTATGATGGAGCTGCATCGATGCAGGGATAATATTCTGGTGTTCGATCATATCCAAGAAAAAATCCAAATGCTATTTACGTTTGGTGTTTTGCACATGTTTTAAATTTGGTTGTTGTCGATACCTGTGATAAATGTTCAAGTGTCAGAAATTTCTTTGGAGAAGTTCAAAGTTTGATCACATATATGTGAGCAAGAAAACGAACAGCCATATTCTTAGAGCCACAAATTAAATGTTATCCTTCTGAAAGACCATATAGAATAAATAACTTCTCTACCACTCGTTAGACTTGCATTATCAGTAATAAATAAAAAGTACTTGGCATTTCTAAAAAACATTGGAAGAGTTAATTAACTCAACAGATAGAGAAACCTTTTCAACTGCAACAAATCTTTACAGAATAATGACTTCATTCAAGTTTATTTTGAATTTATTTTTAATGGAAAATATCATTTCTCATACTACTCCATTGTTAATTTATTTACAATCTTCATCTATTGATTTCATTCAAGCAATCACTGTGGTGGATGTTTGTGCTAAAAATTTATCTGATTTAAGAAATGAACAGAGTTTTAACGATTTAATTACAAAAACAAAATTATTTGTTAATGAAATTGGATTAGTTGAATGTGAGTTGCCAAATTTACGTAGCCGCCGTAGGAAACTGTTGCCTGGAGAAGTTGCTTCTGATGAAGTAATAACAAATCCTTATGACCAATTTAAAATTGAAGTTTATTATGTAGTATTGGATCAAGTAAATACTTCTATTGTAAGCAGATTTTTGAAACTTTTGATCGATTAAAGGCAACTATCGAGGGAACAGAAATTTCCAACGATCATTTCATAGTGCTTAAAAATTGGATTCCTAGTCTAGTCTTGATAATTTGAAAATGGAATATTCTTTGCAAGTAGTTTTATTAAATTGTATAATGGTATGGATTTATCCAGAATTCACTCAAATAATGAACCAATTATTGAAAGTGAAAATGAAACTAGCCATGATTCTGACTCTTCAAATAAATTAGATAATGAAGAAGAAATAAGAAAAAATCTATCTGCAACAGAGATACTTAAAATGCTTTGTACTTATAATTTAGTTGGGGCATTCCCAAACCTTTTTTTAGTATATACATATTTATGCACTATTCCTTCAACTTCTGCTGCAAGTGAGGGATCGTTCTCGAAGGTGAAATTAATTAAAACTCGTCTTAGATCTACTATGATGCAAAATAGACTCGAAAGTCTTATGTTATTGTCATGTGAAAAGGATATAGTTTTAAATCCAGAAGAAATTTTGAACAAATATGCTTTTACATCTTCAGTACTACAAAAATAATTATTGTTTAAATAATAATATAATTGTAATATTAATTTATTTATCTGTATACTTTTTGTCATATTATGTTTTCAATTATGTTATTTATGTATTGCGTGGAAAGCATATACACTTAAATGTTATAAATTAAATGCTTATATTAATGTTTTTTTTTTCTACACAAGATGTGTTAAAGAAGCTTTTGTTTAAATATTGTTATAAATTATATTTAATTAAAATGTTTACTATTTTGTGTATAGTATTTAAAATGTACTTAATATGTTTTATTTTATCCAATGTGTATGTTTTGTACATGGTACTTTTTGGTATACAACCTTTTTTGAGGGGGGTGGGCGGTTGGATGGAATAAATATATTTGGCTCCTTCAATTAAAAATATTCACAACGCCACTGTTTGGAAGCATTATTTCCAGAAAAAATCCAACTGTGTTAATAATTATAAAATACTCGATCTATCTGAACAAAATGCCTTAACCTATGTTTGTCAATATTTAATTAGTTAATGTATCATAGTACATAATTGGTTACATTTGTTCACAAATAAATTTATCAAGCAAAACATTTAATTGTTTGTTAAAAAATGATGAACAAGGTACCTACATCGTCAGATTTTGGTAAATTCGTAACTAGTTTTCATCAATATGTTATTACTATGGAATCAATTTGTAATCAAAATTTAACTTCCTTTGCAGCAAGAGCAAACCAACAACTTCGTACCTACTCTTATAACCATTGTTTATTTTTTTAATTAATCCTTTTGAACATATCTTATTAACTTATCATATCTATCTACTTAACATATATTATTAACCTAAGGCAGCGTTTCTTAAACTTTTTTATCCATGGAACCCTTTTTGATGTCCACTTTTATCGTGGAACCCCTACTTTGTTTTTTAGCTTTTAAGATTTTTTTTAGGATTATTTGAAAAAAAAATACAATTATTTCATATACTAATATTGTGTTACGGGTATTTAATTAAAAAATAAGTGTTAAAAAAAATAATAAAAATAATAATAATTGTATATAATAATACTTTAATAATAATTACTTAATGAGATGCGTGAAATTGCTTTTTACCATTACAAATATTCTTAATATTGGGCTTTATTGATGGAAGTTGTATTAACATATTAGGTCCAGCATCAAGTTTGTTGCGGTATTTTGTTTTTGTCGATACATAGGTGGAGAATTCCGTTTCACACATATAAGTGGTTGCAAATGGTAAAAGTGCCAACACGGCCTTTTGTGACAATTGAGGATATTCATCTTTTGAACTGCACCAAAATTCTGCTAATGGCATTGATTTAAATTTTTCTTGCAGTGATGAATCAGATGTCAATTCAATAAAGGTTTCATATTATTTTACTGACATGGCTGGAGGTCGTGTATTGACAATAAATGGATTTTTAATCCACAATTCATTTTTATATTTCACGTGTTGGTCATTTGGAAAATACTGGTTAAATCCTTCACTCAATCCAGTGAGGTGCTGAATAATTTCCTCAATGAAAACCTCATTTATTTCGACCCCTTCCTCTTCCAAAACGCATTTAATTGTTGGAAAGCAATCAAACTCGTTGGAGCTCATACAAATTTTCCAAAAATCTAACTTTTTCTTAAAAGCATGAACTTTTTTCGTGTGCAGTAAAAACATTTACTTGTCTGCCTTGAAGTGTGAAATTAAGCTCATTGATCTTTGTAAAAATATAACTTAAATAGGCGACTTTAAGTAGCCACATTTGATCAAGAAATCGATCTTTTAATTCGAAATTGTGTTCCAAGGCTTGTACCTCGTCTCTTAATTCAAAAATACGAGTTAGTATCTTTCCTCGAAATAACCACCTGACCTCGGTATGTAAGAGAAGAGAAGTATGTACACTTCCCATGTCCTCACATAGGATTTTTAAGAGGCCGAGATTTTATGAAGTTTATGATTTTTACGACTTCATCAAGAGCTTTCTTAAAACTAATAGATAACTTTTTTGCAGCGAGTGCCTGTCTATGTATCATACAGTGGTTACTAGAAGAGTTTTTGGCAATATTTTTAATACGCTGTACAGCTCCATTAATTGTACCACTCATAGCCTTTGCTCCATCGGTACAGATATCAACTCAGTTTTCCCATGATATTTCATTTCCTACAAGAAATGAATTTAGAGGATCAAATATTTCAACTCCAGTAGTACGTGTTGGTAGAAATTTGCATAAAAGAAGATTTTCCAATAATGTGCTTTCGTGTTGATACCTAACGATGACAATAAATATTGCAAGCCCAGCTACATCGGTAGATTCATCCATTTGTAATGCAAATTTGCACGATTTGAGACGAATAACAAGTTCATTCTGTATATCAGCTGCTAAATCATTTATACGATTAGCTACCGTGTAATTTGATAGTGGGATTTTAGATATTTCTTTTGCCAATTTTTCATCTAACATACATTTTACCATCTCCATAGCACAAGGTTTTATAAGACTTTCGGCAATTGTGTAAGCTTCACCGCGTTGAGCTATCCGATAGCTAACTAAATAAGAAGCCTCGGTTGCTTTTTCATTCAGTTTTTGTGGTTTGAACCATACAGTTTATTGATTTTAGTAGTTCGTCACGCTTACGAATAAAGAATTCTACATTTTTTTCCCTAAGTTCACCGTGAACAGATTCTAAATGACGACGCATTTTAGCTGGAGCCAATGAGCTATTTGGGAGAACTTTGCTGTAAATAACGCACTGAGGATTATCATTATTATTCATAAATCCTAATGATATGTAACTTTCATCATACTTTCTACATTTTTTAGTTGCTTTCCTAAAATCTTTTGGGTTGATTTCATTTGTATCATTCTCATTATTACAATGATTATCAATACAGGGCCGGCTCTAGACAAAACGTATACATAGACAAAATCAAAATTTGCCGCCCTTTCATTTTTGATCCCTCTATTTACCCCTTGCCCCGCCATATCCTCAAATATATTTACGTCTACTTCGGGCTTAAGTCACAGTATACCTATACGTTATAGTCATAATTTATAATTCACAAAAAAATATATTTATTCAACTATAGAAATATAAATATTACACATTTTTGTTGAAATTGAAATACATTAAACTTAAAAAAAATTTAAATTGGTATAATAAAGAATCCAACATTTTTAATATTTATATAAATTTTATTTTTCTGGCTTTTAATGTTGCAAACTCTTCTATTATTTCTTCCATGTCCAATTTGTTTGATACATCCTTTTCAATTGAAAGAACTGCCAGACCAACTAAACGCATTTGACATATTTGGGACCGCAAATAGTTTTTAATAATTTTCAATTTTGAAAATGATCTTTCGGCACTAGCTGCAGTTATAGGTAATGTCAGTAAGATCTTAAGTGCTGTGACCAGGTTAGGAAAAAGCTCCACCATTTTGCTTTTACATATGTATTCCACTTTTTTCAGTCCTTGAACTTCTTTTAAATGCGATAATTTCTTGATGTAATTCTACAGCACTAATATCTATGTTTAAACCGTCGTTAGAAGTGAAAGAAAATTGTAGATCCTTGCAGTGTTTTAACAACTCATTTTCATCTTCAATTATTGATATGTTACATAAGAACGAAAATAAACTGTTATGCTCAGATAGCTTATCAAATCTTTCAATTATTGACTGAATACCTGTATCCAAAACTTGGTAAAAAAAATTAACTTTGAAGTGAATTTCTGGATCATTTATAGGGTTATCCTGAGATTCATAATTAAAAAGAATCGTCTTACGCGTCTCGATCTTTGTAAACTATCAAACTTGTCATCAATTCCAACTTTTTTAGCAACTTCCTTTGCAGTTTTTAATGTTTTTTTAAAACCTTCTTCAGAACGATAATCTTCCAGAACTTTTTTGTGATGTTTAATTGGTTAGTAGCTTCTGATAGATCAAGCGAGGGTGATTGGAGAAGTTTGCTCGAAATATTAATTTCATATAAAATATCATACCATATTACTAAACACATCACAAATTTAAAGTCGGATATTTTTTTTAAAATTCCTTGGGCTTCAGAACGACTTTTAACACCAGATGCATTAGTTAAAGTGTTATCTTCTATAATATCTGACAATGCATCACATATTTCATTTAATTGGAATCTAATAGCTTTAACTGCATCCACTCTACTTTCCCACCGAGTAGCATTTAGTGGTTTTACAGTTAAACCGGGTAAATATTCAATCAATATTTCTCAACGGTGAGTTGATGAAAAAAAAAAATTGTAAATTGCTTGAATTAAACTAAAGAACGAGACAGCTTCAAGGCAACAATTAGCAGAATCATTTAAAACCAAATTTAAAGTATGCGCATTGCATGGTACATAAAAAGCTCTAGAATTTAGTTCAAGAATTCTTGCTTGAACACCACTATGTTTTCCACGCATATTCACTCCGTTGTCATAGCCTTGACCTCTCATATCTTCAAGTTTAACTTCAAATTCTCTTAATTTATCCAATAGGACTTTTGTCATATTAAATCCAGATGTATCATATAGTTGAATAAAATCTACGAAGTGTTCATTTATAGTGACTTCACCAGTATCTTCTGAAATCGTGACAAATCTGAAAATCATAGTCATTTGTTCTGTATTGCTAATATCTGGCGTACAATCGAGAACAATTGAATAGTATTTTGCTTTTTTCAGACAATTTAATATATGAAGTCTAATTTTTTTCGCTAATAAATTAATTATCTCATTTTGTATCACTTTTCCAAGATAATGAGTGTGTATTTCATCGGAGGTTATTCTTCTTATATGTTCCTTCATAACTGGGTCAAATTTACCTAAAAACTCAATGAATTTTAAAAAATTTCCATTATTTTCTAAATTGAGTTTATTGTGAGTTCCCCGTAGAGCTAAGTTTTGATTTCCAAGTACTATTATTAATGATATTATTCTTTCTATAACTTGTCTCCAATGTTGAATTTTCGTTATTATTATTTTTTCATTTATATTGCCCATGGTTTTTGAATTATTTATTCTTATTTCTAGTTCTTTCCACTTAAGAAAAGATGTTTCATGATGTGGAGACCGTTCATGTTGTTTTAACGTTTCAGCAATGTTCTTCCAATCATGATATCCCTCTTTGCCTAAAAACGATTTTGTCTCATTAAATAATTTACAGCAATAATAAAATACAGAATCACCCGTACCGGAATATACTAACCATGATCGTTTTACCTCCATTCCATTACTTAATTTTCTAAAAAAATGATTGATTGTAAATCTTCGACCTGTATCATCTTTTGGGTACGATTTCGAATGTGTTTGATAAGGGCCCTTTTGAACTAAAAACATCCGTATTTTATCACAAATAACTGGCCACATCTTTGGATCTTTTAATAATTCAAGGTCAAACGAATCTGCAGGTGTATCTTCTACTAGACTAAAATCTTGATCATTTTGTTCAACCATTTCACAATTGGAATTATTGTGTAACGTTTCATCTTTTACAATGGAAAGTGTTATGTTATTCGCTTCATTACCCACAATCAACAAATCTTCATGGCATTCAATACTTTCACAATAATCTTCTGGGGAAGTTTTAGCTTTTAAAGTTAAATTACCATCATTTTCTTAGTTAGATTCTGAAACATGCGTTTCTTTTTCCACAAGAGCCTGGACATTATCACACACACCAGTATTGTCACTTTCAATTTCTGTGTTGTCTGAAGAAATATTATTATTTTTATTTTGGGAGTTACTAGTTGGTACTGGTTGAAAAAAATTTAAAATACGATCTTTTTGTTTAGATATTTCTAATTCACGTGCTATACGTTTTTTCTGGTATTCTGCTCCTGACAACCGAGTGCGTTTAGCGCTGTACGACATTTCAGATTTCAGATTTCAACTTTCTTTTTTCGATATTCTAAGAAAAAACTGTATATCAGTAAAGAAAAGTAATTTAACAAATGCTATTATGTTTAAATTGTTGATTAATTATTATTTTATTTTATTAATGAATTGAATAAATTATTAATACAATACTAATTAACGGAATATCAAATGTACCATTTTTTCAGACTAATATAGACCTATTTTAATTTTTGATGTAGATTAAGTCATTAAGGTATAATAATATTGTATGCAATAATACAAACATCAAGTAATGATCGAATAACTTAAATAATATTACCGCTAACAACATATTATACCTATTATAACAATTATACACAAATATACATACAAATGATATAATATGCTAAATATGGGTACGATACCTGTAAGTTTTCAGCCACCGTTTTCAGTAAAAATATTGCAGGAGGTCACGACAAAGCGACGAGTGAAAAGCAAATAATATTATTGAGACGCATTGAGATGTGCTAGACGCTAGTAATTATTATTATCAATTTATCATAGAACAAATAGAAGCGATTATCGTATTATCAGCAAATAGCCCGGCGTGTCGGCGTGTCGCCACGCCAAAAATAAACAATATAACAAATAATAATAATATCGTATATTATTGTCACAGAATAATTATTATTAGTAGTATGTTATTGTTATCGACGTTCGACCACCGCGACGTCGTCATTTCGGGGAAAAATCAATTAATGTTATACGCTATCTACATTTTATTTCGGTGTATTATACATTTGTACTTTTAAATAGACCGTTTAAATAAACCGTCCCAACCAAAAATTAATTTATTAAATTTATATTAATTAAATCATTGGTATTTTAAAAACGGTTTTTGGTTTTTGCGTTAGCCTAAGTAGCAACATATTTATGTTATTCTAAATACGGTCCTTCCTACTATCAAGGAAATGCCACCTCTTCCATAATGCCGCCCCAGGCATAGGCCTGTGTTGCCTGTGCCTCCAGCCGGCCCTGTGTATGAATCGATCATACATATGATTAAAGAGTTCAAAGATGTAAACCCGAGAATCTCAACATTGACCCTGAAGGATAAAAACCTTCAGGTAGTATTAATCAACGTACATGCACCGACGGAGGATAAAGATGAGGAAATAAAAGAAGAGTTCTATGATAGATAGTTGATAATACTGTGGGAAATATAAAAATTGTACTGGGTGATCTTAATGCAAAAATAGGAAAGGAAAGGATATATCATAACGTGGCAGGTGTGCACAGCCTTCATGAACACTCGATTAATAATGGTTCAAGACTAGCGACTTTTGCATTAGGAAAAGGTTTAATAATCAAGAGTACAATGTTCCCACGCAAAGATATATATAAATATACTTGGGTGTCACCAGATGGGAGGCACAAAAACCAGATAGATCATGTACTGATCAATAATAGGTTCAGAAATAGTATAACTAATGTAAGAACATTAAGAGGAGCCGATGCAGACTCCGACCACCTTCTAGTAGGCATTTGGATAAGAGTTCAGTTCAAGAAACAATACAGACACAAATTAAATACTATAGATAGATACGATATTGAGAAATTAGAGGAAGTTAATATACAGAAAGATTATAGCAGAAGAATCTGTGAAACTCTTAAAGAACAACAAATAACAAATACAAATGATGTGAATGAGGTGTGGATCAAAATTAGAAATGCTGTGCAACAAACTGCAAAAATTACAATAGGAATAAAGAAAAAGAGGAAAAAACCATGGTTTAACAAAATATGTGAAGACGCAGTACAGAGGAGAAAGTTAGCCCGAGAGGTATGGCTGAAAGACACTTACAATGAAGAGATGACTGCAGAGTTCAGTAGACGAAGGAAAGAAGCTCACAACATAATAAGATGCGAAAAAAGGAAATATATACAAAATATTATGAAAGATGCAGAACAGGACTTTAGGCTAAATAGAACCCGGGATTTGTTTAAGAGAGTAAAGGACGTAAAAGGAGATTTTAAAAAGAAAGAACTTTTTCTCAAGGATGATGATGGAATGCTGATAACGGCAGAAAAAGAAATAGCTGAAAAATGGAGGAAGTATTTTGACAAACTATTAAATTGTGAAGAACCAACCGAAAAGTTCCCCTTTATTATTGAGAACATAAATACACAAGAATGTACATATCCTACTTTGGAGGAAATAAAAGGACACGTGCATAGATTAAAAAACCACAAATCCCCAGGGGAGGATTGTGTTCATGCGGAACTCTTAAAAAAGGGAGGAGAAGAGGTTATACTGTGGATTTGGCAAGTGATTAGTATTGTTTGGACAACAGAGAAACTTCCAGATGATTGGAAGGTGGCAGTAGTATGCCCAATTCACAAAAAAGGAGACAAGCTGACGCGGCTACGGTGATGGTGGTGGTGTGGTCGCGGTAGGCCGGTCGTTGAGTGTGGGTGGTGCTGGCCAGGTGGTCTAGCGACAGCACAGATGCAATAAATCTTACAACACTCTTGTTTCTTTTGGTCCGTGAGGGACGTTTATTGAACACTATTATGATGGTGTTTTGACACTTAACAAGAAAATAGAAATAAAAATGCGGTCGAGTCGTGGTGCGTTAGGAACGGTCGACGTAAGATAACCGTCGTAGCCGCCGGTGGCTGGTACTCGTTTTACGCGACCCGCCTTCCCGTCCTGCCTTGTGCCTTTGAGGCGCGGTGGGAGAGTTGGCGTTGTCGCGCTGTAGACCGTAGTGGTGGTTGACAAAGGTGTCGACCGGTCGCTGCGGTACCTGTACTTTGTACTGGTGGCCGCTGCGTACCGTGTCAAAGCTAGATTGAAACAACTACCGCGGAATATCCTTGCTCAATGTAGCGTATAAAATATTCTCGAATTGTGTTTTAGACAGAATAAAAGAAAAAGCGGATCAAATAATAGGACACTATCAAGGAGGGTTTAGAGCTGACAGATCTACGACGGACCAGATGTTCATAATTAGACAATTATATCAAAAAACTTGGGAGTTTGATAAAGAGATTCATACACTTTTCGTGGACTTCAAGAAATCGTATGATAGTATTCATAGAGAGAGTCTATTGAATATTATGAAAGAATTTCATTTTCCACAAAAGTTGGTCAATTTAGTATCAATAAGTGTTATGAGACCTTGATAAGGGTTCAGGTAGGAAATTCAATAACTGAACCGACTGCAGTGAACTCGGGGCTAAGACAAGGTGATTCGCTATCGCCGATTCTGTTCAATGTGGTATTGGAAAAGGTAATTAGAGAAATGAAAATTGGACCTAACGAGGGTATTAGGCTACAAGACACGTCGATAAGCATACTAGCCTATGCTGATGATATAGTATTGATGGAAGAATCTCATGATAGGTTGAAGAGTTTATTCAGTAGGTTGCATAAAACAGCGTCAAAAGTAGGACTATGTGTAAATGAAGGAAAAACGGAGTATATGTTTTTGAGTAGAAGGGATCTACCTTTCTGTCAGTCCATAAGAATTAATAACTATGAATTTAAAAGGGTAGAACAGTTCAAATATCTAGGTTCTATTTTGACCGAAAAAAATAATGTAGCAAACGAGGTAGCAGCAAGAATTCAAGCTGGGAATAAATGCTATTATGGACTGATTAAGGTACTAAGCTCACGAACAGTTTCGCGAAGAATGAAGGAACGATTATATATGACCTCAATACGACCGGTTGTATTGTATGGATCGGAAACATGGCCAATTAGAAAAATGGACGAGAATAGGCTCATGGTCTTTGAAAGAAAAGTGTTGCGGAAAATATATGGTCCGGTCAAAGACGAAATAACTGAGGAGTGGAGACGAAGAAAGAACATAGAGCTGGAAATACTGTATGGTAGTGCGGATATATTGGAGGTCATCAGAAGCAGAAGACTACGATGGGCTGGCCACGGTTGGAGGAGCCAAAATCCACTTTTACATGCAGTGATTAAACAAAACCCTGTAGGTAAAAGGCCTCTGGGAAGACCAAGAATGCGATGGGAAGATGTGGTAAAGAAGGACGTTGAGCAGTTGGGAGGTTGTTCCAATTGGAGAAATCTAGCATTGGATAGAGAAGGATGGAAAGCTTGGTTGTGACACGGGATGGTCTTAAAGGCCCAACAAACCCAAAAAAAAAAAAAAAAAAAATACTTTACAAGATTCCTCAAATTGTTAAAATAGCAGTTAAAAAATATTAAAAATACAAACTCACAATTTTTTAAAAAAAAAATACCGTTAGTAACAAGTTCAAATTGTTAAGTCATTAAAAGTTTATAAAATGTTGAACTGAAACCAAAAAATCTAATATAAACCTAGTTTGTTTTATAAATATTTTAAGATATTTAAAAAAAGAATAATGATTTAAGTTATTATGTTGTGATTTAAAAATATTATTTGAAACTCCTAAGCAAATTATAATTTATACACATTACACAGTGACATTTTCAAATGTAATTTTTTCAGAAAAAATAATTCAACCTACTTTATTACTAATGTATAATAGTAAAAACTTATAATAAACTGTTAAAAGGAGCCTTAATAATTTGTTTTTGAAAAGAGAATACTTCTATTAGGGCGTATTGGACTCGAATTTTCAAAATTTTATTTCTAAACCTTATTCTACAGTTTTCAATATGATCAATATTCACAACATTTTTGTTTTTTTTTATTACTATTGTTTAAACGACGAAATTAAAATTCAAAGTACAATGTGCCCTGTGGAAAACCAGCTTCTTTCTAACAAAAACAAAATTAATTAAACTAGACCACTCTATGAGGCGTGAGAGTTTTTTATATAAAAGGGTGTCTTGAGCAAGAAACTACGCTTTTCATTTTAGCATAAAGTATTAAGGGCATAATGTATGCATAAGAGTTACAATGCTTAATTTTTAGTTTCATTAAATTATAAATACTCGATTACTATTTTATGCAATCTTTTTTGTGTATAGAACTTTCCAGTTATAAATTTAAAAAATATATATTTTTTACTAGTTACGACCGTGCTTTCAAATAATAACTATAGTTATTGTTGAAAAAAAACAAAACAAAACAGCACTATTCTGAAGTTTGTTAATTTTACAAAATCCTTTTCATATAGCTATATTTTCTTGTTTTAGGTGCAAAGCAAAAGGTAAAATATCAAAAAATGATAAAACAAATCTTGTGCTAACTGTTGGTTAGGTTGTCATGAAAATAATCATGTAAGAAACAATATCAAATCAAAATTCAGAAATATTTGTAATGAATGTTCCAAAAATGAACAGATTTCGCTTCGTATAGTTTATAATGGGGTACGAGGCTTGTCCCAAAACTAAGATCTCGATTAATATAAAAAATCGAAAAAGTGCTTTATTAAAAAAATTTTTACATGGTCATATTATACTACTCATAAACTATTTTTCGACATAATCGCCGTTCATATCGAGACATTTTTGTAGTCGATCTGGAAGCTTTTATATGCCAGCGTCATAGAACCCTCCGTCCACCTCTTTTTCCAAGTATTCCATCACTACAGTCTTCACTTCTTCGTCTGAATTCAGCCTTTTCCCTCCCAAATTATTCTTTAGGTTGGTGAACAAGTGATAGTCCGATTGGGCAAGGTCTGGGCTGTAGGGGGGAGGATGTCCCAACCAAACTTCTCCAAAAGCGCTTTTGTGTTGCGTGCCACGTGAGGTCGAGCATCATCGTGCAAAAGACTTACTCCCTTCGTTAGCATTCCAGGTCATCGGTTTTTTATGGCTTTATGAAATTTTTCAAGCGTTTCACAATACGATGCCGAATTAATGGTGGTCCCTGCTGGCATAAATTCGATGAGAAGGACGCCTTTCCTGTCCCAGAAGACAGTTTGCGTCACTTTAAATTTCCTTTTTTTGGGGGGAAATGAATGCCTCCACTCCATTGACTGTTGTTTTGATTCTGGTGTGAAATGGTAGACCCACGTTTCATCTCCTGTCACTATTGAGTCCAAAAATACAGCTCCTTCTTCAGCGTACAGCTCCAAATCCTCGCGGGAACTTTCTATGCGTTGGCGTTTGTGATCCTCTGTAAGCATCTTTGGCATCCATCTTGCACTACACTTTCGGTAACCCAGATCACTTATGATTCTGTGAAGGGAGGACTTGGGTATCTGCAACTTTTCTTCAAGTTCTCGAACAGTCAGACTCAACTTGTTCTTGGAGATTGTCAGAAACAGATGGCCTTCCACTTCTGGCTTCATCATGGATATTCGTTCTCCCATTTGAAAATTCTCTCCACCACTTCCTCACATTTTTAATTGATATAGACGTCGATCCATAAGAGGTACAAAGTTTTCGATGGATGGCCGCCGGCATCTCGCCACGCAAGTGAAGAAAACGGATTACCGTGCGAAGCTCAAACTGAGCATGGACAGATAAGGAGGCGGACGCTGACGATGTTGACGCGTTCACCTCGTTCACGTGTCACGAAGGTACTAAACGTCCGATCCGTCTAGTTCAAACTTTCTTAGACAGATAAGAAGTTAAAAGTTATATGCGTGGTTCCAACTTATAAAAATAAAATTTTCCTTGGCCGCTAGTAAATTGCACCCCTTACTTTTGGGACAAGCCTCGTATTTATAATATTTAAAAATATATCTATATCATCTTCAAAATAAATATTAAAGAATTTATACTATATGATTAATATCTTAGGCAAGTTCTATGCTTGAATTCATTACTATAAATGTTGGTCTGTTTGTATCCCATCAGCAAATGCATAGAAAATCAAATCAACCAACATCACCACAAACCATAGACCTATTAACAAATGGACTGCACTTAAAGAGAGAAACCCGTGGACGAGGTAGTCTAGAGAGAAAGAACTATGCATTTGGGCATATCGTGGAGGACTATTTACATAAGTTTTTTCATCCATGCGTATTATTAATATTGTCTATAGTTACAGTGTGCCAGTCAAACAAACAAAAAATTGTATGCTTGTGTCGTAGTTTCACAACAATTAATTTTAGATTCTGAGCGGAGTTATGCCGTGCTTTCAGAGATGCGCATAGGTGAAAATAGGTGCTAAACCCAGGTTGGAGAGTTACCGAGAAAATCTCAGTGGGCCGCTTAACCCTACGTTAGGCGCGTCGACATTTGTTATGTGGTTGGGCGCGTGGGGGACAGTTGTCAACCATAAATAAATTATTGATTAAAATTAGAAATATTTATAATTTATTACTTTTTTTATTATTAAACGTCAAAATTTACATTATTTATTTATAATTATTTTATTACTTATGATTAGAAAGATATAAATAGCTTATACATTTTTTTTTATAGTACACAATTTTTACATATGTCTTTTAAATGGTCACCGCACATCCACTTCTTACACTTACAACACCACCTTCTGGTAGTTTTATCACGTGTTCGTCCACAATCATAACATCGACCTCTGGATCCATCTGGTCTTTCTGTCTATAGCTACCGTATCCTTTTCTCCTAACAGAATTTTAGCACGTCTTCGAAGTTCAATTGGAAGTGTTTCTATTGAAGATCTAAATTGAATTTGTGGTTTTCTTAGTTCCCACGACAAGTCTTGTAAAAAATCGATCCTTTTTATTTTTATATTTTCCGTGTGATTAGCTTTATAAATACATAGTGCATTTATTGCAGCCACGTTCAAAAGATTATAAAATATAACCATTGGCCAGCGTTTTGTGTTACGTGCTACATTATAATTTTGACAATATTGATCAACCAAATCAACACCAGTTTTAGTCCTATTATAGAATGTAATTATATCTGGTTTTTTTTTGTCACCTGTTTCTTCGTCTATTGCATCATCATGATGCATAGACGAGATTGCTAAAACCGTTTTATTTTTTTTTGGACAATATGAAACCAATGTACATTCTTTTTGGAATCCAAATACTGAAGACGTTTCAACTCGTTGTTTGTTTGGTAAAAATTCTTTTGGAATTTCTCGTTTATTTTTACGAACTGTACCTACATATGTAAGTTTTTTTTCTTTCAAACTGATAATCAAAGGCATACTGGTAAACCAGTTGTCACCCGTAATATTTCTATTTGTTCCAAAAATAGGTTCAACTAATCGCAAAACTACATCTTGAGAAGCATTACTAATTTTGTATGGTCCGTCGGGTTGTACACCAAGATAGGTCTCTAAATTTAAAGTATAGACAGTTCTAGGATCAACTAGAGCAAATGTTTTTATGCCATATTTGGCTGGTTTACTCAGAATATATTGCCTAAATGGACATTTTCCTCGAAAAGCTAATAGCTGCTCATCTATGGTCACATATTCACTGGGGCAGTAATATTTTTGAAAATTATCAACCATCAATGTAAAAATATCTCTAATAGGAGCTAATTTGTCAAATTGTTTACATATCATCAAACCGTAAACATCTTACAAGAAAACGAAATCTTTTTTCACTCATAGTCAAATAACATGACTCCATTCCATTTCCTTTTGAATTGTCCCAAAGTTGATGTATATTTTTACGGGAGCACCTAAAGGATCCTATTTGGTATAATAGTCCAATAAAGGCTCTAATTTCTGTTACGCATGTAAGCCTCGCGTCTCTACTTCACTGAAATTTGTCACGGATTGATTCAATATAAATATTTGTACAATGTGTTATAATTCTAGTAATATTATCGTCAATAAATAAATTTAAGATTTCAATTTGAGACTTTTTTCCACGTGCTTCTTTTCTAGGGCCAGGAAGATGGGTTATAATATTATGTGCACGTGTACGAACATTTACAGGAGGTTTTATTTTACACCACTTTGTTTTTCCATCTTTTCCTATGTAAAAATTATCGGCATTTTCACGGACCTCGTCTATCTCGGAATCAGTTGCCTCTTCTTCAGAATTGGTATCGTGATCACTTCTAAGTACAATATCCTCATCTGAATCACTATCCTCTCCAAAAGATTCTTCGTCACTACTAAAATCATCGAACCAATTTTGAATTATATTTTCTTCTAACGTCCTCTCGAGTCTCAGTCTTTTATTATTTGACATATTAAACTAAATAAATAAAAATGTGACCCAACTATTGATTTTATATTGTTATTTATTATATATTTTTACCTGAGAGATTCCGAATATTTTATTGCAAAGAAAGTCGCGTGGTGGACACTTGTCACCCAATACGATAAATAAATTTATATAACAGTTCCGAACAACAGCACTTCGGTAAATAAGTCAAAATACGTTTCACGTATGTCTAAATGAGAGGTACTCAAGATAACAAAGTCGTAAATTAAATTCGATAAGAATAATCTATTTTTAAAATATACTGGGTGACATCTGTCAACCGCGCGCCTAACGTAGGGTTAAAGTTTGGGCCGGTCGTGTGAGTGAAAATATTCATCTTTAAAATACGATTGGCCACCTATAAGCTCGTAATAATTATAGACGTAATTTTGGGCCACTTATATAAGTGAAAATCTCGATGGGCCAATACATACCAATTCAGGTTACTAAACTAACCAAGTTAGGAAATAGATACTTTGAAATATTTTCATTTTTTTTTTTTGCTTCTTATGTAGTCATAGGTTAGAGCAAATTTTTAAATTTGATTTTGTTTTATAAATATCGTAAAATAAAATTTCAATTGACCATAAAGTATAAATATTTAATTCAAGGTTCCTCATAAGTTGATATAATAGCAGTTCAAAAATACTGAAGATTCATCGGTACAATCTTTTTTTTATAATCATTTTTTAAACTTCTAATTTTGACATTATTCATCAAAATCAACGACATTTTTAAAATTATTTTGTAGTTAAAATTTATAAAATGTTCAATTTTTATAGTTAAGGATTAATGGTAATTATATTTTTGTAATTCATAAATATAATTCGTGGGTACCTACTAGAAACCGGACAGTTAAGTTTTATCCATTCTTATAAAACATCTCAAGACTATATAGAGATTCTATTTTCGGCTATTAGATCAAAAGGAGGCTTCAATAAGAACCCGACAGCTTCACAGTTTGAAGCTACCTATAAAAGATTGTTGGTACACAGTGAACTATCTATTTCTGAAAATGCAAACTGTTCAGTCCTAGATAACACTAAGATTCTTCATGTTACAAGTAGTAAGAAGAAAAAAGTAGAAAACTTTCAGGATAACTTTGTGTTGAAGAAGAATATAATATTAATGATGATGATGATCAACATAATGAAATAGAAGAGATAAATGTATATAAAGAACATATCATTGAACATATTTCAGGATTTGTGATCAAACAGTTAATTGTCCAACATGTTGTAATGCTCTTGAAGATACGACTAAAAACCGTACACTGATCGACATCAAAAATCGAGGACTCATAAAACCATCAATTGATGTAATTAAAATTTGTAAATTAATTTAAAAAAAACATTTGTGTCAAGAATTCATGAAGTTCCAAAACATTTAGAAGATCCAATAAATTTTTTAATAATTAAAACAATGGCTAATATTAATATAAAAAAATTGTTTAATTGTTTAAATGAACATATTTTATCTCAGTCCCTAATAAACAACCATGTTCTACAAATTATAAAACTAATTATAAAAAAATATATTGTCATTAGACTACACCACCACAATAAAGAGCTAAGCCAGCCGAAACTTAGAATTAGGTCACACCTAACAAAAGTTATATTATTTAAAAACCAGTAATATGTTGTTTTATATTTATTATTATTTACCTATATTTCCACAATATTATTATTTATATTTATATATATATATATATATATATATATATTATATTTTACTACATTATAATATTATTTAGTATATATTAAGCATAATATTATTATTTATATTAGGTATATTATGTTTTAATTAAAAAAGCGGTCTACATTATATTATAATTTATAAGTTTGAATTAATAAAGTTGATTATGATATAATACAAATATTTGCCAATGATTTTAATGCTAAAAGTTGTAACACAAAAACTAGATCTGATGAAATCAAAATAAATATTACATTATAATGAGAGTGTAGCTTCCATAGACCTATAAAAGTGTATAAACTTGGTTAGCTTCTTACTTATTACAACATTTTGTTGACCAGTCACCAGTGTCATTATTAATAACTAATTAGTAATTAATAATAACTAATAATTACTCCCATAATTAAGTATTGTAATTTATAATTTAATTTATAATCATTAAAGGTAATTATTATATTATTATTATAATTTATAATATATTTTGATATTTAATTACATTTAACAATCATGATAATACCAAAGTTCGAACAATATTGATAATACGGATGGCTGAAAAACATAATGCAAATAGTCCTCCATGATATGCCCAAAAGCATAGTTCTCTCTCCTACACTCTATAACGTCCCCATGAACTTTTGGCAGGGTGGTGTGGTAGGCGCAGTCCATTAGTTAATAGGTCTATGCCACAAACCATGACCGATTTTCATTACCAATTGACTGGAGACTATGTTCATCTTCCAGTGATGGATAATGTACCGATTTATATGGGAAAAATAGGCACTGACCCCGAAGAAGGGATCGCAATGTTGTTTGTATTACCAGAAATTAAAAAGTAAATACTATGTAGTGATGTACTTAGAAAATGAACTATCTTGATAGGTATCTATGTAAATAAATTATAATAACTGTATAAAACCATTTGTTTTCTTTTTCAGTACACTGAGAACTGGATCAACGTTTTTGATGGATGGTTCATTTGCTGCTGCTCCATAATTTAACTGGGAGTGTCAATAGCTATATGTTATAATGAGTATAACATTTAAAACCGTGAGTTATACCTAAATATAATTATATTCATGTATACAAATATTATAATGTGATAATCATTGCAGGTTACATTAAACCAATAAAACTATTACTTAGATTTTTTCTTATTACTTATTCATAAATCCCATATCTAAGTATATTGAGGTATCTAACTGTGTATACATTTTAAATTATAAAATGTTTGTATTTTAGGGATTCCCAATAGTATTTGCTTTGATATCCAGAAAGACAGCGAGGGCTTACAATGCTTTATTTAAACGGCAATTAGAAATTGAGCCACAGAGGACACCACAAACAATTATTATAGATTTTAAGAGAGCTGCAATGGTGTCATCAAAAGCAATTTTTAATAATTTTACGATAAGGGGTTGTTGGTTTCATAGCTCTCAAGCTCAGTGGAGAAAAGTGGTTGAATTTAGTAAGCTTATAAATATTTTTGATAGTTCAATAAGTATATATTAAATAATCTTAAATGTATTCCAGGAATGATAGAAATATGTACCGGGCATCGAAATGCATATGACATCATACGTATGCAAATGGCATTACCACTTTTGCCTGTGGATAAGGTGATGGAATGCTTTCTTTCTATAAGACAATTTTACACAAAAAATGTTGAAAATAGTTTGCCAGTGGAAAGCTGTAGAATATTCCAAAGATATTTCCAGTATTACAAATCTACATGGCTCCGATGTTTGTTAAATCTGAAAAATATTAGAAGATGATATCGGGAATATGATGCATTACATTTTAACATTTTAGTTCACTTAGCATAGTTGTAAAATTGTTTGTCAATTTTAATAACAAAGAGTTTAAGTAATTGAGCAAATTTTTTTAAAATTAAATAAACATATTTATTTTAATTTATTTAGTGCCCACCACGCCTCAAACCAAGGTGGCTGATTATGCTGACGATAAAGTAATTTTGTCGTTTAGTGTAAATCCGGTAACCGCCTGATCAAACTTGCAACTTCACCTCAACTTAATGACTAACTGGTACGACGAATGGCGTATCAAAATAAACCATAACAAATCAAGTCACACTACATTTCTCTCAAGACGTATGTCCAACTGTTACATTAAACAACATCCCAATTCCCACATCGGGCACAATAAATTACTTGGGTCTCAATCTTGACAAACAACTAACATGGAAAAATCATATACGAACCAAAAAACTGACTCTCAGCGCTCGTATGCGCATTTTCAGTCCTCTAATATCGAGAAATAATAATACCAATCTAAAAGTAAAATTTCTAATTTACATAACCCTGCGGAAACCTATTTGGACTTATGGCATGCAGCTCTGGGGCTCAGTAAAAAAATCCAATACCAATAAAATCCAAGCTTTCCAAAACCTAACATTACATAATGACTTTCACATAAAAACCATCAACGATGAAGCTCAATCCTTTTACTTGCGCTTCGGCATTCGACTCCTATCCCACCAAAATCCTCTTATTAAAAACCTCTACCAGGAAATCCAAGGCGCAGGTTAAAAAGGAAATGGTGCCGTGACCTCCTACAATTAACAATTTAATATAAACTATATACATATTACATGTATAATATATACAATTCAACCATCAACAATTAAAAAAAATAAATATATATACAATATAAATAATTCACGCTAAGTGTTGCCAATGGGCGGCTTCTTATTCAATTTCTCATGTCCTGTATTATCTTAACACATAAGCTTATTGTACATTACTTGTATAGATAGTTTATATCTATTAAAAAAAAAAAAAATTATTTAGTTGTTAATTATTTAAATAGTAAAATACTGACACTGATTGAGAAATATTTAATAATAATAACAGTGTTTTTAAAAACATAACGTATACATTATACAGGAACAAATGCGGACAAACAACGTGTTGGATTTTTACTAATTTACCTTGTACATACTGTTTTTTTTATAAAAACATTTTTGTCTTCATAAATTTAAATTAATTATCACTATAAGGCACCGTAAAGGTCTAACAAAAAAATATAATCTATCATGATAGGTAGATTTAAATTTTGCACAAGGGTTAATTACATACTCAATTTGCCAATTGCAATTTGGCAATTGATGGTATCCAGGTGGATAAACCACCAGCGAAACCTTGATTTGGCTTCTAGGCTGTTAGCTGAAGGGCGTTACACAGTAACTGAATTTTTGGCATGTACTAAACATGTTACTCCAAATTTTGGAATAGTCAGACCTATGCATATTGCCCAACCACTTCTACTTTCTGAAATACAACCGGTCGTTGAGAATCGGCAACCAGTTAATGCCAGGGAATTTATTTTAGAATTGTTGATGGGGAAATAAATAGTAAAATTTAATATACTCACTTAGATACAACTATAATAGTCCTAATATTCTTTTATTTTTAGTATTGCATTTTATTCTTGGGCTGGACGATGAAGAAGAAGAAGAAAATATACCACGTCCAATATTACCGAATAATACATATATTAGTCTTGAAGACTTGACCAGTAAATAAATATTACATTAAAAATATATAATCATTAATCATGCATGCATAATACGCATTGATTAAAATGTATATACTTAAATTAATTAGCATACTTTGAATTTTCAGTTAAATCAATCATATCTGTTATATATGCCATTACTCAATGCCCACTGTCATAGCATTACCATGTGGCATGTAGACATCAAAGATTGTGTGCTCCTTGCCATCGAACATACATAAGGATGCTGCCATACAGAACAATACCATACTACAGATACCCCTTATGTAGAGGAAAAATTGCAACATATTTTATAGTTGTTTGACAAATATAATAATATTCTAATAGCCAAATTTTTCATCTAATTTCACTTTTTCAATATACTTACTTATAATTTATATATAATACAATTTGATGTAGGTACAATAAAATTATTCAAATCTTAGAAACTAGAGTTACCTACACTCAATATGGCAGATAAGATAAAGAAACTGAAAATAAGACTCTTACGTTTAAAGTACACCACTACTGTAAGGAAGCGGCTTTAGATAATTTAACAATAAAAGTATGAACATACTACTTGATATGTAGTTTGAATAAATTTAAACTTATAAAATTAGGAGCAGTTAGTTGTTACATTTAAAATAAATAGTAGGTAATATTATTAAACTACAAAGTTACCTATAGTAGATAATACATTTATACTGAAAATGTAAATATTGTAACTACCTCATTACCTAGGACCTAAAGCTAAAGGTGGGCATGTAAATAAAATGAATAATATATGTAACCCAAGTCATGTTGGTTAAGTGAACACAAGATCGTTAAATTAGAAGTTATTGGTTAGAAAATAATAAATTTAACTCGCAGTCTAGTCTAAAAGTAATATGAACAAAATATTAACTTACCCCGTTTAAAAAAAGTTCTATCTACTTTTTTAATCGGCAGGTGGCTCATATAAAGACTATTTTGTTTCATTCTATATAATATGATATTATTTTATCAAGAAACAGAAATTTCAAATAATAGCATTATATCATTTATTACTATTATTAGTATTATTATAGTATTAGATTTCTATTATTTTATGTATAAAACCATTAAAACTAGTTAAGTTAAAAAATTAATTAAAAAATAATTAAGTAGTTAAGTTAAAAATAGGTAAACTAAATATTTAGCTTAACTCATGACTAAATAGTTTATTTAGTCATGGCTTAACTTAAACTTTTTTAACTAGTTAATGCCTACCTTAGCTAAACTACTAAATATTCAATAACACATGGTAAACACATACAAATATAACACCGAGATAAACAAAATAGTACAGCGTTTCCCAACTTCTTTTACTCGCGGAACCTTTGTAGGAGTTTGAACGTTTTGTGGAACCCCCCATATTTTTTCTATAATAGTAATGCATACATGTTTTGTATACTTAAATGAGTGGGTTGTCGGACACTTCCGACACAAGAATGTCATTAATATAAAAAAAAAAAACTAAGGAAAGACGATTTCAAACATTTTATTTTGTTTATAACTATTGCAATATTTTTAATGTATATACAAAAGCCTAAATTTATTATTTGTCTGTCATTACCTCTAAGATAGATTCAATGAGAAGATTGGAATCTATGCATAGTTTGCTTCATATCTTTTTTTAAACTGGAGTTATTCCTGAGAGTTGGATTCGTAAGTCCGGAGCCGCGTTCAGTTGATTTCGAAACTTATTCTTGGTCTTTGAATACGCTGAAAAGCCAGTTTCGCATAAGTAGGAAGTTGGAAATGGCAATAAAATGGTGACAGCTTTTATGGATAATTGTTCGTAATCACTTTCCATGGAAATCCAGAACTCCTCAATTTTAAGTGACTCGAACTTAATTTTCAATTCAGAAGAAGATTTTATTTCAAGCAAACTTTCGTATTAATTTGATGAAAGTACTTTTGGCTTTTTCTGAATTGAAAATGGATTTTGTACCCACAAATTATCAGAATCTTCATTTAATCTTGGAAAGTAGGAAAGTAATCCAGATTTTAAACTAATTAAATGGTCTTTTATTTTTTCTGCATTTATCGGGGTCACTGAGCTTTCATTTTCATATAAGAATTTATTCAGGTTTGAGAAACATGAAAAATCATTTTCTTGTACACATTCGATCCAAAAGTCCAACTTTCCAATGAAAGCTTTAATATTATCATTGGCTTGAAAGATCGAAGTTTCTTTTCCTTGTAAACTCAAGTTCGTTTCGTTTAACTTGTTGAAAATATCAGAGAGGTATGCTAGTTTTATTAGAAAATGTTCATCATGAAACCATTCATAAAGATTTGTTTTTGTATGCTCCTTTAGGAAAATTTTTACTTCATCCCGCAATTCAAAAAGTCTTGTTAAAACTTTGCCCCAGGACAACCACCTGATTTCTGTATGTAAAAGAAGATTCTGATGGTCACTCCCCATTTCCTCACAGAGCTTCTTGAACAGCCTTGTTTTTAAGGGGCGTGATTTTATAAAGTTCACTCACTGAACAGCGATATCTAGTGCTGATTTAAAATCTGCCGAAAGTTTCTTGGTTGCCAACGCATGGCGATGTAAAACACAATGGGTGTTACTACATTTTGGAGCTACCTCTTTAATTCTAGTTATTACACCTTTTATCTTTCCAACCATTGCAGCAGCACCGTCCGTGCATACGTCCACACATTTTTGCCATGAAATTTTTTTTTTTTTTAAGTATTTATTTACCACTTCAAAAATGTCTTCTCCTGTGGTATGCGTTTCCAAACTTTCACAAATAAGCAATCCTTCTTGAATGGTTTTCTCATGAGCATATCTAGCAAAAACAATTAGTATGGACAACCCAGAAACATCGGTGCTTTCGTCCATTTGTTAAGAAAATTGGTTACAGTTAATTAATCTAAAAACAAATTCATCTTCAATATGGTCAGAAATTTTATGAATTCGATCAGAAATGGTATTGTTTGAGCACTGCACTGCTGCAACTTTTTTTCCCGCATCATCTCCGAGAATACAAGAGACCACTTCTATCATACTAGGTTTAATCAAACTTTTAGCAATGGTGTGAGGTTTTCCGGCACGCGCAATATTATAACTCAATATAAATTAAGCCTTTGTGTTTTTCTCATTTTCGTCTTTTACATAGGTAGTAAGAGAAGTCGCACTTTCAATTGAAATGTCTTTTTTCATTCTAAAGAAATCCGGACTTTTCCCTTTCAGATTTGGATGGTTAGATTCTAAATGTCGCTTTAGCTTCGCAGGAGCCAAAGAACTGTTACTGAGAACTTTCTCACAAACTACGCACCTTACATCAGGAAACATGTCAATTCCAATGGGAATAAATCCAAACGATTAATATTCTTCATCATATCGTCTTTTTTTAAATTTTGAACAATTGATTTGAGTGAATTCCTTAGTTAAAGATGCTTCATTTTCGGTAGTAGGTTTTTGGAGAGGAGCAGCTTCACAGTGAGAAGTCGAGTTATCCAATGGAACAGACGAAGTGTTGCTTTTACATGTAGATGTTAGACCGGCCTTCTCTACTGATAATAATCGCCCCGTTCTGAGCCATGTGTCCATTTCAATAAAAATTATGAACAGGTACCAAAACTGCACCGACAAAAAATGTTACATTTTACATTGCATAATTATTATTTTAAACAGGGATTAAAACTTTTTTTTAAAACAGAAAAAACGAAAAAAATGCTCATAACGTTAAACATAACGAAAACACGAAAACGTAAACGTTATTTTTAAAAAATTATATCAAAATTATAATCAGTTAATGATTTAATTTAAGTAATGTAATTCAATAACGTATTTTAAAAACGTTTTTAATCCCTGATTTTAAACCATTTCTACATAATTAAAAGTACAATTTACCAGAAAATTAGAGTAGAGTTATTTGTGATAGTAATAATTGAACACTACAATTCACTGTTAAAAGACAGTGGTAAAGTGATGATACTACTCGTAAACTAATGTGATTGATAAATGTATTAACATTACAATAAGAAAAGGAATCAATTCTCACTTCGTCAAGGTAAAATTAAAACTGACAACAAGTATTTTGTAGTGACGAGACCCACTGGCCAACTGCTCGCTAATGACTGCAGAAAATATAAACGAATATCTACCTAGTACCAAATATAAATATATAATATGGATCGATAACCAACAATATTGTTACGGCATTATTAACGTGACGAGATCCATCGACCGACTGCTCGCTAATGACTTTAGATAAGATAAATGAATACCCGGTAATATAAAATTATAAAATATAAATTTATATGGATCGACAACCTTCAATATTGTTATGGAATTATTAACATTATAACGAATATTTTATCATAAGATAAAGAAACGTCCTAACGAGAAGAGGAGCTATTTGCCTATTCTATGTTCGAATCATAATTCAAATTAAAAATATTTTTAATTAATTTATATTTCCCAAATTTTTTACGGAACCCTTGGCGCTGGCTCACTGAACCCTTAGGTTCCGCGGAACACCAGTTGGGAAACGCTGATATAGTAGGTACTTACAGTATAGACCATAGTATAAGGAATAATAGTATTCCAAGACTATGCCACTACGGTCTACAGTCTACGATCATAAACGACAAAAACACTGTATGAATGTATGATCAAAAGATGTTCATGAACAGGGCTCGTAAGTTCATGCACTAAAAAATGCATAAATTAGCATGCATTCATGCACTAAAAATTGGTAAAATATGCACTAAAAAGTTCTAAAATATGTCCTAACATTTTTAAATTATACACTCAAAATATGCATTATGTAAAAAAAAAAAATCATGAGCAAATTTTAAAATAATAAGAATAAATCCATTAATTTTAAAAGTATTTTATTCGTTTTAATTTTTATACTTTTTAATAAATAAAAAATAAAATTAATAGTTGTGCTCGTTTAAAGCTTGGCCATATTCTTTAATTCATCTTTAATTCATCCTTATCCAGCACCTGCAATGAAAATATTTAGAATGAAATATTAGGAATTTCATTTTGAGATAGGTATTTTAGTATAATATTTATAAAAATTATATTTACTTTAGAAATTACACTGTATGATTAGTGTTTTTTTTATATTTTCCAACTTAAAAGATCGGCGATTGTCTACCAATAAGTTTTTGAGTATGGAAAAGGATCTTTCAACATCTGCTGAAGTAAGGGGTGCATATTTAAAGTACAATAAATCGTTTGCAGTCTTATCTTCGGGTAGATCTAAATTTGTAATATTGTCTTCCTTGCCACTTAAAACTTTGGAAATTTTACAAATTATATTGTATCCGATATTTTTGTCCAAAACATATTTTAGTTTTTTTTTAATTTCAATTCCGTGATGTCCTTCTAATTTTGAAAATGTGTCTACGATTTCTTCGACTATTTTAAGTCCTTCACTTAATAGAATGCTTTGTTCTTGAAGACGCGTGATCGCTATTGGTAGGCAATCAAAGTTTGATTTGATATAAATCAAGTTGGCCTGTAACTGTTGGAGTTTGAATACTTGTTTCGATTTTTTTACAGCTACAGCATCTCTTTCGTCAAATCATTCAACTACACGTTTTATAGTTTCAAAATGTGTGCAGTAGTACGATGCAGCAGTTAACCATGTACCCTAGCGAGTAATAACAGGTGATGGGGGTAATGGTAAACCAGGTGCTTCATCTCTAAATGTTTGTATACGATAAGGACATTTTCGAAATACTTGTTTAACGTTGGCCACTAAATCGTCTACATTTCCAAACTGTGATCGAATTTCTTCGGCAACACGATGTAGACCATGTGCCAAACAGGTGAGATGAATCATTTTCGTGTAAAAAGATTGTAAAGTACGAGCTGCCTTTGTCATATACAATGCGGCGTCAGTTACAAATAACAGGACATCATCGTACTGTATTCCGTCGGGCCATAGTAACAACAATGATTTGCTTAATGCTTTACATATAGTACTATGATTTGCTTTTTCTAGTTCATCAATATTTAATAAAAATATTTCACCTGGGGAATCATGTAAGAGTGTTCCAATTATTGTGCTCACTATATACCTGCCCTCAACATCTGTGGTCTCATCTATCGATATCCATATTTTTTTACCGTTAACTTTTTTTTTAATCTTGTCAACCGTATCAATATAACATTTGTCAACATATCCTAATCGTAATGTCGATTCTACAGGGGTATCTGTCATAGTATACTTTTCAAGAAAACTTTTAAATTGTGGATTGGATAATTTGTTTAGAGGTATATTGGCAGCTAGCATCGCTTTACATAAATCTAAGTTATATTCACTTGTTTTTGATAATGAAGGTACGAGCAGCTGTATTTTTTTGTTTTCCTCCTTTCTTTGGAAACGTTGAACACCGCGTACATGCTTATCTGATGTAATGTGTTGAGAAATACTGAAACGTTTTTCACTAGATATTTTTGTTTCGCAAACTTTACAGACCAAAACTTTGTTGTCCGTTAAAAAAAAATCTGCACCAAATTCCGAAACGAAATGTTGCAAACGGCCTGCATCCGATTTTTTTTCTTTCGGCATTGTAAAATATGAATAATGCGGAGTTGATCGTATTCGTATACGCTACCTCTAAAACACGAAATCGAACGGACGAACACAATACTCAACGGCGAGCGCAAGAAAACTATACTGTGCAAATGTACAATATTAATATATTATAGATGCGAGTGACTGGTGAGAAACTTGCACGCGTTTACATGCGTGTACAGGTTTCGTTTCGACGAAAAACAATCGTAGCGATAACATTGTTTCCGCGGTACTGCGTAGAACACATAAAATCTATTTAGGTAGTCACGCTAGAAAAAAAAAATTAAAACAAACACTATCATTTTGTTAACGGGAAAGTAAATAAAAACAAGAAACTTTTCAAATATCTGTCTAAAAAATATTTATATGAAATAATATGCACTAACGACTGTAAAAAATTCAACTATATGCCAAATATGCCTTAACACACAAAACATGCAAAAACATGCACTATCAAACTTCATATTATTATTACTAGGGAACGGATTTTAATTTAGTATAAAATTAAAAATATTTAAATATATATTTGTTTATTACTTAATAAATATTTATTTATAAATGTATAATATTTAAATATTTAAATTGAAAATAACATAAAATTATTAAATAATTAATTAAAAAATACAAAAAAATTAAAAATCTATTCTGAATCATCATAGTCTTCATGTGGGAAACAGTTAGAAACAACATATAGCTTGAAATTTTCAAATGTAAAGTGGCGGCGGTTCGGTCTTAACATTGCTTTGTAACGGCTGAATGACCTCTCCACATCAACGGACGTGACAGGTGCATATTTCATACACATTATTTCTTTTGGAGTGTATTCAATTTCTGAATAATTGTTATTTGGAGTTTTGTTTAATAGTATGTCTCTTATTGACATTACAATATTAAAACCTGTGTTTTTTTCCAATACATTTTTTAATTTTGAATTGGTCAAAACTCCAATTTCTCCAGGAACCCGTTCTAATTGCTTTATGGCATTATCAACTATTTCTAAGCTCTCCGTTAGTGGCATTTTAGAAGTTTCTAATTTTGAAATAGTATCAACCAAAAATCCAAAATTAGTCGAAATAAATGCTAAATTGTTTTGCAAATTTTTACTGTCTATGAGCTCAACAGTTTTTTTTATTGCCAGTGCAGCTTCGGGATCTAAATTTAAGACAACGTTTCTAATCTTTTCAAAGTTATTTGAATAATATAATACAGCTGATAACCACGTACCCCATCGAGTTATAATAGGCTCGGGAGGTAGAATTAAATCCGGGTACATATCTTTAAATGTTTGTATACGACTTGGCGCTTTTAAAAATATTTTTTTTACGTTGGAAATTAACGAATCAACTTCTGAAAATTGAAATCTAATTGTTTCAGCTATACGATGAAAACCATGTACTAGACAAGTTAAATGTATTATTCTTGGATAAAATGTGTCCAACACTTTTCCTGCCTTACACATATACGGCGCGGCGTCCGTTAAAAGTAAAAGTACATTATTGTGTATTATACCATTCGGCCACAAAATACCCATTGCATTATTAAATAATTGACATATAGTTTTGTGGTTGCATTTATCTAATTCTTCACAGCACAATAAAAATGGTTTAGATGGTTCAGTGCTCAATTTTCCTACAATAACATTTGCGATATATCGACCGTCGGCGTCTGTTGTTTCATCTACTCCAACCCAAATAGGGCCATCTCCAATGATATTTTGAATTTTCGAAATAGTTTCTTCATACACCCCACTAATATAATTTTTTCTAAGTGTACTCTCGTCGGGAATTTTATGACCAGTATATTTTTCCATA
Organism: Sitobion miscanthi; assembly: GCA_008086715.1. Classification (NCBI taxonomy): domain Eukaryota; kingdom Metazoa; phylum Arthropoda; class Insecta; order Hemiptera; family Aphididae; genus Sitobion; species Sitobion miscanthi. The sequence goes on from CM017797.1 coordinate 96,083,534, forward strand.
AAATTTTTAAATGCAACATTTTTCAATTTAAAAAGAGGAATGTCTGAACGTATTAGTGCACGACACAAATCATCATTAAAAACTGACTTACTATTGGTAGATGCGGATGATGTAGAAATAAAATTTTGTTGAAATTTAAGCTTTCTGTCTTTATTGCCTCTATGTTTACTGGTATTGATGTGCTGAATAACTTGACCACGTTGGTCGATAGATACTGATTTATCACAAGACTGACAGTATAAAACTTGTCCATCACTCCTAAAAGTTTCATTCGGAAATTCTTCCAAATAAATACTAACTTTTGACCTTTTTGTGCGAGCTACTTTAGGCATATTTAAATAGTTAACAATATTATATTATACAAACTACACACACGGACACAATGCGAAAATAACGTGATTGAATAATGCTCATACGAATACTGATCGAAAAGTGAACGCATATAATACTCGTATACTGAAATTACTACCTACTACTTAGATAACTAGATAAGATATAGAATCGTTGTAGTTTGATGTCAAAGGTGTACAGTACAGAGAACTAATCGTATCGCAAAATACTAAAATAAAAATGGAAATTCTTCAATAATACAGAATGCGTATATTTATTTATAAAATAATTAAAATATACACGGAAATTCTATAATATTACATAATTTATGTATTTATTTGTAAAAAAATTTAATTATTCTAAAATATTTAAAAATATTTAACTATTCTAAAATATTTAAAAATATTTAAAATAAAATTAGCATCAGATTATTTGAAATTAAATGAAACGTACACATATATCGAAAACTTTCCGATGCTATTTTTACATAAAAATATTTATTTAAATTAAAATCCGTTCCCTAATTATTACTATTGCTATGAAACGGATTTGTATCTCAGTTAGCATGTTTTCCTGTGTAGCAAAAAAAACATGCAGATGCATGAACTTATGAGCCCTGTTCATGAATGATAGCCACGTTTTTACGATATAATTTATAAACAATAGTTATAAATTAAAATAATAGCCGTGGATAATGTACATATATTGTACTGTGAAAAATATGTAATAAGGGCCACACAGTTATAAATTATAATCATAGTATCATAATGACATAATAGGTAGGTAATAAATAATAATATTATATTATTATAAGTTATTACATATTTACTTAGGTGCCTACTTAGTACATACAAAAATATACCTATTTTACTTATATAAAAGTTTTTTTTTTTTTTTGTTTGAAGAAATCTACAATCTATATATGCTTTTTGTACAATAAGTATATTTGATATAAAAAAGGTAAGAGAAAATAAAAAAAAAATGATATGATTAGTTAGATTAGGGAAGATACCCAGTGGTAACACCCTGTGAATAGTTTTTATAATTGTTTGTGTTTTGTGTAATATATATAAATACTAAGTACCAAGTAGATAGGTAGGAAGGTACCTAATACCTAGGCACAACTAGCCCTATATTTTTGAGGGTGCACAAATTATAAAGAAACCACCAGACCCACCTCTATATACAGTGTACCTATAATAGGAAGATCTGACAAAAAAAAAAAAATTACACTACTTAAACGTATGACAAGAATTGGGAAAAAATATTTTGAAAAAAAGTTATTACATTCTAAATTAATTTACTCAAAAAAATATTAATATCTTAAAATACTCTAAAAATTAACTACTTGACTTAGATAAATGTTTTAACCATTACAATTATTCTTATAATCAGATTTACAAATTAGCTATTTTGAATTTTTCAAAAAAATTTAAATTAAATTTGAAATATTAAAACAAAATATAAAATATTGGTTTGAACAAAAGTTATAATATTAAAGCTGGAAAATCTAGATTGTCAATTTCCTGTGTTTTCTTTTTTTTTAAAATAATATTGATTCTATAGGTCTTATTATTTGTTTAATATTATAAATAATTATAACATATTAACATTGATATATTTAATTTTCATAAAATAACACCATGACAGTTTTTTAACAACACAATTTAACTAAAATATTGTTGGCTATTTTACGCGCTTCCGCTTGTTTTATAAATCCAAATAAAAACACTTCGTCGAACTCCGTGTAAAAAATTGCTAAGTAAAAAAAACTAGTCTTCTACAGGGTGCGGCAGAGCCGACTGATGAGTTTAACGAGCTCATTAACCGTAGATAAGAAAAGAGCAGGCCTTAATTAGTGGTATATTTTGAATTGTACGATAATGCCATTTTAGTCGTAATCATGGTCTGGACAGGTGTACATCGTGGTTTCGTCGTGCGTGCGTATTACGAAAATAATCATTCTGTGATCGCTACACAGAGGGCTTTTCGTATACACTTCGGCATTCCACGTACTGAATCCATTCCTTCTGCTAACACTATTAAACTTTGGATACGGCAATTGGAAGAAACTGGAAGTACCCTAAGTGGACTTGGACACGGAGCACCCAGAACGGTAAAGCCTTGGTTTCCTACAATCACGCATCCGTGATTGCGTGGTGCGCGATGCGCGATGCGTGATCACGCAAAAGTTGAAGTACCAGAAACCAATGTTTGTGGTTATTAATAATTCGCGCACGTGAATATCCACGCGCGGGATCTTTCTATCACGCGCGTCAATCACGTCGCGGTTGCCAGAAGACCAACATCTGCGCGACAAGGACGTCGGCATCTATTATATATATTATATATATTAAACAATTTAAATATTATAATTTTAAATTTCAACAATAAATAAAAAATGGAATCCAAAGTATTTAGTGCTGAGAACGATGAAAAACTCATTGAAATGGTTCGGGACTGCCCCGTTTTATATAAATTAAGTGAAAAAAATTATAAGGACAATAATATTAAAGAAAACGTGTGGAAGGAAATTTCAATTGCCATCGGAAAAAACGGTAAATACACAATAATTTTTATTTTAAAATTTAAATCATAACACTTGTGATATTTCTTATTATGTATATTATTATGTTCTTTGTACATTATGTATATTACTAATTTATTATGTACATTGCACATAACACTATGTTAAACAACCTACTTCTAATTATATATTCTATTTACTTAATAATTTATTATATATTAATACATACAATATACATAGTGTCATAGTTAGTAATATACTAATATTGTGGGCGTTTTTAACAAACGCGTTATTGTAATTTTCACTTATCAACGATTAGGCATATGTGTTATTATTAAATATTTAACAGATTATTATTAGATTATGTTATGTTATGTTTTCTTTAGATTTGTATAATGTCTATTTTTAAAAATGAAATACTTGATAAAATAATAATCTACAATATAATATTATAAATGTTTTTTCGTTAGTATAGTACCTATAGTATTTTGACTGTATAAAACTTCTTTTCTTCATTAGGTAATGATAAATCTTATTAACTAGTCCGGGTGACATGTTTTTGTTGCCAACTCACTGATCCATCCCGGCTATTAAAGTAGTCTTTGAACGAATCACGAACTCGAAATGCTTCGTGCGTTGCATTTCCTCCTATCGGATTGAACGATATCATATTAGTTGCATTTTCTCTCTGGTACATCGGTTCTTTTTCTGTTGAATCTGTAGTATACCCAATACTTTCATCTCTCAATAAATTATAAACAATACAGCCTGTCATTATTAAATTATCGACCGTTTCAGGAAGAATGTTTATTGGTGTAAAAAACACACGGAAGTATTGGCACATAATTCCGAACGTATTTTCTGTCGTCCGTCTAGCTCGACTTAGCCGATAATTAAAAATGGCTTTTGTAACATCTGCTTTCGACTGATCTCGAGGATAGGGTCTCATCATTGTATTTGTCAATTTAAATGCTTCATCGCCAACAAATACACGTGGCAAACACCTTGGTTCAGGAAATTTAAATTGTCCAGTAGAAATCAATTTTCCCAAATTGGATTTCGGGAAAATTCCAGCATCACCCTCTTTCCCATATGAACCTATGTCTACTACTATGAACTTATTGTTCGCGTCAACAACAGCCAGTAGAACAATTGAAAAAAATGATTTATAGTTAAAGTACAAGGATCCAGAATTGTCAGGACAAACGACCCTAATGTGCTTCCCATCAATGGCTCCGCAGCAATTTGGGAAATTCCACCTTTGGTAGAATTCATTAGATACTTTTTTTAACATATCCTCTGTTGGTTCAGGCATTGCAATATTTTTTAATCGCTGGCAAATAGCAGCAAGAACTTCCCTTACTATTACACTTATCCAGCTGTGTGATATCCTAAATTGAAATGCAAGAGATCTAAAACTCTCTCCGGTCGCTAAAAATCTGTAAAATATATATATATATATATATATATTAGTTATATATTACGCTTATAAGTTATATTTAAAAAAATTATACAATAATATGGTATAAAAGTTACACGGGCAATGCCGGGCGAGACAGCTAGTAATAATATAACTGTGCTGCGGTATTAACGTCTTGAGTTTGTCAATTATTATTGCATATCATATACAATTTAAAAAAAAATATCCACTAATTATTATAAAGTAATATTTCACTATTATACCTAGCATATTATTATATAATTTTTTATTTGTTTTTATTTTTATTTTTAAAATACCAGATTAAAAATAACAAAAATACATAGACACAATTTTTTATAAGCTTATTTTATTTGGTTTTTAAAACGACATCTCGAAGGTGGCCACCGTTCTCGTTAATGCACTGAGATAGTCGGAATTTGAAATTGTTGTTCACTTCAAGTGTAGTCACTTAAACGGATTGCCCTGTTTATGCTTAAATTATAATTAGCATAGACGGTAAATAAAATTTTATGATTATGATATTACCTATTCATGGTTTTTAGTGAATGATTGCAAAACACGTTGGCGAACAATTAGAGATTCTTACAAAAAAAATTTAAAAAAACAAAAATTAGGCACTGGTTCAGCGGCAGCTAAGAAATCGAAATATAATGTCGATACATTAAGCTTTTTGAGTGACATCGAAGATGAAAGAAGGTAAATTGTTAATTGTATTTGAAATTTAATAAATACAATATAGGCAATTATCCCTAATTATTATTTACTTTTTTACTATCTCCTAAATATTTTTATAATTTTCAGAACAAAGTCAAACATTTCAGAAGGAGAATCTATCGTCGATAACTCTGAGGTGGAAAATGAGATTTTAGATAAGACAGGTTATGCAGAGGGTGATGAAGTGAATCATGGAAACACTGACTATCCAATTGATGTATCATACGAAACTGATTGTGGACCAAAACCAATTTATTTTAAAAAACCACATGCAGCACGAGGAGGAAAGGATAAAATAATCCAAGAAATAAAAAAAGGACGAGGAGAACGATTAGCCATGATGAAAGAGATGAAGGAAGCTGAATGTAGTAACCCGATCCAAATATTTTTTAAAAGTATGGCATCAACGGTGATGACTTTTCCCCCTGAGTTGGTGGTGGAAACAAGAATGCGAGTCAACAATATTGTATCGTAAATGGAATTACGTGCATTAGCAGCAAAAGTGAACACACCAACACACCAACATGCAATAACAAAACCATCGACTTTCACAAATAAAACAGATATGATGGATGATTCTTCAACTTCAAATTCCGCTACGTCAAGTACAAGTGTACCAGACTTTTCAAGTCCTAGTACAAACCCAGATAATTCTAACTTTACATATTTAAACTATATTAATGATTTTTAATTTGTTTTATATTTATCATTTTGATCATTTAATTGTATAATATAACATTATGTTTAATGTAATTTTGAAATTTAAAGGTTTAAATTTAAGTTTAATTATGTTTTCTAGCAATTCGCAAATTTCAGGGTGAAATTTATATATTTTGTTTTACAAAAACATTAATTTGTTATTATTTTTATTTTGTGAAAATATGTGATAAAAAAATTTGATTGTTAACTGTTTTATTATTTTTACTTACCTTAGAGTAACACTCAATTTTTGTTCCGGTGATATAGGTTTTTTTACTCTATTGCAAGGAGGTCTTTTGATGTCTTCTCTAATATAATTAAGGATATAATTGAATAACTCAAAGGAAACTCGAAAATATGCCCTAAATCGAGTTTCATTGTCAATCAAGCGTCTCTGTATTAGGTTGTTGTAGCAGCCTTCCCTGTTCCGTGCACTGTACATTGCATCGCTTTCTTCTCTAAACAAATGGACCAATAGTAGAAGTTCGTCGTCGGCTTCATCTTCCAACAAATTATAGACCGACATCACGTCCATTTTGGCGTGTGACTAAACACAAACTGACGAAAATTTCCAAACTACAAACCACGCACTCATAATTACGCAGAGTCTGGCAAAACACCTGCATCACGCACCACGCCAGCGTGATCGCGCAAACGCGCATCGCGCACCACGCAATCACGGATGCGTGATTGTAGGAAACCAAGGCTTAAGAACCCCCGAAAATGTGCAGTTGGTTAGAGAGTCAATTGAGCAGTCACCAAGACGCTCTGCCCGGAAACACGCGGTAACTTTGGGAATCTCAGACCGTTCTTTGAGGAGAATTCTTCACGAAGATTTATCATTCCATCCCTATAAATTAATGCTTGTTCAAGAGTTACATGCTACTGACTACGACAACCGCAAAAACCTCTGTCCGCAAATTCTTTTGCGAATCCCTCCGACATCAACTTTTTTCTGTAGCAATGAGGCCCACTTTCATCTTTCTGGAACTGTAAATAAACAAAATTTTCTATATTGGGCTGCAAATAACCCACGATAGTTCCACGAAAGACCACTACACTCTCCTAAAGTGATAATGTGGTGTAGTGTGTCCCAATTTGGGGTGATCGGCCCGTACTTTTTTGAAGACGAGAACAGAACCGTCACTGTCACTTCCGCTCGTTATATTGTGATGTTGGAAACTTATCTGCAGCATAGGTTGGAGGAAATGGCTGAAGACCATGATTTAGAGAATGTATGGTTTCAACAAGACGGGGCTACAGCACACACAGCTCGAATTTCACTTGGTGTCTTGCAACAAATGTTCCCTGGGCGGTTAGTCTCTCTAAGAGGAGACATAGGCTGGCCAGCACGGTCTCCAGATTTAAGCATGTGTGATTTTTTCCTCTGGGGCTACCTTAAGGATAAGGTTTTCAAACATCGCCCACATAGCATAGAAGACCTTAAACAGAAAATCACCGAGGAAATCGAAGCCATACCAGTCGAAACGTGCCGAAAATCATATGAGAGCTTCAGAGATCGTCTACAACAGTGTATTGATGCTGACGGCCGCCATCTTCGAGATATAATTTTCAAACAATAATTTTTAAAAATGGGATTCAATACTTATTTTAATAAAAAAAAGTTTTTTTCTCTAAGTTTTACTGTTCGTTTTTTATAACTCTTCAAAACTCGTCAGTCGGCTCTTTTCTTTATAAATTAATAATTAAGACTTTTTTATAAAACAAATTTAGTAACATTTGTCATAAAAATTTGTTAAATAGTCCAGTTATGAACACATGTTTATTTGTCGAAATATATAAATTCTAGCAAAGTATTATAAATGATTGAGATAGAATCAATTAATTTAAAATTTAATTTACTTAGCATTTATTCTTGATATCACATCTTTATAATTTTTAAGTTTTATAAATTACTAGTTTTTTTTGAATTTAAGTTAACTTAGCATTTATTAATGATATCACATCTTTATAATGCTTAAGTCTCATAGATGACTGGTTTTTTTTTTACTTAGCAATTTTTTACACAGAGTTCGGCGAAGTTAATATGTTGGGATATCAGTAGTTTTTTATAACATATTTTTATGTACTGGCATCTAATATGTTATGTTTTATGTTTTTATTCATTTATTTTATTATTATGTTTTTTTATTTAATATTTTCTTTTTTGAATTCATATTCAATTTTTTTTTCCATTATTATTATATATACATTTTTACTCCCTCGAGTCCATTTGTTTTTTTTTTTTTTTTAATTTTATTAAGACATGTTACATACTGTCTGTAACACATTTTGTGACATGATATGCAAATATTTATAGGTAAATCTAATATTCTTCTATTATAACAATCGAATGACTGAAAATACGTTTCAAGTATCTCATCTTCATTGCTAAATTTAAAAGTACCTAAATAATAACATTTTCCTTGATTTTTCGATTTTTTTCCATTTCAGTTAAAATATTTATGTTTAAACTATAAATAGCATTATTAATTTTTAAAATATTTTTTTGTGCACTTTGCATTTTGTATATACATGAAACAATTTTCCTAATACTTGGATAATGAGGTCCTAAACTATTTAAAAATAATAAAATTGAAGAACAGTTGAAATCAATGCAACAAGATAAAGTGTGCCCAAGTTTATAGCTCTGTCGTGCCTGACTAGTACATAAGTCAATATCTTCAATTATGTTGGGAAAATCAGTTATTTGTGTACTTAATAGATGCTTAACTATTTTAATGACTCTTGGAATAGCATATGTATAATTTAAGTTACATAACATTTCATTACAATACCAAGATAGTTCTGGAAGTTCTACGTTAAATGGCTGAAATAAATTCATTATTTTACCATTTTCATTTATTTCAAGTTTAATTTTATTCATAGAACTCAATGGCTTTTAAACTGTATCTGTGTAAAATGGTTCTGTATACTTGGAATGATAAGACTGCCCTAAGATAAATTTAAGAAAATTAAAGTTTAGTTCATTAATATCTGGAATACTAGCTGTATAGTTAATGTTCTTATTTATTACTTTTTTTAGTGTTTTAAATGTCTTTTGATAAACAACAACGTTTTGCTTTCTGTATTTTAAAATCCATTTCAAAATCCTATCTATAATAATTCTAGACTTATACAGTGGCATATTTAATTTACGCATAAGTTTCTACGCTTCCATAAAAAGGAAATAGTTTTTTTGATTTCTTACAATTTTTTATTGTGGTTATGGTGATCGAATTCTTTATTAAACATTCATCCATACACACTGCATTTGTGGTTTTTAAAAAAAAATAATTTCTCCGTTTTGAAACTTGAGATCTGTCGCCTTTTTTAAAGATTGGTGTTACATAAAAAGTCTTCCATTTATCTGGAAATGCACCTGTTTGGAGAGATTTATTAAATAAAAAAGTAATAATATCCGATAAAATAAATGAGGTTTCTTTAAAAAATCTAGGTGAAATATCATTGGGATCACTAGATAAATTTAATTTAAGAGACCAAAGTTCGTAGAAAACATCCATATTGAAAATATTAACTGAGTAAAGATTAAGTGAAGATTTATCAATAATAAAATTTTCAGAATTATTTAAAGTGTTTTTTTTATAAACATTTGAAAAGTGTTCCCTAAATAGATTTACAATATTAGAACCAGTATAAGCCTCCTTCTCATTATATGACACAGAAGAGGGTAATTGATTTATAGATTTCTGTAATCGATAAAAATTCAAAAATGATTTTGGGTTCAGTTTAACTGATTGTTGTGTCTTATTGATAAAGAATTTATAGTCGCGGTATCTTAAATAATTAAATTTTTTACGTATATTAGAAAAATATGTATATGAAACGGTAGATTTTAAAATCTTAAAAGTGGAATGTGCTTTTTTTTCTTTAATTAATGATTTTAATTCATAACTAAACCAAATTGGGAAACATAATTTATATATACGGCTTTTAGGGGTATAATTTTTTATAACATAATCGATATGACAGTAGAACGTATCTAAGTTTTCATTGATATTAGAATTATAATTAAACAAGGTAGACAAATTAATAGATCCAAGATAAGATATAATAAAAAATAATCACCAGAATTCCAATTAAATACAAAATCATCAAATTTTAAATTACAATATTTCTTAACACTATATACAATATTAAGAGGAGGGTGATAGAGGTCTACGGGAATAATAAGACAGTTGTCCAATATGACATTTAAATTAAGTGAATTAGATATAACATAATCAAGAATAAAATTTTTTACATGACAAATATGGTTATATTGAAAAAATTTAAATACGACAATTTATCATTGAAATATGATAAATATATCGTATAGTGAGTTTGGTATTTGAGATTTTAAATGAGAAATGTTGTTGTTTAGACTTCGAGCATTTTGATAATAAATATGTACATTTAATTGAGTCAATTATGAGATTATTTTTGAGCGCTGCATATCTTATATATTTTTTGATTTAATAATGGTGGGATTGTCTCTAACATATTTAATAATAATGTCATTTCCACCTTTTTCACGTCGTTGAACTAGTTCTTGCCGTAATTTAGCCATAGTTTCACGTTTTTTAAATGTACGGTCAGATGAGAATCGAAGATCTTAAAGTCGGGTATAGTGCGAAGAGTTGATTGGGTCCGAAGAACATCAAATGTTTGTTTTGGATCTGATAATGTGATCTTTAGCGGGCGGTCATAATTAGATTAATTTTATAGTTTAATAGGTTCAAATTTGCTGAATATTATCTTTAACCGATCGGAATCAATTTTTAGAGGTGTAGAATCCGTTGATTTTTCTAGAAAGTTGAACAATAAAATATTATTTGCTCTAGATTGTCTGTCCAGGATTTCATTGATAATATCAAGATCAGAGGAATTATGAGTTGTTATATTAGATTGAAATAAAGTTTTTATTTTTTTTTCGAGATTCGAGACACGATCGTCCAATTCAATATTATCATTAGATAATTTTTTAAGCTTTTAATTAAGATCATCAAAACGTTAATTAAAACTTTTTAAAGTTCTACCCTGATCATTAACAGCATTAACTAATTTACTTTGTGTAGATTTTATCTCCTTTAATGACTCCAAAATTTCATCTAATTGGTCTACATCCATGATAGTGAATAACGTGAACGAAATTACTAGGGAACGGATTTTAATTTAGTATAAAATTAAAAATATTTAAATATATATTTGTTTATTACTTAATAAATATTTATTTATAAATGTATAATATTTAAATATTTAAATTGAAAATAACATAAAATTATTAAATAATTAATTAAAAAATACAAAAAAATTAAAAATCTATTCTGAATCATCATAGTCTTCATGTGGGAAACAGTTAGAAACAACATATAGCTTGAAATTTTCAAATGTAAAGTGGCGGCGGTTCGGTCTTAACATTGCTTTGTAACGGCTGAATGACCTCTCCACATCAACGGACGTGACAGGTGCATATTTCATACACATTATTTCTTTTGGAGTGTATTCAATTTCTGAATAATTGTTATTTGGAGTTTTGTTTAATAGTATGTCTCTTATTGACATTACAATATTAAAACCTGTGTTTTTTTCCAATACATTTTTAATTTTGAATTGGTCAAAACTCCAATTTCTCCAGGAACCCGTTCTAATTGCTTTATGGCATTATCAACTATTTCTAAGCTCTCCGTTAGTGGCATTTTAGAAGTTTCTAATTTTGAAATAGTATCAACCAAAAATCCAAAATTAGTCGAAATAAATGCTAAATTGTTTTGCAAATTTTTACTGTCTATGAGCTCAACAGTTTTTTTTATTGCCAGTGCAGCTTCGGGATCTAAATTTAAGACAACGTTTCTAATCTTTTCAAAGTTATTTGAATAATATAATACAGCTGATAACCACGTACCCCATCGAGTTATAATAGGCTCGGGAGGTAGAATTAAATCCGGGTACATATCTTTAAATGTTTGTATACGACTTGGCGCTTTTAAAAATATTTTTTTTACGTTGGAAATTAACGAATCAACTTCTGAAAATTGAAATCTAATTGTTTCAGCTATACGATGAAAACCATGTACTAGACAAGTTAAATGTATTATTCTTGGATAAAATGTGTCCAACACTTTTCCTGCCTTACACATATACGGCGCGGCGTCCGTTAAAAGTAAAAGTACATTATTGTGTATTATACCATTCGGCCACAAAATACCCATTGCATTATTAAATAATTGACATATAGTTTTGTGGTTGCATTTATCTAATTCTTCACAGCACAATAAAAATGGTTTAGATGGTTCAGTGCTCAATTTTCCTACAATAACATTTGCGATATATCGACCGTCGGCGTCTGTTGTTTCATCTACTCCAACCCAAATAGGGCCATCTCCAATGATATTTTGAATTTTCGAAATAGTTTCTTCATACACCCCACTAATATAATTTTTTCTAAGTGTACTCTCGTCGGGAATTTTATGACCAGTATATTTTCCATAAAATTTTTAAATGCAACATTTTTCAATTTAAAAAGAGGAATGTCTGAACGTATTAGTGCACGACACAAATCATCATTAAAAACTGACTTACTATTGGTAGATGCGGATGATGTAGAAATAAAATTTTGTTGAAATTTAAGCTTTCTGTCTTTATTGCCTCTATGTTTACTGGTATTGATGTGCTGAATAACTTGACCACGTTGGTCGATAGATACTGATTTATCACAAGACTGACAGTATAAAACTTGTCCATCACTCCTAAAAGTTTCATTCGGAAATTCTTCCAAATAAATACTAACTTTTGACCTTTTTGTGCGAGCTACTTTAGGCATATTTAAATAGTTAACAATATTATATTATACAAACTACACACACGGACACAATGCGAAAATAACGTGATTGAATAATGCTCATACGAATACTGATCGAAAAGTGAACGCATATAATACTCGTATACTGAAATTACTACCTACTACTTAGATAACTAGATAAGATATAGAATCGTTGTAGTTTGATGTCAAAGGTGTACAGTACAGAGAACTAATCGTATCGCAAAATACTAAAATAAAAATGGAAATTCTTCAATAATACAGAATGCGTATATTTATTTATAAAATAATTAAAATATACACGGAAATTCTATAATATTACATAATTTATGTATTTATTTGTAAAAAAATTTAATTATTCTAAAATATTTAAAAATATTTAACTATTCTAAAATATTTAAAAATATTTAAAATAAAATTAGCATCAGATTATTTGAAATTAAATGAAACGTACACATATATCGAAAACTTTCCGATGCTATTTTTACATAAAAATATTTATTTAAATTAAAATCCGTTCCCTAGAAATTACGGTAGTAAAATTAAAACTCTAGATAATACACCGAAAAGAAATATAAGCTGGTTTGCGATATTCGAAAAGAAGATAACGGAGCACAAAAACGCTATACTGCACAACACTACATATCAGGTTGTTAGCAAATATTTTACCTACTGAAATATTAGGCTCTGGTCAGGATCTGAATACCTCCGATAAGAGACTTACATTAGTATGAGAGGCGATTCGTATATTACTACAACTCAATATTAGTATGTCACAACGGCATCGTGTCGGTTTACACAAAAAACACATAAAGCTTATTATTAATATGACGGTATTTTATTAATGGTCGGTTAACGGTCGCCGGGGACGCGGGACAAAAACGGTGTCACCTAACCTGTCGCGGTCGTCCGTGCCGGTTTGGGCGCGAGGCGCAGTGTGACCAATCCAGGGCACACAGTACCTCGGCCCTTACAATATTAATAAGAAAAAAAATTTGTCGCTAACATTCGGCCCTTCCTGGCCAGTCAGTGTCCACGCTCTGAAGCAAGCCAAGCCAAAAAACGTTAGGCGACATTACAATAAATAAATAATTTTACAACAAATAAATAAATAATTCTACAGCATTATAAATAAATAATTTTACAAACTAATTCATATCATAACACAGTATTTAGTAGGAACTAGTTCAGATTGTAGTCGGATTACCCTCAGCACCGCGGTCTTCACCCTCGACCTCACGTTGGACATCGCTGTCTCGGTCATCTCCTTCGACCTCATCTTCACTATCAGCATGTTGTAATATCTTTCAAGATTTTAGCTGAGTAGTGTGGGTGGTGGTGGCGTAAACCTCTCGACCGTCGGAGGCCACCTCAGCCACTCTTTAGGTATCTCCCGGTAATACCTCCATCACGTGTAAGGACTTCTCGCGATATTTCACCTGCAGCTTCGTAGGTTGCTCCGGTCGCGGTTGTCGTAACATGACAACGACCTCCCCACTTTGTACTTCGTTCCCGGATAACGGCTCCAGTCGTAATAGGCCTTCATGTTTGCATGGCCTGTGGCAATAGCATCTCGTACCGAGTCCTGCACGTCATTCGGATCGGTCCATTCGCCACTAGAACGGCTCAGGGTGTTGACCACGCCTCCTACATACCTAGGTCGGTACCCGTGGAGTGCCTCAAAGGGTGTACGAGTGCTTGTTTTATTTACGGCGGAGTTGAGGTGTCTCTCCAGCTCCAGAATTCGCTCGTCCCATCGAGCTTGATCGGTCGTCATTATGGATAGCAGTGGCACAATGGTCCAAATTAGCGCGCTCGACCTGCCCATTAGCCTGCGGGTGACGAGTTGAATTCAGTGTATGGCGAATGCCTCAACTTTGGCGAAATCTCCCAAACGCTTACCCGGTAAAGCAGGTACCATGATCGCTAATGATACGTCCGGGACTGCCGCGCGTGTCACAGAATTCACCAACCTGTTCAGTACACCGGCGGTATCTGTGGTACGGCACGGATACAGGTGTGTGTATTTGGTCAGATTATCTACCAGTACCAACCTAACCTAACCTGTGGCGCTGGTTTCAAATGGACCCAGGTGGTCGATGTGGACCACTTCGAACGGTCGCCTACCGGTCGGTATGGTATGTAGGTAACCTGGGTTCTTGCCGGCGGGTACCTTGTGTACTAGGCAATAAAGGCACATTTGGATGTGCTGTTTGACATATAAGCGTAATCCGGTAAACCAATAGTCTTCGGTGATCTTTGCGACAGTTCGATCTAACGAAAAATGTCCTCCATAATCGTGTGCACCAATGACGATTCCTTTCCTCATTGACCGGGACACGACTAGCAATGATCGTCCGGCATGTCTACGGTACAGGACACCATCGTGTAGCTCGTATGGTTCAGTCAGGAACTTCTCGTGCTTGGTGAGTGTTTTCGTTGTCTTCATCAAATTGATTAGGTTCGCACTCGCGGCGTCAACTTGTTGCATAAACCACACCTTGTCTACAATGGTCATGGCAACAAAGCCGTCGAGCCGTTCGGTAAGTTCGTATTCGACCGACATGTCTTCAGTGTCGAGAGTCGGCGGGGCGGCGCGGCTCAGGGCATCTACGTGTGCCATCCGGCTGCCAGGTCTGAATTTAACTTCAAAATCAAATTCCTGTAAGATTTGTGGCTTGACGGTCTTATAGATATTCAGATATACCAACGATTGACAGTCGGTCACTACAGTAAAACGTATACCCAACAGGTACGGGCGCAGACGACTAAGTGAGCATATGACAGCGAATAACTCTAGTCGGCTGCTCTGGTACTTCGCTTCGGCGTCGGTCGTCTTTGTGCTGACCGCGTAGACCATGTGCAGATCGGTGGTGGTCGGTCCTTACAGTAATATTCCTGACAGTGCCACAACGGTATCGTGGCGGTTTACACAAAAAAACACATAAAGTTTATTATTAATATGACGGTATTTTATTAATGGTCGGTTAACGGTCGCCGGGGACGCGGGACAAAAACGGTATCACCGGTCACTACGAGTATATATTGACACGGTACGCAGCGGCCACCAGTACAAAGTACAGGTACCGCAGCGACCGGTCGACACCTTTGTCAACCACCACTACGGTCTACAGCGCGACAACGCCAACTCTCCCACCGCGCCTCAAAGGCACAAGGCAGGACGGGAAGGCGGGTCGCGTAAAACGAGTACCGGCCGCCGGCGACTACGACGACATTATCTTACGTCGACCGTCCAACGGATAACCACCCCGCACGACAAGCACCGTTTCGTCTCTCGAACATATCTTCATATCGAATATATCAAATTGTTTCACTTACGGCATTTTCGCCACGCCTTGCGACCCCATAACGGTGTTCTTTTGTTTCTTGTTTTTTGTTTATTATAAATAAACGTCCCTAGTAGACATTACTACGTACCATCGCCGTTTTTTGTCAGAACTCATCAGTGTAGTGATCTACGTGCCAGCCCCACACACGCTGTCACTACACCTACCGACCGGCTTACCGAGGACCAAGGTACCACACCTACGTAACCGCGTCAATATCTCAACTGCCCCGAACGTGCCGCTGTCACGGTCGTCCGTGCTGGTTTGGGCGCGAGGCGCAGTGTGACCAATCCAGGGCACACAGTGCCTCGGCCCTTACAATATTAATAAGATAAAACAGTTGTCGCTAACAAGGTAAAGAGCTGATGAACGACTGATAATGTTTATAGCATAGATTTAGCAGATGTAAATACAAGAGTAAGAAAGCGCGAAATGACAACCTCTGAAAAACATCACCAAAATAACATACTCAAAAAAATTAATATCAAAAATCAAAAAAATAAACATCCTGTTATTCAAAAAACTTGAATTGGTAAACGTAAAAAGCTATGCAATTTGCTAAGCTATGAGCATCAAACTACTATTTGGTTGGACTTTTGGAAACTAAATTATACAGAATGTCGAAAATATAATATGTCTAAATGTTTAAATATAGCCGATACCAAACGAAGGAAGGGGGTTGATGATATTAATGATGGTTTTAGAAAATATAATCAAAATTTATACCCTTCGTCACCCAAAACTGGAAGTTGAAGTAGCAGTGTGTAAGACCACATTTTTACAAACATTAAGTTTAACAAACGATTCAGTAGTTACTGAATTAGTGGCCGTCATGGAGAAAGATATATGTGGACAATTTGTAAAATAAAATCGAGGGAAGCTTAGAATGGATGTTATTAATAGAGAACCTATAATGAAACATATTGAGTCCTATAATACTTGTATAAGTCATTATCGAAGAAAAAACGCCCCAAATATCCGCTACCTGCCTCGTGAACTAATAGTTAAAAGCATTTTCAATGATTTTCTGGAAAATGATCAAAACTATTATGACTTGGAAACATATAGGAGCACACTGAAAAGAATTAACATATCACTTAACCAACCAAAGGTAGATGAATGTGAAGATTGTTTGAACTTTTAACCAGATCCATTAATTCTTAAGGAGGAATCAGATGTATTTATTGCTTATACAATTCATAAAAATATAGCAAACAGAGCTAATGAAGAGTATAAAGGAGATTCAAACATACTTGAAACTGAAATAACAAGATATTACTCAATGAATTTGCAAAAGGTAATCCTAATACCATACATGCCTCACATAAAATCTAGCTATTTTATCAGTAGATTGGTAGTGTTCAATGAAATATTTGCTACCATTACCAAATCAAGTTTATATAATAGTTATTGTGTTCTGTGGCATGAAGCCATAAGTGGATGGAAGGCTGAAAATCTGACTGATGCTATAATAAGAATTATTGATATGGAACGAGGTGTAAAAAAATAGTGTTTTGGTCAGACAATTGCAGTACCCAAAACAAGAATTGGATTCTTTTCTTAGCATTGGTCAATATTGTGAACTCAGAAGATGGTCCTGATGAAGTAATAATTAAATATTACAATACAAAAGGACATACACACATGTCTGCTGTTGGAATACACGGTAATATAGAATCTAAGATTAGAAGGAAAGGGAAAGTTTTTGACTTTCAAGATCTAATAAACACTATTGAAGGAGCCAGAAACAAACTTACAGTGTTGCAGTTGGATAAGTTTTGTGGGTGGAAAAATAAAAAGATGATCTTTTAATTAATTTTAAGATGACTAATATTGTCAGGCTCAATTTGTTAAAAATTCCTTCTCAATTAGGCTATAAGAATAATTTTGAAGATGATGTAAGTGAAATTAGTATTTTACAAAAAGTGCTTTGAGAGACGGCCATTAAGTGATAATACCCAACGGGGTATTCCTATGAAAAAAAAAAGAAATTGTTAAAATACTTGTGCCTTTAATGCCCCGAAACCGACAATCATTTTGGAATGAACTACCAGTGTCAGAAGGTTCAGTAAACTTGGTGCATAACGAGGAGTATGACATTAGTGTATAATCATGTATAATCATTATTATGTTGTAAATGTTGGGGAGGTACCTATATAAGTATTATTTATTCTAATTATATTAAACAAATTATTATTATTTTAGTGTTGGGGAAATACCTGTATGTGTCAAATATTTTTATTGATTTTTTTTATACAATTATTTCTTTTTTTTTACTATTTTCTGAAATCTAAATATGAAGTACTTGTTAAATCATTAAAAAGTACGTTTAGCTTTTTAAATCATTATAGTAATTAGTAAGTAAATAAACTTCCCTGTAGCCAGTTCCAGCTCATTGTTTGAATCTAAATATGTAAGTTTAAAAAAAAAAGTTTATGTAAAATCAAATTTAGTAAAATATAAACTTTACATGAAGTGACCTGGCTGTGTTTATTGTTAGTTTTCAGTATAACAGAAATAACAGAATAATTGCTCAATAAATTTAAAAAACCATAACATTTAAGTTACCTTACTGCATTTTTTTTTATTGATTGGAAATGTAGTAACCAAAAAAGAAACACAGTAAAGTCACTTACTTTGTTTTAATTTATTTTTTGACGGTTCGTAAATGTAAAAACCATATTATATAACACATTTTTCCAGTTTACACAAGGATTATTATTATTAATAAATTATATATTCAATACTTCTTTGGTACCTAAAAATAATAATTTCATTCAAATAAACGCCATCTAAGTGAAATGCAAAGAAACTTCACTAAAATGTCTCTCCTGAAAAATTTTGTGAAATACACAAACTGTGTTTCACGAATAGACAGCCACAGCTGATCATGATTCAGTTACTTTTCTTTTATTTATTATTAAATAAAATAAATATTATTGTTCTAGATAAAGTGTAATTAACTAATCCAATTATAATTTATGAATAAACTAGACTTTAGAGATGGGATATCGATTCGGTCACTTTTTATTATTATTCAGGATACTTACAATAATAAATGTGAAATTGTCAAAAAAATCGTCTGAAAATTAATAATTTTGGATAATAAAGTAATGTATAACAAAAATGTCAAATGTATTCTGTATTGTGATTTACAAATAATAATTTTTCAACTTTAACTGTGTTTCGTAGTGACCTCCTATCGTTATCACCAAGCCAGCCTTTGAAAATATAAATAAAGAGGTTATAAACTTAATTGTAATTTTGACATTACTAGATAACATGATATTGGTGTTCGACTGATTCGAATCACTCGAGTGACCGAAGTACCGATTACCGAACCATCCCCTCTTTACGAATCGCCCATTGACGATATGTGACCGAAATATTGAATGAACAAATCATTTTACAGATTCGTTCCAAATGATTCGAATCACTCAAGTGACCGAATCATCCCATCTCTAGCTTAAACGTCACGTGTTTGCGGATCGCGAAAACACTTAACAGCGCGCTCTCTCGTACGTTGTATACGTTTCGCTGTCGGTGTAGCGTCCTCTTAATGAAAATATTGTATTGGACACTATACAAATAAAACGACATAAAGAATGTTTAGTATTAATATCAAATAACTTACATTGTTCTTATTGTGCAAGAACTAAACGAAACGTAAGGCAAAAACGAATTCGGTTTTCTTTGCCATCATCTCCCAAACGAGCTTCACTTAAAACTACACCCAAATGTTGAAAAAAACTGGTTATGTTACAAAAAATAAATGACGCAAGCAGTCACGAACCGAAGGAAGGTCATAATGGGGTGTTACACCCCCCCCCCCCCCACAATACGGTAATATTTGATTTTCAGTCGGCAAAATGGAATTTATTTTCACCTGAATTGAACCATTTTTTTAAGACGAGGAAAGGAAAATTAAATAAATTGTTTAAATGTTAATATTGTTTTAACTCAATATTTTCGTAATTCGAGAATCGGCAGTCGGCATAAGATAAAAACCTAATGAACGGCTCATAACTTAACACGCATACTTAATATAACGATATAATAATATTATATCATGCATATATATTTATATACAGTAGAACATCGATAAACCGTCTATTTCTGTCATCCGTCATTGCGGCAATGGTTGTGGCTGGCGAGTATAATATCATATAATACGTTATCGAGTGAGGGTACGGGTACCTATACCTAACTATACAAAATACGCGATAATCGCGTTTCGAGGAAATACTCAACATAGACTAAGAGCTCACAACACGAATTCAACGTCATTTTCATTAAAAGTTTTGATATTCTTATTTATTTCACTAAGCATTTCTATATTTGAATCTTGAAGTCTGGTGGTGTTATGTTGGTGCGTGAGGGTGCAGTGCTTAATTACACCCCACTTAAATTGCACTCAAGTTACGTTATGACCAATAGGTTTGTGATTTAAACCAAATGATAATACATTTTATCAACATAAATTATTTGCATAGACAGACCAAAATAGTTGGTGCTTTCGTGAAACCAGACCAAGTTAAACTTAAAAAAAAGTGCTCGTAACTTACGTCATTTTTATTAAGATCAAACCCGGAACTAAAATAAAGTAATTAACGTGTAGATCAAGAATATAAAACGACAGACTGAATATTTTGGTGTTTTATACTTACCAGAACGCATTAAAATATAATATAATCATAGGTACAATGTTGGTATTACTCTCAACTTCGTCAAACGAATAAACGATAACTATATTAGTATGTATTTGGAATTCGGGAATGACAATTAGTTTATCTCTGTAAATATTTGTAAACATGTAATTTCAAGGTATTAATAGTACCATATTAGTTCGATAATATTTATATAACCAAACGTTCCGTGCTTATCAAAACAAATGGGTGCATTATTAGTTGTTCATTGACGACAATATTTCAGTTGTGCAGTACCTACTGTTGTGCAGCAGTGCAGCGTGTAATATTTATCACTGTGTGCTGTGCGTTTAAACTAAATTTATAATGTCAATACAAAAAACGTGTTTATTTTGTTCAAATGGTGAAGAAGTGGAGAAAGTGGTTTTGTTTAACGATAATTCAAAAGAAAAATTTAATTCTTCATTGAAAATCCGACAAAAAAATAGTTTTAAATATTGTGACATTTTGGTACCGGAAGTTTTTAATGCGCATGATGGCTATCATATAAAATGTTACAGAAAATTTACTGCATTACCCTCAATATTACAAAATCAACTACCTAATGCTTCTACATCATCGAGCCCTGTATGTGAAATAAATACTCGATCAAATCAATCAACAAAATTAATTGAAGGTAATGCGTCTATTTTTAAATCTGTATGTATATTTTGTGAAAAAAACATAATGGAAAGGCTCAAAGCTTGCATGTGTGTGAAACTAAAAATTTTGAATTAAGTATAAAACATTATGTGAATGAAATGAACGATGTCAGTATGCAAACAAAACTTTCTAACATAGATTTTGTAGCCAAAGAAGTTAAATATCATAATATTTGTCGAGTAGCTTACCAAAATAAATACAATCAATTTCATGACTCTAAAAAAAAAATGAAGACCATCTTAATTAAAATGAATAACTCCCATAAGTCTCTTAGATGCGTCTGCATTAATTGTTTGTTCTAATGTGAGATCTATTGGTTGTCGTGAAAAGCTTTTTGAAGTTTGTTTTATTCCAAAAGAACCACTTTCAAAATCAATTTTCAAATCGGGATGAGTTTCATCTAGCTTTAAAATATTAAAAAATAAATTTGTCATTTTCGGCAATATATAACAGAATAATTTAAAATCTCCTACTCGTATACTTTTAGACAGTAACAAATAGAAGTCAACCAGTTGTATGAAATTCATATAATATTGAGCAGTTTTACCGTGTAATCCAGACAGAGAATCCTCTTGGAATTATGAGCATAAATTAATAAGTTTTTTTAAATTTTCATTTTCAGTAAGATCTAAATTATAATTCGTACTTTTTGTCAACAATGCCTCTAGTTCCAATAATATGTCTTCGGAAACGTCAATACATTCTTTTTCAAGAAATAATTCAAAATGCAATATTTGCAAACCAAGTGCAATAACTGGATAAAGTCGTTTACATCGATTAAAATGTTTTCCTGTTATAAAACCTCATTTACATTCAGCCATTGCCGCTGCTTATCGCACTGCTGTATTTAATTCCCAAAATACTTCAGCGGCAACGTCGTGGCAGTGAGTGTTTACATTGCCCTGCTAATTGTGCAGCGCTAGCAGCATCCCAACCGGCAGCGCGAGCGTGATTGCGTGTTTACATTCTGCTCGATAAGTAAATCAGTTACCGCCAAACGCGTGAGAAAAAAACAACTACGCTTACGTACTTAAATTTAACTTTTCTAAATTTTTTTTTAATTTAGTACTCAAATAGTCTGTTTGAATTTCAACATGCAAGGTGATTGGAGCAATGCAACAACAATAAAATTCCTAGAATTGTATGAGGCTGAAAACGCTATATGGGATGCTAAAGATAAAAACCATAAATTAAAACATAAAGCGCATGATGCATGGAAGAGAATTAGTTTGGACATGAATAATATTCCTATTGAAGAATTAAAAGCTAAAAAAAGTCACTTATGGCTACATTTAGGCCTCTACTAAAAAAGAAAAAAGCGTCAATTAGATCTGGAGCGGGCAC
Organism: Sitobion miscanthi; assembly: GCA_008086715.1. Taxonomy (NCBI): domain Eukaryota; kingdom Metazoa; phylum Arthropoda; class Insecta; order Hemiptera; family Aphididae; genus Sitobion; species Sitobion miscanthi. The sequence continues at coordinate 96,106,104 of CM017797.1, forward strand.
TGACGACGTGTTTCAGCCAATATGGTTTGCGTATATTATGGAGAGATTTTTGGGGACGAATTTTGAAGTCGTTGAAACGATAAATACGGAAGATGAGGTGAGTAAAAATATATTTATTTTAGTAAACATAAGTGATAAAATATTATTATATTAAAAAGATAAAATATTATTAATTTTACACCAATAACATAAAAGTCCAAATTATGTGGAGTACATAAGTGTGTAATTTTTAATACATAGTAATAACCTACTTAATTTAAATTATGTAAATAATTAGCAAATTCTGATCGAATGATTGACGATTGACGATTGACGTTCGTCTAGCCACATTTGGTATTGTCCTTATACCTGACGATTCGGTGTGGTCTTGTCTCCAAGTACCATTAACAAGTTGTCCGTCCATTATAATGTAATCAAAAGTTCCCGGAGGTGTGTAAATGTTCCGAGAGGATTCACTATTTCTTAAAAAATTATGCAGCAAAATACAAGTCTTAGTAATGATTGGTGCATTATTTATATTGATTTCTATTGGTTTCTTAAAAATTCGGTAAACAGATGTCAGCACCCCAAAAACATTTTCAATAATAACGCGAGTACTTGAAAGTTTTTGATTGAAAGTACATTCAGCCGTGTCAATATCGTGGTTACCAGGAAAAGGTTTCATAACATGATTTCATCAATGATTAACCATTCCTGTGGTGTTTGCGGTAACTGAAATAAAAAATATTGAGTCAGCCTATATCACTATGTATACCTATTTCGTGATTATTATATATTATACTGTATTATATTGAAAATTTGATCATCAAATGAAAATGATAATATAATTAGGTCGCGGATTTTTATCTAAATTCATTATTTCATTGAATGTAGATTTCTTAATTCTGATTGAAAATATTAAACATGTGTCATAACACCCTAAATAAAATAGTACTTTTACTAAACCAACTTTTTGAAAATTATTAAATATTATTTAATAATTATCAATAATAATTTGTTAGACCTTAGAAAGTGAAATATTGATGCCACCTCCGTCAACATCGTCGATTCAGTCCAGTGATGAAATTACTGCCCCATTGCCATCACAAGAAAATACAAAGAAAACTAATACACCAACCTGCAGAACCAAAGCTTCGAAGAAAAGACCTATTAATACTATTTAGATGATGCTCAAAAAAAAAAATTAATGAAAGTTTTGATACTTTGAACTATGTATTAAAAAAAAAAGAAGGAAGATGAAGATGAGTGCGACGTATACGCAAAACTTTTAGCAAAAAAGTTAAGAAAATATCCGGAAAGAATGCGAGACCAACTCATGTACAAAATAGACGGCTTTCTTTTGAATAATCCCTACCCTGACGAACAACCATCAAGCGCCTACTCATATTATTCGTCAACACCATCTCCACACTACCAAAATTCTACTCCATCTCCAACCAGTGATGTGTCACATGTTAACATGCTAGAAGGAAATGAATCACAACATACACCTGTAGAGTTAAGTATGCCGCTGTCAAGGAACGTATCGCAAGGAGTCATGCAACCTACTAATTTAATTGAAAATGCATACTTGAACGCTGTTACAAAATATTACTAAATTTAGAAAGGTTTTGAATGTTAAAAGTTTAAAAAAGTTTGTTTTTGGTTTTGTTATTAAAATTATAAATGGGTAAAGGTTATACCTATAAAGCTAAAAACATTAAAGTTATACATTTTAATAATATTAAGGTTTGTTATTAATATCGTTTTGTAATTTTAAATGCTAAATTTTTTGTACTTTTATTATTAATAAGTAATTAAATAAAAATTTAATGCATTAATAATTTTTACCTTAATTTGGTCATTGAGAACAACATTAATAGCTTTGCACACTTCTGGTACGATTAATGAAATGGCTGGTATCGAAACTTTGAATAAATAGTGAAGACTTCTATAGCTGTCCCCTGTTGCTAAATACCGTGAGGTAATTGCCAATCGTATTTTCGGTGGTATAGGTATTCTCAGTCTCGTTTGTTTTTTGATCATTGGTTCAATTTTGGCCAAAAGAAATTCGAAGTCTGCAAGTGACATTCTGCAAAAATTGGTGAACTCACCAGATTCCTCACTAGTCATCTCATTGAAAAAACTATCCATACTATTTCTGTAAAATCAAAAAATAATAAAAAAAATCGGGTAAGTGGGACACGTAATGGATGGTGCTAAATTAAAAAAAATTATAAAAATTGATCATATTGTTGTTGGGTACTTGGGTGAGTTGCTTAGCTATAGGTCTTCTTCTCCATTTTTTTTCTATTTTCACAGGTTAAAAAATTAGCAATAGTACAACAAGTACTCACAGTGTTCTATTACGATGAATTGATATCATCCACCATCTCCTCTGACGATGACGGCGTCTATTTTCATTGTTATTTCTTAAATTTTGTAATATGCTCACATAGTTATTTAAACTCAGCAGACAGAGTGCCGAGGCTGCAATTATTTCAGCATCTTCCATCTTAATGTCGTTAGTCAATGTACACACGCACGAAAGTAGAAAAGTACGTGAAAGTCGTTTTATAGGTACGCACGTTATTTTATTATTACTTTTTAGTTATTGATAAGCATAATGCTGACAATGCAAAGGCGGTAACCGATTGAGCAGAATGTAAACACGCAATCGCACTCGCGCTGCCGGTTAACCTGCTGCTCGCACTGCTCATTTTACCGCTCCTAACGGCAGCGACAATACGATGGGCATGATCCGCGCGAGTGACGTGTTCGCATACTCGTGCTGCACACTTCCATGCCCACATATTCTCAACCAGTAGCTGTATTTGCATCTAGAGGACCTGTAATTGGCACTGAGTTAGCCAAATCTATGTTTAAATGTATAGTTCTATTAGAGCTAGGGCCGTCCTGAAAGACAAATCATGGTGGGGGGGGGGAGTGGTTTGATTCATAATTTGCCAACTAAAAAAAAAAATTTTCTGGCTTCGCTCCACAACTACCTGCTACCTGCAGGCTACATGCATAGTAGTCAGTAGACAAATTTTACACAATATTACAACATAATTTATATTTTATTATGTTCTTCATTTTACTATCTCTTAATTCCTATACATTTATATATTTTCATCATATCTTGATAAGTGTATTAGAATAAAATATTTTCTATAACACTGTTGACTGCTGTATATTTACTATACTACCCATAATTATAATTATAATTTAATAATATAATATTAAAATAATATTTTTATATCAACAAAAAAATATTATAATACTTATTATACTTATAATAAACTTAACACTTAATTTTTATACGTCGGTTATTTAAAATTAACCATTGATATGCTATTTTATTTATATCCAATAGGTCAACAATATATTTTTCTACTCCCAATATAATTAAAAAGTTAAATCTCTCATCAGCAATTGTTGACCTAAGATGAGTTTTAATAAATTTTAGTGTACTAAAATATCTTTAGTTTGATGTGACTGTTACAGGAGAAGTCAATGCTAAACGCTAAATTTGATTAGCACATGGTAAAATATGGTTTACTTCTTCTGCTTTTTCCATTAAATTATTAAATGGTAATGTTCTAACTTCTTGTAACATACTAAATAATATTTCTAGTTCTGTTTGAACTAAATCATAATCCAGAAGATTTACACCTACACTGCTTGGTGGGAATAAAAAGATAGATTTCTTTACATTATCCAATGAAATATTGCTTTTATTAAATGGTTGAGAAAAAAATGTAAATAATGGTTGAATAGAAGAAATACATGATTTTAAATTGTCATTTGTTAGTTTTGATAGGGTATCTAGAACCATTTTAAATTCTTTTCTATAAAATAGTGAATTCAGCTTGAGTTGTGGCATTACAATCATATCGTTTAGGAGCTAATTTTTTAAGATGATGGTTTTTAAAATCGGCTTTTGGGTCTGTTCCAAGTAAGATGGCAAACTCTTTAGCACTATTAATGACAATTTTCATTGTGCAATCATCAGAGTTGATTTCTGTCGACATTTAAGTGTGCTATCAATTACAGTTATTGAATCAATTATACAAACATTTTTTGCTTCTAGAGTTTCGATAAGAAACTTCATTTTGTACATAATATTTTTCATAAATGATAAAGAAACAATAAAATCAATATTATTGATCTCCTTATTTACTATTGAATTTGAAATGTTATTTTTCTAAAATAAAAAATGTTATATTAGGTACTAATAGTTAAAACTGTTCCATGTGTATAACATAATAAACAACTACTAATGAACCTACTTTAACTTTTTACATTCAAGTTAATATTATTTTTTTCTCCTTTATAGAAATTATGTTTATTTAATAAACAAATAGTAACATAAAAACATAATTATTGATTACAATTTACAGACATAATAATATAATAGAAGGTATAACATATGCATCAGTGGCGAACCCAGGGGGGGGGCCCCCAGCCTTGGCTTATTTCATAGTTTTATTTTTATTTTTAAAAGTTTCCGTGAAATGTTCATCGAAACTTATTGATAAAATTGATTATTTTGTTCTATGTTATTACTTATTAGTTATCCGTTATTAGAATAGATTTGGACATTGGGTATTTTGTTGATAACACGTGAATCCGATGCATTAGATAATAACATAGAATAATAATATTATTATCGGTTGTCGATAACATACTATATTCAACTACGGTTTAAGCAATGTTGAGTAGTAACGTAAGGCAAATTACAAATTACTGTAACGCAATTACTTTTTAAAAGTAATTTCTATGAAGTAACGCACTAATGCGTTATTTTTCACGTTACTTATTAAAATAATAGTTTTGAATGTACCTAGTACAAAAATAAGCCAATAAGATATTCCAGAAAAATTAAAAATCAATTATTTTTACTTTTGATTCTGATAATAGTTAACATTCCAGGAATTAATGTTATTACTTTCATTATCAGAAAGAAAAGAGTTCGGCTTAAAAATAAAATTTAATTAAAACGAATTATGATTTACGACTTATGAATAAACCACCTATCGACTATCAACTTATATGGCTATAGGTACGAATTTAAAACTGATATACCTATACCTACCGGCTACCTCGATGTTAATACCTTACCAGACTGCAGTCACCATTTCCAATTAATACTATATACTATATAGACATATAGTATAAATATTATACATATTATATTAATGCGATTTACGAATACCATAGGTTAGGTTAGTAGGTATTACTTATTAGTTCTAGTCGTTAAGGACTGATTTTGTAATTTAATAATTAACTACCTGCATCTCCCAAGTATACGCCGAATTATTGTCGTCGGACCTCGCACAACCCAAAAGTTCTAGTAAATAGATAAATAATAACCTAATTTTAAATACCATGCCAACCATAAAAATATATTCTTAAAATATAATACCGCATTGCCATCAAGTGCTTCGGTAAAGCGCCTATTTAGTGTTGCTGGTGATATTTGTACAAAAAAACGTGGTAAAATAAGTGACCAAAACTTCGAAAATTATTTGTTGGTTAAAATTAATTTTAGAATTAAAAATAAATGAAATTGTATTGTTGTATTAATAAAATTGGGTATTTTGATTTATAGCATTATTACACTGTATTATTTAGTTCACTTGTTTATTAGAAAATAACTTGCCTTATTGTTGTATTTAGTATTAGAAACATGTGTAGTTTGAGTTTAAATATATACAATTAAATTTAATTAGGTAGTAGGTAACTACTTTACTATAGCCATACAATAAATAATAATTAATAGTTGAGATGAATGATGATTGTACATTTACATATTATTTTAAATGTTGTACACTAGGTATCACTAGGTAGTAGGTCTAAAATATATTGTAAAATATATCATATTATGAATTGAATATGGTTCAAAAAAATGATAACTGTTATCAGAGATAAAAAGAAAAGTAACGTTATTTGTAACGCACTACCACGCACTACTTTATTTATGAAAAAGTAACGTAACGCGATAAAAATAATTTTAGGTAACGCAAATGTAATTTAAATAAAAATATGTGAAGTAACGAGTAATGTAATTCCATTACTTTTTAAATGTAATTTACCCAACACTGGGTTTAAGATAAAATATATACGTATGTCGTATATCTTAAATCGCGTTGCAACACTGTTTTTCTATAATATTGTTATCATGCAATCATGAATCAATAGGGTTGTTCTCCCTATAACATCATGTGAAGCGGAAAAAACATTCTCATCACTCAAGAGAATAAAAAACTATTTAAGGAACACTTCTTCTGAAAATAGATTGAATGGGTTGGCTAATCTTAATATTTATCAAGAAGTCCCAGTTACAGTGGAAGAAGTTATCAATATATTAATAGAAGAAAAACGGCACTTGGATTTTACACTTTAAATCATAAGACTTATGATAATTTGATTGGCATAATAATAATAATGAATTGACATACATTGTAAATATAAATTAAAAAAGGTGGGTAAGTGGGTGTCGCTCTGCTGTTCAGAAGTTTACAAATAGGTCACTGTAATGGATGGTGTTAAATTTGAATTCAATGACATAATATCATTGTATAAGAAAAACGATTCTGAGCGAAAATGGTCAGTCAGCCTATGATATTACCAAGTATATTTGATGCTATTATTGTGAATAAAGTAATTTATATATAACCTATTAAGTGGAGCCTTGTTTTAAATTTTTAATCCTTAGCTACAAAAGTTGAATATTTTATACATTTTTAATTACAAAATAATTATTAAATTATAAATTTGATAAATGTTGTCAAAATATGAACTTTAAATGCTTATAAAAAAATTTGTGCCTATGTATTTTTAATATTTTTAACACGTTACTAGTTTTTTATCATTATATATGTATAATAATTAAAAATTATGCATGTGTATATTATTAATTGCATCGCCCAAATGTGTATCGATGTCTTTCAATATTCCTAGAATTACCATGAGATGATCAAGTCCACCTCCGTACTCATAGTCGAAAGTAAGTAAGTTTTGAAAAATGTTGGTTTAGAAAAACATGGTATGTTGGAGGAAATGTACTAAAGATTTCTTATTTGTAGTCTAAGGTTAAATTGGAAAATGCCGAAGCCGTGAATACATTGTGCGATATTGTTTGGATGCACATCCGCATACTCGCATATATATAATATATATACATAATATATATATATCACTATTATTAGTGGGTAGGTATTATAATTGTATCAGTGTCTTGGTGTAATGTACCTAACCTACCTATACACATGTTTAGGTACCAACCCGGCCGTTATGTACCTACGTATGAATGGTATAATATTATGCATGTATTATATTATATGTAGGTACATCGTACACTCGCAGTGTATAAATCTTCGACACGCGGTTTTCGCGGCGGTGACAAAGTTGTGAGCTCAAGAAACGAGTAGGCGAACATTGTGACATTTATATACTTACGTCAAGGTTACATGCTTTATATATTATATATATAGTATATATGACACGTTACACGGGATACACGCGTTTAGTATGTTTCTGCATATGCACTTATAGGTATAAGAAATAGGTATGTATATACTTTTACTATATAGGTACACGTATTATATTATTATAGAGGAGCGATGTTTGTGCGCGCAACAATACTATTTATATGTTGCGTTATAATACATTTTATCAAACTATTAAAACATTTTAAAACATTACCTACACCCAAGATAAAAATTGTTAACTGTAGGGAGCAGTTTCATTAAGACTTAAGAGGACAATACACGGATATTTGTTGTCTCCGTCTTATAAATGCGTATCTAACAAAATAAATTGACACTTAACAGATCACGTTTAACTCCGTTAGTTTCAAAATTACAGTAAATCTACTCTAACTTGATAAGAACATTATCTGTGTTTGTATGTGGGTTTTTTACGATAATTCAGTTTGTAAGTAAGTTATGAGCGTTTTTAATTTACGCTATATTATATAAACATAACTTGCTAACAAATTTAACTGTCGTAAAAAAACCCACATACAAACATAGATAGACACCTATGTTTTTATCAACGAGTGTCATAATAATCTAAATGTGATCTAATGAGCGTAAATTTGTTATGTCACGCATGCATTTATTAGTAGGTGTCCATACCTTTAAGGACAGTATAAAATGCTTGGATTGTCTTCGACCGTATCTTTTCTGATAGAAAAGTGAATTTAGTTGATACTTTGAAAGATAAAAAATTCCTAATAGTTTTCAAAAGCGCAGAGAAAAACAAAATAAAAATTAAGGAAAATAAGTTTAGGTTTTTATATTAACCTTCTATAAATTATACAATTTTCAAAAAGTTTGCTTTGTTTTGAACTATTTACAAACATTTTCAGTTTCAATTTTTTTTAATTTTAATTTCTATGAATATCAATAAAATTTATTTATTGGATAAAAGAGTTTGAAAATTTAATACAATGCTCCTAATATATTGTTACAATGATATTTGAAAATCGATAGTCACAATTTTTTTTTAAAAGTATTTTTATAGTATTAAAGTACAAAATACGTAAAAATCGCAAATTATTTCTAAGATTTTAAAATGTTATACAAGATTCCTTATACAGGTATCTATACTTGATAAAATTTTCAAAATATTTTGACAGTTTTCTAACTGTTTACGAACATTTTTAATTTTTAATTTTAGACTCTGAGCAGAGATGGATGTATTGATTTTATAATGATGTGTGTTTTTTTTTTTATTATTTGTGTCTATTTACACGTTAATTAGTCGAAATAATGCTTCAATTTTCAACTTCAGTATCTTCTTTGATGGGAAAGTGAATCTAGTTGACCAGTGGCGTGAATTGGGCTAAATTGTTAGGGTTGCAATGAGTTTCTAGGTTAGACAGACTTTTGGGGGGCTTAGCCATCCAGACCTCCCTAAAATGTTTTATTTTATTCTATATTTAACATTACAATACATAAACTCAACAAAACTATTTTAACCCTAAAGGCTTAAACACATATTGTCATATTGCAACTATTGGTAATTGATATATATTATGAATATGCACTATAATTAATAGGGTAATAATTACTTACCGACTTCCGTCAATAAAATATGTATAATTTTCTTAAAGAATATATGAATACATAAAATACAACAATTTTTTTACTTTATAAAGTTTATATTTTAAATAACAGCTGCTATTTAGATTTTTATAAAATGTACTATTTATATTTATATTTGTATGTTTAAATACATATTTATCACTTTTATATTACACAAATTAACCAAAACATTTACTATTATTTATTTTACGTAAGTAACTATAGTTACAGAATTTTCAATTTGAATTAAGGTAGAAGTAGGTATTTAACAAAATATCCTTAAATAATTAATGATATTAAGTTATTAAAAATATAATTTCAATAAATTGTATACGAATACTAAATATTATATGATATGAAATTAATTATTCACTTTATTTAGGTACCATTTTTGATCTTTTCCCTGGGGAATGGAGGTTTTCTTCAGATAAGCTAACATTTTTCTGAGCATTTGTATTAGTATTTTTCTAATAAGCAGGTACAACAATTAGTACCGAAATAATACAAAAAAATATATACCAAAATAAATTTAATTTGCTCAATAATATAATCTTACCTTAATAATTAATTTAAAAATTAACTTACAGATCAAATATAAATTTTTAATTAGTCAAAATTATAGTTTTAATGTAATATAAATTATTAATATATTTTAAGGGCTACTTTAAACTTAATGCATACTAAATAGGTATATGTACTAAACAATAATACGAATTTATAGAAAAAATAGACACTTACTTTCGATTTTTTCGATATTTCTATAGGAAATTTATCCATTTTAGCAAGTTGTCGGAACACTTTTAATTTTGAATCGTTCGCGGATAAGAAATAAAATAATACAAGTTTCAAAAATAAATGCATGTATAAAACAAACAATAATAATTTTAAACTATGAGACACATTTTCACTATCAGCTGCCATTGAGACTCGAGTCGGCCGATCACAATAAAATATAAATATACATATTGGTATAATAATTGAAAATGGTTAATCACCAAACTATAAATAAATGTGGAAAGGATACAATATTATAATAATTCCAGTGCTTCAAAACTAAGTTAAACATTGGTTCTCAAAATATAAATTAGTTAATTTATTATTATATTGATATTTCAATTTTTTGAAAACTGAAATGGTAATTTTTTGGATTGATATCATAATCAAAATCGAGTTACTTCAGTCTTTTGGAACACATTTATGTGTTGGTATCTCTAAGTAGTAAATATACAATAATACATATACATAATTTGTGGTCGCCGGGAGCCATTTCGCAGGCGCCTGTGTAACCTTCGATTAAAATTTTTAAATTAGTAGGTACACTGATTGTTGGACACGTCACACGAATTATTATTTTTACGTCCGATAGATAGTCGATCACATACTATATTATAAAATCGCTTAATTTTTTTTTCAAAAATAATAATACAGGGTCATTCGTGGTTTCTGTGAGACTTATCAATCGATTTTTTATGAAACATTCCGTACTTTTTGTTATCTATTTTCTCAACAGTACTACTTTTATGATAAATAAGTTCGGTTTACATAACAAATTAGGGAATATAATAAAAACATTACTTTACATTGATTGTTTTAGATTCTGAGCGGAGCAATGAATGTATTGATTTTACAATGATGTGTGTGTTTTTTCTTTTAATATAATTTTTTTTTGTCTATGTACACGATAAGTCGTCGAAATAATGCTTCGATTTTCAACTTCAGTATCTTGTTCGATGAGAAAGTGAATATTGTTGGTGCATTGGGGAGGTCAAAATTTAAAATTCACTATAGTTTTCAAAAGCGCCGGGAAAAATAGCATAAAAATTAAGGAAAAACGGGAATTTTACGCAAAATCGGTTTTCCACAAAATCGATTTTGGGTTTTGATGTAATTCTAAAACAAATGAACCTATATACATGACATTTTCGCTGGTTGTTTATATTTGCATTTTCTTTACACGAAAAAATTTTCAAAATAATTTGATTTGTTTTAAATTATTTAGGAACATTTTCTGTTACCAATTTTATTAGTCTTTTTTCTATGAATATCAATAAAATGTTATTTGTTGGATACAAAACCGTGAAAATTTAATGCAAGGCTCCTGATATATTGTTACAATAGCAGTTGAAAAATATTGAAAAAAAATAGGCACAATTTTTTTTATAAGCATTTAAAGTTCAAATTTTGACAAAATTTATCAAATTTAAAATTTAATAATTATTTTGTAGTTAAAAATTTATTAAATGTTCAACTTTTATAGCTAAGGATTGGAAATTTAAAACAAGAATTCACGTAAATAGGCAAATATATAAATTACTTTATTCACAATAATATCATCAAATATATTTAGAACCGCCGCTGACTGACCGTTTTCGCTCAGAATCGTTTTTCTTATACAATGATATTATATCATTGAATTCAAAATTAATACTATCCATTACAGTGACCCTGCACTTGTAACCTACTGTACAGCAGAGCAATATCCACTTACCCTCTTTTTTTTATTTGTTATATATACACAAAATACGACTGAAGCTCCTTAATATTATTGAGCATTAATAATAATATCTACCTATTTATTATTATTAATAGAATAACTTGTTTTATTTGCTGTGTAGTTCATTAAGGCAATTTTTAATTAGCTCACATAAAAAACTCACCTATCTTAAGTCAAATTTATCTCAACGGTACAGAAAAACGTTTGATGCTGAAAAGTTTTAATTTCAGAAATGATATAATATGTACTCCATGAACATGTAGATAGGTAATAAGTGGGTAGTAGGTCATAAAAATATATCAAATTAATATTCAGTTAAAATTAATTAGACTGTGAAACTATTATAATCAATGACAATCCAAAAACGTATCAATAGTTTTAACGATGATGATGAATAATGATTATCACGGAGTGGCTCGAACAGATATTTTAAACGTGGCAGTAGATATATTACAAAATAATGAAAACTGTATTTTTACATCATACAACACCGAAGCTTCTCAAATGAGTTCATATATCCTGTAATATTTCCTGGTTATTGACTTTTTGTCATAAAGTGCATAATAGTGAATACTGAATAACTATAAGTTTTAACGTATTAAGTATTCTGTATTCTGTAAAAGTATGTTGTATAATATACTGTTATTATGTACAGTGGCGTAATTTAATCATGTTTGCGGGGAGGGGATTAAAACATTTATACCCCTCCCAACACCAAACAAAAAAAAAATGTTGGTTTATAATTTATTTCATAAAAACCAAGTCCAACTAGTAGGGTACAACCATTCTGATCTGTAATCTGTTTAACCCTTTAACGAGTAAAGACGTCAATTGACGTTTTTTCTTATTATGCCCCGTAGAGTAAAGACGTCTATTGACGTTTTTCAGTTATCTCTGTGTTTAACGCATTTTTAAGAAAACTGTGTTGATATTATCAATATGTACTTGATAATGAAATATGTACTCCTATCTATTGGCTCTGAAAGTCAAAGAGAATAATATAATTAACAGTGTTCACTTTATAATAAAATAAAAATTAATTTAAGGTGTTCATGACGTGTATTGTTGTTGCCTACACTGTGATATATTATATCAATTATATAATTACGTTGTTGTTTTTCACATCAGATAAGACTGAAAGCTGTCTATCTACCCGCCAAAACATTTAATTTCCTTTATCATAATATATTTCATAACAATAATATTATAATTTGATTGATTACGTTCCGAACGGAGAAAAATATTGTATTTTTATGTTAATTAGATGTCCAATTGGCAATTCATAATCAGTACAGAAAGTAGTAGTTATTAGGTATATTTAACCAACCTTTATTATTTTTACAATGTCTTCACTTTCCCGAGATCAAATAAATGAATTGATTACCAATGCTGAATCAGAGGACGAAGAAGATGTCTGGTCTTGGGATAGTGACACATCAGATTCTGAATTGGACGGTGATAGTTTAGTAAAAACGATTAGGGAAAAATTAGTTTCTAAATTGTGCAGTACTCCAGTGAATACTTCAAGCCAGTTTCCCAGCTCTAATATTTCTAATAATGACCAGGACATGTATTGTTTTGCTAGTTCTCCTGATATTTCTATTAATTCTGATTTAGATTTTATAGATATTGAAAATTTACCCATATTTATTGATAATAGTGTTAACATTTCAAATATTTCCAATAACCTTATGGATGTTGATGAAAGTAAAAAAAATACAAGTAATAGTATTAGTGACAACATAAGCGGTGCAAATAAGCGCAGTAAAAAAGGTAAAAATCAAAATTCCCCAAAACAAGTGTTTCATGGTCAGTGGAACTTTAATGATGGTGCATGTTCTACATTTATTCCAAAAAATTCAATTTTAATGATTCCCAGTCTGGTGTAAATTTAGATTTTATTGATGATCTACCACCTGAGTTTTCTGAGTTGGATATTTTTAAAATGATTTTTGATGAACACTTAGTTCAACATATTGTTGAAGAAACAAACAAATTTTTTCAGTTTATAATGAAAAATAAAGTTTTAAAACAGCACTCTAAGTTAAAAAAATGGAAAGAAACCAGTGTAAATGAAATGTATACTTTTTTTGCTTTAACACTTTTAATGGCTCACCAAAAGAAAAATAACATTAAAGATTATTGGTCTACATCACCACTACTATTGTCACCTATATTTGGTAAGATGATGAGTCAAGATAGGTATTTAATAATACTTAGATTATTACATTTTTGTGATAACCAAAATCAAGTGCAAGGTAACAGGCTTTTTAAAATTGATACGATTGTTGAATCTCTTAGAATGAAATTTCGCTCAGTTTTTAAACCATACCAGAAGGTATGTGTTGATGAGAGTATAGTTGAGTGGAAAGGGAGACTTAAGTTCAAACAATACATACCTTCTAAGAGGCATCGTTTTGGAATCAAATTATTTGTCCTTTGTGATTGCAAAACAGGTTATGTTTTGGATTATTTAGTTTATACGGGTGATAACAAACATATAAATTTCAATGAATCACTGCAACAGTCAGGTTCAGTTATATCAACTTTGATGGAACCATATATAAATAAAGGTCATATTATTTATATGGACAATTGGTATTCTTCTCCATTACTGTACCAATATTTGTCAGAACATAACACTGGTGCCTGTGGTACAGTTAGGAGTAATAGAAAAGGTATTCCCACATTTCCAACTAAATTAGCTCCTGGTCAGTGTATATCAGCTATAACAAAAGGAATGATGACTTGTAAATGGAAGGACAAAAGAGATGTCCATATGCTTTCAACTGTACACAACACAAAAATGTCAGTGACTAATAAAACTGACCGTGTAGGAAATAAAATTAAAAAACCTGACTGCATATTAGATTACAATGTAAATATGGGTCTCATTGATAAATCTGATATGCAGATGTCATTCAATAATACATCCAGAAGGTCTATAAAATGGTATAAGAAGTTTTTTTTTCATTTACTAGATTTATCTATCCTCAATTCTGGCATTGTGTATAATTCTCTGAAGGGAACTAAATTGAAACTACCTGAATATCGTTTAAAATTAATTGAACAGTTACTTCAGACTCATTCTTCTGGTACAGATATAAGTGAAAGTCGTCCAGGAAGGAAAATGATAGGAGATTATCCCACTCGTCTAACAGAACGTCATTTCCCATCACGCATAGTACCACCTGAAGGAAAAAGTAGAATTCAAAAAAAATGCCATGTTCATGCTCAAACTAAGTTAGATGCCCAGTGTAGAAAAGACACAGCGTATGAGTGCAAAGAATGTGGAAAAGCACTATGTTTAGAGCCATGTTTTAAAAATTACCATACAAAACAAAAGTATTAATTTTATTCCATTTATTTACTTTTATAATTTAAATATTTAAAACTGTTTTAATTTGATTACTTCTGTTATTATTATATATATTATTATTATTTTATTATTAATATTATTATATTAGGTATAAACTGTATTCTTTACAAAAAGTGATTTTTGATTTGAATTTATTAGTTTTTATTCAAACAATAGGTAGTTTTATAATATTTTTATTGTTAAAAAAAGGTTATTATTTTTATTTGAATTTATTAATTATTTTTATTCAAACAATAGTTTTGTTATATTTTTATTGTTAAAAAAAGGTTATTATTTTTATTTGAATTTATTAATTAGTTTTATTCAAACAATAGTTTTGTTACATTTTCATTGTTAAAAAAGGTTATTATTTTTATTTGAATTTTTACTACATTTTCTTTTTCAAAAAGGTATTTTTATTTTTTACTAAATTGAAATACATTTTATTCCGTTTTACTTTTATTTAAAGAATAAGGTTTTGTACTGTTTATAATATAGTTTTTCATATAGGTAGGTATTCCATTTTTTTATTAATTAAAATAAAAAACGATAAAAACAGAATATGCATTATAAAAACCGTAGGACGTCAATTGACGTCTTTACTATTTGAACGCAAATATGTAAAACGTCAAATGACGTCTTCACTATTGTAACACAAATACTTAAAACGTCAAATGACGTCTTTACTTTAAGCAAAATACCAATATTCTTATAAAAACAATTCACTCTCTGGGTAATCGATACCAAATTATATCTACTCGTCAAAGGGTTAATATAAATAGGTACATTTATAAATGCATGTATACATTAAAATAAATAATTGTTTACTATTTTAAGTATTATAATATTTTAATAAAGTTTCAAAATATAGGTATTTTTTTGAATGGATTCGTCGAATAATCTGCGTAAATGTAAAATACTCAAAATTGCAAACTTCAAACGATTTTAACCTTGGAACTAACTCGTTGAAATACACCAATGCGTTTTCGAAAATAATTCCCAAAAATCGAACTAAACTGCATTATTTCAATATATGTATACAATATTACAATGATGATTAGTGTTTAATGTTTACTACGAAGAACTATGGCCGTATTACGAAGTAATATTATCTTAGTTACAGCTACCATAGGCCATAGGGGATTTTTGTTTTTATTTGTTGTTTCTATAAAATATACTATTATACTAATACAATTATAGTATAGGTATGCTATTTATATAATTAAAAAAGTAGATAAATATGGTTTGCCAGTTTAAAAAAAGTCATGGGGAGTTACAAAACCTAACGCCCCCCCCCCCCCGTAATTATACCACTGACTATGTAGAATATTATTTAAAATTGCGAACTCGCTTTTAAATTAAAATATCGTAAGTAAAACCACGTAGAAACTGGAAACATATTAAATGTTTTTACCTTTAAGTTGAATAATAGATAGGGCTAGGGACCCATGCCCTTAAAATTTAAAATATCCCTTGAAAATTGAAACATTTTGACTATACAGAAAAATATTTTTATTGGTAGATAGCTAATATTTTTAATTTATGATGTAAAAAATATACATAAATATACGTTGTATAAAAATTGAATAAATCTATTAAACCTATGTAAATCGATATCTATAACTTCAGAATTCGGTCTTTTTAAGCTAGTTTAAAAAAACAACAAAAATTCCATAAATATGTACTTATAATGAGAATATACAAAATATGCACTAACACGTGAGTAAAATAATACTGCAAACTCAAATGGTATTATAGAACAGATTATTTTTATATCACTAACCTATGTTTTGAATGAATATTAGAAAAATGCAAACTCCTAAAGTCCCTAATAATAACTTATAGAAGGTGTTTATGTTCTAGCACTAAAAAAAAAAAATAGTAAAAAACAGTGACCACACACCCCCTCAAAAAAATATTTGCTTTTAAAGCAATTTTAAGACAATTTTACACCAGGTTTTGCTAAATCTTGAAATATTCCAAAATAATTGTTATTTACTTTAGAATAGAACAGCGTCAGCCGTCAAGAACAACATTAAATGCCCATAGCGCAGACGTGTACCTCCTATTCTATGATAAAATACTCAATATCTTCGTGGCATAATATTAATATAAATATAAATTATTATTATTATTGTTTATTATAATTATTATTATATAATTCTGGTATTTTAAATTATAATATAAAACCTTTAAAGTCCTTTAAAGTCCTTGTCAAAAAAAAAAAAATAACGATACAAGTGTTACAATAGTTTTATAGCATCAACACTCGTAAACATGGCTATGGGTTTGACATATTACATTTTTTATAAAGGAACATTATTTTTTCAACATAAATTTTTCAATATTTATGATTTCAGATTTGTTGACATAAAATCTACTCACATTCACGCTTACACCAAATTACTAAGTACACTAGTTGTACGTCGACATTCGTAATTAATTTGTTTCAACACATAACTCGTCAACGAAGTTTTATATTATTATGTTTTAAAAAAATACATGCAATAAGCTTAGGTAGTCAAAATTTAAAAAAAAAAATGTTCAACGACCCGTAGTGACTCCTGCACTGAAAAACAAAATACCAACTAATAAATTATAACATAAAGTGTAATCACATCAAATAACAAACAAAATAGGAATATAAAATAAACAATGAATTGTTGGTACTTCAAACATGATGGCGACACGCTTTTATTTATTCAATAGAAATTTACGGTTATACGTTTAAAGCGCCGACGGAATCTATAACAGGGATTATTAGGAACACGAATAGAAACTTAATAGATAGAACGACAAGAATAAAAACAATTAAAAATATGCAAAATCAAAATTCTTTGGTTTGAGAAGCATCGAAAAATAAATGCAAAATATCTTACACAACTTTTAAGCTCTATACGTTCATATATCATATATAACCGTTTAAGTACACAATATGCCGCCGATTTTATTATATTATTATTATGAACGATAATGCAGTGGTGGCTTGAAATCTTTTAACTACGACTACAATAATAAATTAAACATTAAAATTATGAATTGAAGAAAAAACAAATCGTGTTGTTTGTTCATTTAATAATAATCAATCCCAGTGAATACTGTTCCTTTTTTACGATCAATAATAAACCGATCTATGGCCATTGGCCGATAAATTACACATTATCCAATGTGACAAAACATCCGTTACGGTTATAACTTATATAATATTAATTTATATTATCCTCTACATGAATGAACTGTCATAAAATTGTATACAACCGCAATATAAGATTCTTTACGTCAAAAATAAATGTGCGTACATAATAAATATAAAAAAACATGATGTCGTCGATGTACACTGTGTACAGACCCGGATTAACACTATCGTAGGCCCTAGGCACAGTTCTTTATTACCCATCATGTGCTAATATACGGTTCTGTAGTGTTCAGTATTTAAATGATTAAGAAACCTAATTTTTGGGAGAGGTAGTGTTTTTCGCAGTGTTTTAAGTCTTTAAAATCAAAAATATTTACAACCTGAAAATCAATTATTAACTTTATAATCATAACTTTATCTAATGACAATTTTAACACATCTAAAAATACATTTTACATTACTCAAAATATATTATTTAAAATTAAACTGCAGGAACCATACAAAACAACTTATTTTATACCATTTTTCATTTTGTTCTTTGTATTTAAATATAAAACAAGATAATTTATTGTAACAATTTAAAAATAACAGTATTATGTAGAATATGTCTTAATATAAATTTATTGTTACAAATGTTTTTTACGATATTTTTTGTTTGCAAATGATTCTATAACTTTTTCGGTATCGATGTCTTGGAGTAATTCGTGTTCAATTGCAAGTACCGATAATGATGATAATTTATCTTGTCCAATAGTTGACCGCTGCCAGTTCTTAACCCTCTTTAAAATTGAAAATGATCTTTCACCTTCGCACGAAGTCCCAAAAATTGATAAATATATCCTAAAAGCAATGTTTACATTTGGAAAACTTGTTACCATTTTGGTATTTATTTGTTTAATTAGCATTTCATTAACAGACATTAGAACAGTTTCAAGACGATTGAGTTTTTTAACAAGTGACTTAGCTTCATTAACAGCATTAGGAGGTTGTCTTTCTGATAATGAAATATCAATCAAAGCCTGACGGATTTCTTCATAATTAAGTGATAATGCCTTCGTTGCATCACTACGCGCGGACCATCTTGTTTCAGACAGACTTTTAACTACAAAAACAGACTCCTTCATATTTTTTAACATTATAGACCATCTTTGAGGTGATGCTGCCAAAAACGTATAAATTGACTGAACCACACTAAAAAATTTAATGGCTTCAGTACAACATTCAACAGTAACAGATCCTACCAAGTTTAAACTATGTGCAGCACAGGGAACCCACTCGGCCAATTTATTTACTTCACGAAAAAGAGCTTGAACTCCTGAGTATATTCCACTCATATTACTCGCATTGTCGTAAGACTGAGAACGGCAATTTGATATGTCAATATTGTTATCGTTAAGCAATTTAGTCAATACATTAAAAAGATATTTACCATCATGCTGTTCAATAGGAACAAAGCCAAGAAATCTCTCTACGACTTTTCCTTGACCAATGGTGGTGTAACGAATAATGATCGTTAACTGATCGATGTGCGCTATGTCGGGCGTCGAATCAATACTAATACCGAAATATATTGATTCTTTTATTTCAGAAACAATTTTTAAATTTAGAGTAGTAGCAAGAATGTCTATAAATTCGTTGCAAATCGTAGATGACATATATGATATATTTCCTTTGCCAGGATTTCCGAACTTTTTTATATGCTCTTCAAGAAAAGGATCAAAATTAGAAAGAAGTTCAAGGCAACCTAAATAGTTACCATTTTTTGGACAGCCAAATACTTCCGAATCTCCTCTAAAAGCTAATCCTCTAGACGATAAGAACTTAATTACTGCTATAACTCGTCTTAAAACTTGAATCCAATACATTTTTTCTTTATTATACTGATTTATTAATTCCACATCTATTTTTTTACATTTTTGAAGGTCTACCATTTTTTTTATCGAGTTAAAATGGTCATTAGATTGTTCGTGAGTTTCCATTCTAACATTAATATTTTTCCAATCATCAAAACCACTTTCGAATTGATGCACAAGTGTTAATTTATCACTACTTTGCAAATGACGAAAAATTTTACACACATAGCAATACACTGATCCAGTGGATGGCGAATATATCAGCCAGTCTCGATTTACACACTCACCATTTCCTAATGCTCGTGAAAAATATTCCTTTCTGAAATATCTCATTTTTTTACCAAATTGTCTAGCAGATACAGTTAAATCTGCATCCACATTTTGAATAGGAATATTTTCAGAAAAATAAGAAATCAGATCAGCGTTAATTTCCCAATGTGCAGGATCGTTACTAAATTTTAAATTACTAAGGTCGGTCAGATTGGATTTAACTTTATCTGGTATAGATTCAGTTATAACACTTGTAGTTTCGTTTAAGGGAGTTGTCAAATTTGGTTCAGTTTTCTTAGGAGATGAACCTAATAAATTACCTTCAATTTTAGATTCATCTGTCATAATATTTATTAGTTGATTTTTATTTGAAATCTCAATTTGGTTTGTACTTGTACCTGCATTAGAACGATTTTGTGTTATTATGAATTTGCTCATGGACCCCATTTGTTGACTGATGTATAAATCTCGTTTTTCTTTCTTTTTTCTTTTAGTAGAACCACTTTCGTGCATCCTTTTGTACCCATCACCAGACATTTCAATATTACTTCTACTAGTTCTACTCTAATAATGTATACATAAACATTTATAAGAGTATATCAGTATATGATATAATTTTAAATACGATGTTATTTTAATATATTATCTAACGTAAGATATAGATTAAAATTTTAAAGTACCTGTTCAGAGATTGTTCCGTTTAAAGTTCACTATACTGGATTTACAATTGACAATAAACGATATTAATGAATAATGATATTATAATTTATAGTACGGAACTGCGGACTGCTACGAACAAATAACAATATTGACAAGGATTACTTAAGAATAATTAAATGTTGTCTTATCGTTTCGATACGGCGAATGGCGATACCGACCGAACAAGTCCCGCATATAATGTCCACGCGTGTGTGTGTGTGTGTGGGTGAGTCCGCGGTCGATAAATATTATTTATATTACGTAAATGATATTATTTTTGTATTATTTCCAAAAATATTCTAAACAGAAATCGTCGTTTCATTCATCATACACAGTCGTTTTCCCGTATACCGTATGCATTTTATCGGTTTATGGTTTATCCAATCTGATTTCATTAAGTGATTATTACGAATTACGATAACGAACATTAAATATAAATATACGAGAAATATTAAAAAATATTTTATTTGTTGTGCTAACATCTACAAATAGTTAATTAACTTTAAAAAAAAATATTACAGAAAAATCGTAACCAAAAATTTCATTTTCGTAGGCCCTAAAATGTTCGTAGGCCCTAGGCACAGTGCCTATAGTGCCTATTGGGTAATACGGCCCTGACTGTGTAGACTTAATTTCAAAACATGAGTGTAAATATTAACAAAAATAAAAAATATAGTCACATTTGTTAATTCAGTATCTATGTATTTTTCATTTTATATTTAATCAACAATTGTGTAATAGTAGGTTATGTTTTATAGGATATAGGAATGGACAAATTCCTAATTAAATTATAATGCTTTAACATTTTCAATAGGTAGGTAAACACAAATCTCAATAGTATTATTTACAAAAGATCTTTAGAATATTTATTGAAAGAACATGTGAAATCGGAATATTGTAAAAGGTCACGATCTTTATAATAATGTCAGATCGTAATAGGTACCTTCGCCCAACTTGTGCAGTTGTGCTCCTACAATGTGCAAATGTTTGACACTGCTGATAAATAATAATGTTATGTGATTAAAAAATAGAGACAAACAAGTTCAAGGGACTTGAACAATCATTCTTACACAAAAATACTTGTTTGAAGTTTGCATGCAATGCGCCAGACGAGAAACGTTGTTCCGGCCTGTGATAGCTACTCTGAAAAGTCTGAGATATTACTTGTATTTATTATTCATGCAACGTGTTTACGTTGTTTTTCTTCCTAAGAAGACCTATGTATTTCTGTGAGTTGATTCAATTCACGATATTTTAAGTTGATCACACAGTGAGTCGAGTGTTCTGCATAATATTGTATAGGTAGGTACATTCTGCGCGTGCAAATGACACGAACAAAATTAATGTCACATTTAAATTACTAGAAATTCCCAGAATTATTATATTGTATAGTTATGTGTGATAATTTTCAAAACAGTAGGTAGGCTGAATAATTGATTTTTTGGATAACGATATTTTGTAAAAAAACGTACAATTCACAGAAACTGAGTGTTAATTCAATGCAAGTACTAAATATCTATTTGCTTATAGATGAATATTTTCTGGTACATATAGGTATCTAGCTGTAATTATTTTTTTTTGTTTAAGTTTATAACTATGGTGTGATTAAATTATATCCATTGTCGATGTGACTCGATAATATATAGGTAGGTAATTATAATTTTACTTTTTAGCTTTTAAGAATTATATTTATATTTATGATTGAAATTTTTAAAAGGTGTTAAAATTGTTTTTACTAAATAAGAGTCATTTTAATGTTTTACGCAATAATGCTTATGGTTAAAATGTTTATAAACATATTTATTATGACATAAGATGATAATATGGTTAAATATTAAGAGTGTTGGATATACGTTTAGTATTAAGTTTTAAAATATATGTTATAAAAAAAAAGAAATTGCTTTTCTGTCAACAAATATTTCAACAATAACAAAGGCAGCAATTAATTTTATTATCGTTTGTATTTATATAGTCAGTTTTTAAAAAAATAGAATATGGTGAAATGGAGTGCCTACAACTCACTATTACTCGCATAGTTGCATAATAAGTATATTAACACATAAAATATATAGATAGATGTGTGAACAATAATGTACTGCAGTGTACACTGTACATATTATTGGCACAATGTGACCTACCTATTGGAGATAAATTTCACCGTCGTTTGTTTTACTTATTCATTTGTTCTTGTTGTACGAGATAATATAATGGTATGATATTATCGATATTGGAAAATGGTATAAAATGCAGTCTTGTGCAGTAAATCAAACGATTGTCAATTTCTATACCTACACGTAGAATTGCGTGTGTGTGGATACAAAAAAAAACATTATTTACACCGTCGAACCAGCACGTGAACTGTAAGTCGAATCGACACAATAAATTATTATTATTATCATCGTCATCATCATCATCATCATCGTATGTCCGACCCCGGCGCGTGTGCGTCGTTTTACCATCGGTCATCCCCTCCCCTATAGTGTGTGACCCGCGGCGGCTCGTTTCGTCTCGTCCCGCGCGTAAAATATGTCTCTCTGCAATAATAAGTAATCGCCACCCCGCGCGGCGGCGGCGGCGAGCGCGCGCATTCCCCGACGGAAGTCACGCGACTCGACGCGGCGGCGCGTCCATTAACCAAATGAAACCCGGCGGCGGCGCTCTTTCCGGTTAATACCACACACATTTACGCGCTCAGATATGGTATAGTTTAGTACCTACACTTTAGTACCTATATACTACTCCCCGGTAAGGGGTTTATTGGAGAGAACGCAGGGCAAGGGTGTGCAGGCGAGGTCTGAGGTGTTTCGATATCCGGCGCTAAAGCTTTTCTATTTTTTTTTTTTTTTTTATCATACGGCGGCGGTCATTTTTTCATATTATTACGACGACCGCGATGATGACGGACCGACGGAGAAATCGTTAATTTCGGTATTAAACGCGAAACACGCGCGCTTATACGACACCCGATGGTCGATGGTGATGGTCAGGAGGGGTGAAACGCCGGCGGTGTCGGTGGCCCGATAACGCGCCGCGGCCTCGAACAAAGTGCATTAGTTAAATGAATCGACCGCTGTCGACTAAAAGCCACTATTTAGGTACCGACTGAACACTATAAATATACATAGGCTGACAACGGTGTTTGTTCTTCGCATAAACGTCCGCCGAACTGACGCGAGCACAAACATCGCGACTTACGAGCTACGACGATAGACTTAGCGAACGATTGATTGTGCTTTTCTATTATATTATAATACGCGCACTCTTTGTCGCTCTTTTAACAATTTCTTTTTTCTCCTTGACAGACTACGGATTCTCGCATTCGGAAATATCAAAAGCTTCCTAATGATTTTGACAATGATTATATCTATCTATTATAATATGCATTCAACTCATTCAAGTCACGACTTATACAAAATAATTTTAAACACGTGTTTTTTTTTATCAAAAAATTAAACAATATAGCAGATATACTACGCAGGCATAGTAAATACTATTTAATATTTGTATACATATTTTATAAAATGTTAACAAACTATAATGTAGCCGTGGGCTTATCTGCATTGCGCATGCTGTTAATAGACACATCCAAAATGTTGACATTTTAATGCTATGCGTGATGCGGTGTGATATGGATCTCCAAAAGGTTCACCGGTGCTTGTATCTATATTGAAATGGTTAATTGATAAACGATATATAGATACAAATATACGGGATGATTTGCGAAGTATGCTTACCCCTATTTTTTCTTTTAATAATGAGGTTATTCAAACTTTTTGAAATTGTTGACCTACACTATTTTTAATTCTATAAATTTTTACACCATTTAAGTAGTATCTTGAGGTGATACAAAATTCTCTTTAACAAATGAAAACCAATCAACTAGTTGAAACTTTTTAAATGTCGATGTACCCAAATCAAAATTTGAACGAGTAGTTCTGAATTATTAAAATAAATGTAGTCCAAAGAATAATAATCCTTAAAATTACTGTTTGACAATTAGTTTTACAAATTATTAAATATAGATAGACAAATACCTATTAATTACTAAACCGTTCTAATCATTAAACCTATCACATATTTTCCAAACTCAGTAGGTATATCCTTCCGTTTGGATTTATGAGGTCATTCCATCAATAATTTTCAGAAAAAATTGGTAATTCTCATATGCAAAAAAAAGTTGGTATTGCCATAGAACGCATTTTAAATGGTATAAAAAAATCGAAGTAGGTATTTGAAAATAATATGGTCTTTGGATACCTATTTGAACATAATATATAAAAAAAATTTGAATAACTCAAAATATTCAATACCAATTTACCGTAGAACGTTGTAATAAAGATTCATGCCGTTTGGAGTATAATTAATAATACCTTAATATTAATATAAATATTTTTTAAATGTCATTGTGTATAATAAATAAAAACGTACGTTGTACATAGCAAATAAGTCCCCACGAATAATATTTTTGAATTATGCAACAAAATAACTAAAATAGTTATAGCTACTTTGTTAAAATATCTAATTTAATCAAAATGTTGATCTTTTATATTTAGGTTTCAGTAAGAATTACTTTTGATGAATCTTGTATTCAATTTGCAAAACCTTAGGTTTTTAACAATAAAATAATATGCAAATTTTTCCTGATTTTGGTGGAATTTTAACTTAGAAAAACACTAATGAAAAAAATCGTGCATTTAAAATATATTTTTAATATTTTTTAATTGCTATAAGAACAACTCATGTAGTTGTGTGGGATCTTATATTCAATTCTCAAGGTTTTTTGGCTAAGCCTTAACATTTTTATCAATAGTTTTAAATAAAATTTCAGCATTCCTAAATATTTCAATATCTACCTTATCACAACCCTGCAGAATTGAATTAATTATACTAAATTAATTTAAGAGCCGGACAATATAAATATGTATGCAATAACAGTTATAACCAACGTCGTATTCGTCCCAAAACTGACAAGACTTTTACTATAATTTATTATTGTTATCTATTTTTTATGCAACTTAATAAGCATATTAAAGAAGATCATGATTAAAAAACCAGGTAAGTGGATGTCGCACTGCTGTACAGTAGGTTACAAGTAGGTCTCTGTAATGGATGATATTAAACTTAAATGCAATGATATATATCATACAAAAAACGATTCCGAATGGAAACGGTTTGTCAGTCTAGGATATTTTACATTATATTTATATTGTTATTACATATTTATTAATACGATAGCCGGTAAGTTTTATTAATATTATAAAATTACAAAAAAATAACCAAAATCGTCATTCCCTCCAAATTTTAACTTAAAATAATTATAACAAAAAAGTTCAATGAAACCGAAAAACCGGTTGATAGTTTTTCTTATATAAATAGGCTGAATAACCGTATGAAAATCTTGAAAAATCTTTATAAACCAGCTTAAATTAGAAAGAAATATATATATTAATGGGCTATGATTATGGGCTGTAATTGGCGTTGACTGTATATTATTATTATTTGATAATAGTTTGTAATTTTTAGGTATCGTAAACATTTTTCACCACACAATACATTTTTAAATATTAAATTTAAATTTAAATAACTATTTTAAAATCTGTTATCAAAAAAAATAGATTAATAATAAAAACGTGGAATAAAATGCCAAATGCAGTAATCCTAATACATTATCATGAACGTTTATTATGTGGTAAAATGCTATAAGCCTCGACTAAGACATAAATAAAGCTAAATTAACAATAGTTATAAATAATTATTGATTATCCAGATATCACATTAAAAAAAAAGCGGTTAAGTGGATGTCGCTCTGCTGTACAGTAGGTTAGAAGTCGGTCAATGTATAATGGATTGTATTAAACTTGAATTCAATGTTATAATATCTGAATATTTTATATACCTAGTCATAATTTATAATAAACCTGTAAGTTGAATTAATATTACAATATTATTATTTTTATTCGTTTCTATGGTGATAAGCAAATCATTAAAAATTAAAATTCCGTTTTTAGCGGTTTTTCGTAATTTGTCGGTGGTTTTTCTCGTGGCATTAAATAACTATTGAGAGAAAATCGTAAAATGATCTTTCTAATGTACCATAATGATTCAATTTGCTAAAAGCTAAGCTGATACTATATGTTTGAATTCATATCATTGTATAGGAAAAATTATTCTGATCGGAGACGGTTTGTCGGTCTAGGATATTTTATTTTATATTTATATTGTTATTATTAATACAGTAGCCGGTTAAGTTAAATTATTATTATTTGTTTACTATTATATTTGTATACAATAGTCGATAATATACTTACTTTAGAAGTTTCAAGTACCCACAGATAATGCTTTTAAAATATAACACATAAATAAATTCATTCTTCTTCGTTTAAATATTAAATTTTGTCCAAATTTGAACATAAAACAACTATAAAAAAACTGTATTTTTATATTTTTTAGGACCTTGAATTTTAATTTTTAATCCTTAGCTATAATAGTTGAACGTTAAACCTTTCATACAACTTTAACTACAAAATCATTTTTAAATGGATAAATGTTGTCAAAATTTAACCATTCAATGCTTATAAAAAAAAATTGTGTCAATGCATTTTTATATTTTTTAACTGCTGTTGTAACAATATATCAAGAGCATAGTATTAAATTGTCACGCTTTTTGACCCAACGAATACAGTTTTATCGACATTTATAGAAAAAAAACTAAACAAATTCGAAACCGAAAATGTTATGGTGTATAGAAAATGCTAATATTCAGTGAAAATGTCATGTAGTTGATCGGTTTTTAACATTTATTTTCATTTAAACTTTTTTTGAGCTATTATAGTCATGGGAAATTTTCAATATTAAAGTTTTTTTCAATTATTGTCGATAAATAACTTGAAAATTGTATTCAAAGTTGTTAATACTTAATTAAGTCATAAAAACAAATAATATGGTTAAATTTTATGTTTTTCTGAAGTTGAAATTTTGAAAAAAATCACCAAAGGTCCGAACATTCTGCAAATTATTTTTCAGTTAGAAATAAGTACCATATAAAAAAAAAATTATTTTTATTGCTAAAATTTGAAAATAGAATAGAATTCTCCTCATACATTTTCTTGTAACTAAAGTTTTTTTAGAAAAAAAGGTGTACCCGAAAGTAACGCTAAGTATTTGATGAAAATTATTATACAAATTAATTTTTTAGTTATTGAATGTAACTGTTTATTCAAGGATGCTAGGCTCGAAACGGTATCCCGTCAATTTATCGAAAACAATTGATCGCATGACAATAACTCGAAAACTTTTGATCGAAATACAATTGCTCGAAGATAAATAATTGCTCGCAAAACTAAAAATTATGTTATTATTATTATTATTTAAAATAAAAAATGTCGAACAAAATTGCTAAATAATAAATAAAAAAATGGTAGTATTAAATATATGTATGTCAAATAAAACTGGTCCCCACACACTGCAGCGGTGGCGGTGAATTGATGCAGGACACATTTCACCGCTTACCGCGGCGGTAAAACCAAGACAATAGAATTTAACGCCACCGCTGCAGTGTGTGGGGATCTTGATGCTTTCTTCTTTCCTCAAAGCTTCAATAAAACGCCATATTGATGGATGTTTTCCACTTAACGTAAAACAGTTATGCCAACCTTCAACGGAATTATTTATTGTTGTTATATCTTGTTCTATTCTTAAAAAACAATTCCACATTTCAATTTCAATTTTCGTTTGTCTAATTTGCCTAACCAGGTATTTTCGAAATAATCTAAAAATTCTTCTCATATTTCTTAATTTTCTGTAAAATAATTTCTCTTAAATTTTAATTAAAACACTATATGAACTTATTACATCATCCTTAGGTACAAATGCTAAAGCTGGTAACATTCTTAATTGCAATGCAAATTCAGGGTCTTCACTGTATTTTTTTTGCAAGCCAAATTCCTGAACATGACGCCATATACACTGGAACGAATGAAAAAAACACCCATTTACTTAAGTGATAGGAAATTCTGTTTTAATTGCATTAATAGTAGCTTTTTCATAATCAATCATTATAGTTTTGGGATTTAAATTTGGTTTTGACTTTAAAGCATCAAACATTCAACAATAGGTATCTTCTTTTCTATCTTTTCTATCTTTTTTATCAATACATAAACACTGAGAACCACATTTGAATATCATGTATCATGAATTGTGTATAATTGCGTAAAAATCGGTGGAGCTACCGAAAATGTTCCATCACAGATATGTTCACAATTCACCATAAAATTCAAATTTTTTTGGGTTGTATAAATGAAAAGACGCGGGACATTTGTGTCATTATCGTAATGTAAATAAATCACCGTCACTTGTATTTTGATACTGCTCAGGAATAATAAAATTAAAATTATTTGGGTTAGGTGGAGAAGCTTCTTCTCTTTGACGAAGACGTTGAATTGTTTTATTTAACGTTTGTACACTTGGCATATCTGCAGCTAGAGCACTTGGTAACTAATTATAAAAAAAAACATTTAATTAATTTAAAATTATTGTTTTATATTAGGTACAGCTAGCTATACCATTCTTTTTTATAACTCAAGTAACAAACTTTTATGGATCCTTATATTATAATATGTAATTATATTTTCAAACCTAAGGTATGAATATTAAAAAATATTAGTAAATCAAAATTAAATTGATTCTATTACTATTTACTATTAATAATTCTAAACTTTAATTTTAATATTTTATACTTTAAAGTACCATATTACCTTTTCTTATATAGCACTGTGTCGCTTCATCAATTCAGTTATTGCTAAGGTTTACAATTGTAAAATATGTTGCATATATTGTACATTAATTCCTATTAAAGATCTGTAATGTATCGTTAGACCAGGGGTCTCAAACTCAAATTACCTACGGGCCATATATATTTACTTCACAGGTTTGCGGGCCAAACACTTTTTTTTACTCAGTTTAATAATAAATCTAAAATAAACAAAATAAATTAAGGAAAGATGTAATTATTTTATTGATTATAATTCTAACAAAGATGTACATTGTACAGTGTCTTGATTTTTTGTTTAGTAGTAATAATAGTTTCTTTTTATTTTCGAGCTGCACTTGATACTTGACATCTCTTATTTTGTACCAAACTGTCTATATTTGCACAAGAACTTCTGGATGCCAAATGTAGAACAGATTGCAATTTTAAATTGGAAATTTGATTGCGGCTTTTTGATTTATTCAACTTCATGAGGGAAAATAATTGTTCACATACATACGTGCTACCAAACATGGATAATATGTAACAAAAATGTTTTTGCAGTTTTGGATAATTGTTTTCAAGGTATTTAAACAATTCAGGAATTCCAACAGTTTCAAATTTTGTTTTTAAATTAGTATTACATTGCAAATCTATTAATTCTAGTTGGAGATCTTCCCTTACATTTTCAACATTTATGGAAAATGGCTCACTAAAAAGTAAAAAATCGTCTTTATACTTTTGGAAATCTACAAATCTACAGTGAAATTCGTCTTTTAGTAATAAAATATGTGAAATAAATTTTTTTCCATCATTATTTTCTGTAGATACCTGTTTTAATGTAGGAAAGTGTACCAAATTATTTGATACAAGTTGAGTTTCCCATAATTTAAGTTTCATAGTAAATGATTGAATCGAATCGCACATATTTGTGATAACTTTATTTTTTCCTTGTAATTGTACGTTAAGAACATTTAGGTGTGTAGTAATATCAACAAGGAAAGCTAAATCTTTAATCCAATCAATATTATTCAGTTCCGAAACAATTTTATTTTTAGATATCATAAAACAATTAATTTCTTTTAATAAATTGAAAAATCTTTGTAGCACTGCTCCACGACTAAGCCATCTCACTTCACTATGATATATCAAACAACCATACTGAGCATCCATTTCCTCAAGTAGTGCACTAAATTGTCTATTATTCAATGCATGAGATCTAATCCAATTAACAGTTTTAATGACTATATTCATAACATGTTCCATTTTCAATTTTTTCGAACATAAGGATTCTTGGTGAATGATGCAGTGAAAACTTTTCAATTCTACACCATAAGTCAAGGCTTTTGATTTTAGTCTAGAAACCAATCCCGCTTTTACACCTAACATTGCGGGAGCACCATCAGTAGTTATACTTGAAAATGTTTTCCAATCTACTTCTAATTCATTAAGACATTTCTCCACACAATTATATAAATCACTTCCTGTTGTAGTGTCAGTCATAGGAATTAAATCTAAGAGCTCTTCTGTTACATCAAAATTATCAAAAACTCCACGGATAAAAATAGCCAACTGTGCTGTATTTGTAATATCGGTACTTTCATCAATAGCAATAGAAAAATTTAATAAATTCTTACTTTTTTCATGTAATTGTTGTTTAACATTACTTGCCATTTCTTCAATTCTTTGAGCAATAGTATTTCCACTTAAACTTATATTTAAAATGCTTGTTTTTTTTCGGGACATATAACTTCCACCGCACTAACAATACACTCTTTAATGAACTCGCCATCACTAAACGGTTTTGAAGCACGAGCAATTTTTTCTGCTATGATATAACTACATTTAACTGATTCGATATTTTCTTTTCTTATATTATCAAACAATTTTGTTTGATGTAAAAGACTTTTTTTTAATTCTTCAAATTTTTCTTCACGTAACTTTCCAACAAATTTATCGTAAATCTTACCATGATTAGTGTCGTAATGTCTTTTAATGTTATACTCTTTGATGACTGATACACTTTGTTTACATATTAAACATATAGGAACAGAATTACAACTGGTAAAAAAATATGCATAGCCCCATTTTTCTTGAAAAATACGTCCTTCTTGACCGATTTTACGTTTAACACTTGACATTTTATTGAACGAGTAGCGCACACAAACTACATTCACGAACTGAGTATAATAAGAACCCGTACCTACACGTAATACACGTTAAATAATAACACTTATCTTAATAGATTATTTTTATCGCATTGTGCTTATCATGATCGAATTAAATTATTTTGGGAAATTCCTATTACGAATGTATAAAACAAAAAAATCAAACAATTTTTGAAGAAATAAATATTTATTGCGGGCCACATCAAAAGGGGTTGCGGGCCGCATGTGGCCCGCGGGCCGCGTGTTTGAGACCACTGCGTTAGACAATCTACCTTTTTTAACCTGATTAGCTGATTAGCTAAGTCAGTTAGGTCCATTTCCCCAGTCCCTCTAAATTGGAATTTGAAATTAAAATCCCATTTTTAGCGGTTTTTCGTAATTCATAGATTAAGATCTTTACCCTCACTAAAAGATGAACACATTTATCCTGAAAAAATGCATTGAGTGAAGGTTAAATTGGCAGCCCAGGTATTCAGTCAGCGGGTTGCAGCAATACAAAGACTCTTAGTGGATTATAGTAAGTAAATAATACATTGTATAATATAATAAAAATAAAACAACTTACTATTTTTTCTAGCTCCAGATAATAGTTTAAGTCAGCGTTTCCCAAACCATGGGTCGCGGCATTTTTTTGATGGGTCTCGACTCGCGGTTACGATTACAGTTATTTTAGCCGTAAATTGATAAATGCTTATGTTATATTTTATTTCATACTCTATATTTCTATAATCTATATTCTATATTGTATAATAATAATGTGAAGTCTAACTAGTATTGTAGAATAAATGACGTAAAGTTATTACGATTATGGAATATTTTTTATCTTATCGGTAATTGTGCTAATGACTATTTTCTACACATGACATGCGCATCAGTTTATCTGAAAGTGTAGCCCAGTGGGAAATTTTATGCAACAGCATCCAGAATCAAAATTCACACTAAATTCAGCAATTCTCTATTATACTATTTATTAATTATACTTCTATAATTTATTTTATTTATTTATTAAGTTATTATTATTCAGTATATTGTATTTTATAAAAAACTCAATGATAAAATGGATTATAATAAAAATCTTAATACTTTTTTTTTTTTTAGCGGGGGGTCGCGTACCCAATAAAGATTAAATTTATGGGTCGCCATTGCAAAAAAGTTGGGTAACGCTGGTTTAAGTGATGCCAAAGGAACATCTAAGTTTTTATATTTTATGGACCAGGTATTTGATTCAGTAAATGGATGAAGTGTAAAACTTGATAAAGGAAAAACTCTAAGGTGTGCAGTTTCAAAGTCTTCAGCTCATGTTGAGTTCTGGAATGAAGCAATAGGAGTTTTCAATTCAATGAAGTTTGTAACTAAAGATGGAAAATTAACTACACCCCCATGTGTTAAAAACTGGGCTATTACTTAACAGTCATTTAAGTATATTTGGGGTAGACTAAATACTAGTTTCAAATTTTTATTACTTAGGAATATGAACCAAGACACGCTTGAATCCACCGTTGGTGTAGTTATAGAAGCCACGGAGTACGAAATACCAATCCAACAACCATACAATTTGTTAGTTCATTAAAAACACTGTTGATCAATAATTTTTCTTCAGTTAAATCAATAGAAAATTGTGAAATAACTGATACTGGTGATGTCTTGGATAATCTGAAACAATTTCTTACGGTTAATGAAAATACCAATCCTAGTACATATTTTAATGACATAAATTAATTCAAATTTCTACTATTTCAGAATATTCCTAACTCAATTACCCAAGTTGGTGATATGACTATTGGATATGTAACCAGATATTTAGCTCGTTCTATTATGAAAGTTGTAAGACACTATAGGATTTGTAAGGAGAAATTGATTTGTAGTGATAGAACGAACCCATTAATTGCCTGTAGAAAAAAATTTAACAGATCCAACAGAAAAATTTATAAATGCAGTTAAAAATATGCTCAATATATTTACTGACATTATACCAAAAATTTGTTTTCAAAAACCAGTAGGACAAAAATTAAATTTTTTATTTGAAACAAACTCCGATTTAAGACATTTTGAATGTCCTATACATGAATTAAAAGAACTGATCAAATCAAAACTAGTACAATTTTTATTATTTAATTATTGCAATAGACCAAGAAAATTCTCAAAGGTCTGGATAGAAATTTCGATAAAAATATTTCCACTAACTGTGTAGCATACAGTTATTATATGAAGCACAAAGGTAATAAAAACAAAAAATAAAGAACCTATTATTCTTTATATTTTTATCTTCTCTCTTCAAAGGGTTTTAATATTATTAATTATTATACTTGAAACATTAATATCTATATTATAATTTATAATATATTGGTATGTAACATAATATTTATCGATATTTTTATTATTAACCACATAATATATTTATATTTAAAAACAAATTTATAATTCTTCAAGAATTATTATATTTTAGCCTGTAGCATTTTTTAACATTTTTTATGATTTTATTGTAAAATATATATTTATATAGCTATTATAATTGCATTTATTGCTATATTATGTTTATATTTTAATATACCTAGTATAATTTATTATTATGTTCCATAGTAGTGTAACCTAATCTACAGGGTTCGATATTGTTAATTATTATACTTAAAGTCTTGAAACTTTAATATATTATATATTTATATATTAATTTAATATATGTTTTCTTATACCTATTTTCTACAGCAATGAATATTATATAACATTGTTATTGTGTATTATTGTGTAAAGAATGTATGGTATAATTTGTTAAAGGTATGAAACTGAAATTGGCAAGTCATGTCTGGAGAGCCGACAACAGCATTGTCAAGACAGTACTTGTGAACAATGTGAACAGGAAAAGACCTTGCTAGGGGCACATTAAGGGTTTATATAGGGGGGGAGCCAAAATTATTTTGCGTCCCTGGTGTATTTCATGAATATATATGAAAGTATAAAAAACTTTAAAATTTTTTTTGAGATTTCAGTTGAGACATTATTTTTTTAAGCAAAATTAATTTATCATTAAATAGACTTAAAAGTAAAAATTAAACATGGAACTATAGAAGTTACTATTTAGTATTTACTTACCAAATTATTATCTATATTTGTACTAAAAGTAAGTTCACAACCAGGCGGCAACAAGTTTTTTTAATTTTCTTTAACTAACTTGAAAGTTAATTACAAATATAATATAATAAAGAAAATACTTTTACTACTTGTACTTTTAAAAACAATAATTTAAATTTCAAAGTTACATACCTTAACTTCAAAATAATTATTCAATTTCATACAGCTCGAAACGCAATCTTTGATTTTCTGTTTCTTTTGCTTGGCCAAATTTCTGAACTTTGCGCCACTTAGTTTTCTTTTATGTTCCGGAACCCCAGACATAGTTTAGAAAATGTATAAACAATGTAAAATAAAAACAAATAAATAAAACCGATAACAAAATTGTATTAATTATTATTACATATCCGTAGCCAGTCCACTGAGCGTCTCTGCAGTATAAATGTATAATAATAATTAACAATATATAATAATATTATCAGAAAGATAATAAGGAATAACAATAATACACGCAAAGAAAACGGCCATACGGGTATAACTAAAAATAGAATTTTAATTCCACATTTACTATAGAAATAATTCTTTCCCGTATCATTTATAATTATCAATAAGTATAATGACTGTAACAACTATAGTCTATAATAGCAAATACCGAAATACTATTCGATTATTACTAACATGGAAAAGATATTACTAAAACCACACGTACACGCTACCATAATATACCTATATAATTATCTGTATGACTGTATACATGTATAATATATTATTATATAAATTTCCATTTTATACTATGACATAAATACATAATTTTATATGCATAACGTGTAATAGTACATTGGTAGAATAATACTAATTAATCATACTGTAAGCTAATAACTATGATGTAACAATAAACAAAAAAAAAATACTAATTATTATTAGTTGTTTCTTAATTCCGAGTTTTCCATTATATCATACAATTTGTATGTTTTATTTTTGACTCTGTGAAGAACCTGAAAAAAAAATTACAAAAACTTTCCGCCCGGGAAAATGTCCCTTTTGCCCCCCCCCACCCCTTTATGCGCCACTGGACCTCGCAGTACACTAAAGCAACGGTGGTTAGATGTACTCAAAAGAGACTTACAGGAGTTGAGACCAGATTGGCATGGAGACCTAAATCATGCGTTTAATTGAGAGTAGTGGAAGAAATTCTGTGGTTGAGAGCAAAAACATTATATGTGCAAAAATTCGATTTTGAGATTATGTATGATAAGTGTTGTTTAAGTTTTATAATTTATTATGTCAAAATATGATATCTGTAGCTCTAATATCAAAGAAGTTATAACAACAACTATAAATGATATCTTTCATAGGATGACAAATTATTTTGTTGCATTATATGATATTTCACTTATCAAAATTGATGTACAGTCGACTCTCGATAATTCGAAATTGACGGGACTGCTGAAAAACTTCGAATTACCGAGAGTTCGAATTGTTGAGTAGTTCGAAATAACGAGAGGGCAAAAAAAAATTCGAATTATAGAGTTAAGAAAAAAATTTTGTTTTTTATTATTGTACATACATACATACATATTAATTATTTCAGTAAATTAGGTGATACGACATACATATTAGAGTTATTTATTGTTAATTTTAACATTTTTAATTATTTATTATTATTATAAAAGATTATTATTTCTTAAAGAAATCTGTTATGGTTTTCTGCTTCATTGAATTTAGCTTAATTTTTTCAATAGTATTTTCTATAGTAAATAAAGCATCAAAAACCTCAACAGTGACTTCTGACTGGAGCGAAAAATTTCGTAATTTTTCCAAGGATGAACTGGCTTCTTTTAAAGTCACAAGAGGTAGAGGACTTGTGTCATCTTCATTTTCTTCATCAATGCTTAATGTATTTTCCAAAATGTCGGCGTCAGAGAGGACTCCCCATACAGCAACATCTTCATCTACATTGACATAATCAGTGAAAGATACATTTTCTTGAGTTGGCAGGGAATTCCATTGTATCGATTCAATATTCAACTGGTCGTTTTCTGTTTCTTGAATTTCTATGGTAAATCCCGATTTTTTAAAACACTTGAGTATCGTAGAAGGAGCCACTTTTTCCATGCCTTATCAACAAATATCATAGCAGTCAATACACTAATGTTTGGCGTTTGTTCACTTTCAATGCATTCCAAAACATTCTTTACAACTTCTTGACGGTAAAAAGTTTTAAAATTCTTAATTATACCTTGGTCAAGTGGTTGCAACTTCGATGTGGTGTTAGGAGGAAAAAATTGAAGTTCTATATTAGTTAAAGTTGGGGGGTTATTATGAACTGTACAGTTGTCTAAAAACAGTAGAATTTTTCGTTCCTGTTTTTTCATATCTTCATTGAGTGAAAACAACCATTCATTAAATAATTCTGTCGTCATCCATGCCTTTTTATTTGTACGATAAGTTATAGGAAATGAACATATGCCCTTAAAACACCTAGGTTTGGCAGCTTTTCCTATGAGGAGTGGAGTTAACTTTTCGGAGCCGTCCATGTTTGCTGCTAATAAAATCGTTAACCTGTCTTTACTATGTTTCCCGCCGTGGCATTTTTCTTCTTTAAAAGTGAAAGTTTTATCTGGTAAACATTTAAAAAATAGAGCGGTTTCATCTGTGTTGAACACGTTTCGTGGCTCGTAATTTTTTAACAAAGTTGAAAGTTTACGATGCCACTCTGAACACACGTTAT
The DNA here is from genome assembly GCA_008086715.1 of Sitobion miscanthi. Classification (NCBI taxonomy): domain Eukaryota; kingdom Metazoa; phylum Arthropoda; class Insecta; order Hemiptera; family Aphididae; genus Sitobion; species Sitobion miscanthi. The sequence goes on from CM017797.1 coordinate 96,143,699, forward strand.
CGTCAACACTAGAACTTTCTCCACAAATTTTTTTGAAAACAATACCGTTTCTTTTCTTAAAATTCGTTAACCATCCATCACTAGCTGAGAAAAACGGGATGCCCAACTCTTTGGCGAATGATTTTGCTTTTTCTTTGAGTAAGAGGCCACTTACAGGCACATTTTGCCCTCTGCATTGCCTAACCCATTGTACTAAACACTCTTCTAGTCTTGGATGCTCACCTTTACTGTTTCGTTTCCGACCACCGCTTGATGACGCAGTGATGATTTTATTTTTGTCCTTCAAAATCGTAGACAGTGTACTTAAAGGAATGTCAAATGTCTTAGCCACTTCGGTTTTTTTGTCACCTCTTTCAACCGCTTCAATTAATTGTTTTTTTTCCGAAATCGTCAAAGATTTGTATTTTTTAGAATTAGACGCACTCATCACATGAACTTGACTTTACAACCGACCAAACGAAACTAAAATAAAACTACATTCGGCTGACGGCTATCGACGACTCGACGAGTTAAATTACGATTAGAGACGATTAAGAAATAAAACGATAAGGTTCTTACAATAATATTCTATAGTTATCGATAATAATAATCTAAATTTCTACACGATTGTATAGTATTTATTAATAAAAAGATTATAAGAATACAGATAAAATACATTTGGTGAATATACTTCGAATTTCCGAGCATTAAACGAATGATACTTCGAATTGTCAAGTGTTAGTGGCCAGTTTTCCCAAAATTTAATTTCGAATTACCAAGTGTACTTAAATGCATTGTTTTTGTTCGAATTACCGCGTGGTTTTCAAGGAACCGAGTATTTACTTCGAATTACCGAAGGTTTCGAATTATCGAAGGTTTGAATTATTGAGAGTCGACTGTATTTTTTTATTTGGTCAAAACCTGATAAGTGCTGGTTTTCGATGATTATCATATTTTGTCCATTTCTATTAATAGCACTTATCATTGTTTGACACTAGTTATTTTTATTATCGATATCATGATTTATATAATAATATTTTCCCGCTATCGCTTTGTTTTTACTCATTTATATTGGTAGCCAATAGTATAACATGTGTGTTTAAAAATTAATATTCCTACGTATGATAATAAAATTATATTTATTTATTATTATCAGTTATTATAAAAATAACATATCATTATTTAATGTAATGTTAAAATATTATTTGTTATAACTTATAAGACTGTTAGTGTGTTCGCTTTTCACTGTTAATAGTGTTATTACAAGGTACTATTAAATAATAAAAACTATTTAAATTATTACTATAAAAATATTATTTTTTTAATATAAAATGTCGAGAAGTAAGAAGTTACTGAATTTAGCTTTAGCTGAAGGTTCACAAAGTTTTCATGCAAATGAAGGTAGGTGTGTTATTTTAAAATTTAAAATAATGTTTTTAATTATTACTGGATTGTTTTGTGTACCATAATATATTAAAATTTTTATTAGTTTAATTTTACAGCTTAAAATGGAAAGCTATTCATTTATTATTCTTGTAATAGAATTATAGAAATTACAGAATAATACTATTCACCAGAAAACATCAAAATATAACAGTAATAATGGTGAGTGTTAGTATAAAATATCTATTTTATAATTTTAATTTAAAAATATTTTATGTAAGTACCAATCTTATTAAAATAATAATATATTATTATCTGAGTTTATATTTATCATTATTGGTGTAATTTCTTTCTAAATTCATTAACTAATATAGAGTATTACAAATTAACAAAATTATACTGGTAGAATAATAATTGTATTAATCAATATAATTGTTGAATGTATAGGTATTAGGATTTAATATATTTTAATTGTATTTAAGTTTCTCTCCTTTTATATTTCCATACAGATTTCAGGAATGTAAATACTGATGTATTTAGCAGTAAAGACTTGCCATTGAAATGTCCTAACCAAAACACCGATGATGAATATAATATAGGTATGTTATCATTATGTTATGTCTAAATATTTTAATTTACTATAACTTCATTAATATAATAAGATATTATTGAAAAATATGATACCTAGGTGCCTATTGAAATTTCAATGTTTTTCAGAAAACTCCTACGACTTACGTCCTATACCAAACACATTATCAGCACATGTGATAGACCCAGGAATTTTGAGCAGTATGTTATTAAATATTACCTTTCTAATATTAATAAAAAGAATACTAAACACCACATTAATTATTTTAAATTTTTACATGGATAGCAAATTCATCATCATCAATATTTGATGACTCAGATGCTGACCAAAACTATAAACCATTTTATATAAAGCAAAAAGCTACATAAGTGTGTATCAATAGTGGTACAGACTGTATAGAGGCATCCATCGATTCGTTTGGCAATTTAGATATAAATAGTACACAAGTACAATGTACATACAATTTACTTAAGTTATATAATATAAACAAAGAAACTATACTTCCGATTTAGATTCTTTTACCATAAGTAATGAGGTAATAACCGAGTCATCTCAAAATGTGGATTCTACTAAAAATATTCAAGCTGAAGTAAATATAAGTGCACGTGGAAAACTGTCATATTTTACAAATAAAGTTTGCATGAAGAGAAGTTTTGATGAGGTATCATGCAGTGACTCTCTAGTAGGGTGACAATCGAATACATAGAAAAAAAAAAATTTTAATATTTCTTTTTTCCCACACACCTTAAATGTTTATTTTGATATAATATATACTTTGTAAAAGTTATATTTCATTCGGTTGATATTTAGAGGTCGCGCAACACTTTTATTTTCCGAAGCTATTAATAGCATGGATATCGCAATTTCGCTCGCGTTATCGACGGTTACTCGCCGATTACACATCATTCGTAGTACATCGGTTCACACGTTAACATTGTTATAGTAATGATTATTATTTTGACGTGAATCTTATTCGTATATTTTATTGGTATCGTCTCGTGTATGTTGTTCCGTCAATACGCAGTACGTCAGTAGCCAGTTCGTACGTTCAAGTTTTATTTGAGTCTTTTTGTTCACTAATTTATGTTATTTATCAGCTACAGTACAATCATTAGGGCATAATATATAAAAGTTTACCCTTAATCGAGAGTCAATAAGACAGCTCGTCGAGAATATCGAGAAAAAATCGCTGATGAAATAAAAACTTCATTTGTTACGACTATTCCATTGACAGTCCATTGGGATGGAAAATTACTTCCAGATTTAACTTCAAAAGATAAAGTTGATCGCCTAGTGCGGTAAAAACATTTTGCATTTTTTTCACTCCGATTGCCGTGTTATAGTAGAGACAACAAACACTGAGAGCGCTAGTGTTGCAATAACAACTTTTGCTGATGAGTGTCGATTCTATTTAATCTTTTTCTATGCATGACAGAGAGCGCAGCGTGTTCCGGCGGCTGCAACATCGTCGACGGCGGCGCTCACGGTTGACCAACGGCGACCAATGACTAGTGATGGGCATAATCGAATGATTAGTAACCGAGACATTTTCATAATCGGGAGAATCTCTCGAAAAATCACTCGAAATTAAAATCGTTTTTTCGTATGATAAGAATAATCAACTATTATTACTTATCGAGGTAATCAAAAAATCACTCGAAATATGAATAGACCCATAGTAAATAATTATTAGTTAAATGTTGCTTTTTTTTGTTTGCTGTTATAATATTAATTAAAAATTAGACTATAATTTTGGAATAATAATAACTTATTATTAGTAAGTTAGTAATAATAAGTAATAATCATGATATAACCATGATAATGCTTTAAATAAAAGACAAGTTTTTATTTTTTTATTTAATAATTATTATATAAATTTTAAATAAATCTGTTGGTTTAAAATACTGTAAATTCTTAATTATGAAAAAAAACTCTATTATACTTTTTTTATATATTTGAAATGAAATGTTATAAATATATTACAATATACAAATGTGTATAGCTACCAAATCCAGCAAATGTTGACAATGCATTTTAAGTTTCAAATAAAATTTATTAAATATCCTCCAAATAAAAAATAATAGTAAACTAATAAAATAACTTTATAACAGCTCGTAATAATAAGTATATAAATAATTAATATTTAATGAACAAAACTAGACAAAATGTAAAAATGAACAAAAAAATTTAAAACAAATTCAAATTACTATTTAAAAATATAATAAAATCTAAACTTTTTGGTGATAGTCGATTTCTACGATCATTGGTGATCAGTCCTGTTTTTGAAAATACACGTTCAGACGGAACAGATGTTGCTGGAATACACAAATACTTCAGCTGCATATTATACAAATCTGGAAATGTGTTTTTATATTGTTTCCAAAATTCTAATGGGTTTTTTTTACGGTCTAAAAGTGTCATTTCTAAATATTGACGTATTATCAAAGTAGAAGTTATATTTGGACTTGACGTAGTTTTGACTTGAGCGACTTTATTATCAAAATGCTCCCATAGTGATTCAGTTGTATTATTAGTAGTATTTAACGTGAGTGCTGTGGTAGATTCAGTTGTATTAATTTCGTTTTCCATTTCAGTATTTGTGCTGATCATCATTGTCAATTCTTCACTTACCCATTTTTGCGCATTACTAGCATTTTCAAGTAAACCAAACGCAGTTTTTTTGAGTCGTGGGTCTAAGAATGTTGCTTTTGCAACAATTTTATTCTTTTCTAAAATGCCCAATCGTCTACTGACTATATCCATCAACATATTTCTAAATACATCCCCAACATCAGTATCTGTTTTCAAGTTTCTTAACCCTAGATTACTAACCTTATTTATTTGCCTTTATTTCTAACCATTCGCCAATATGACGAATACTATAAATATTATGAACATTTAACCATTTTTAATTGTTTTTTTTCAATGAATCAAAAATATAATTTATAAAAACACATTAATTAAACTTTTGGATAACTTTATTGTAAATAATATATTAGTAAAAAAACATTTTTCCTCATTTTTAAAATGTAAAATCGTTAAACATAAATTATAACTTTATAAAGGTATAAAATAATTGTATAAGAGTAGGTAATACACAGGTTATTTAGCATTACAAATTGGACAAGTTACTATTTGATGTTCTCCACAAATATGTTTTTTACATGTTGCACATTGAGTTTTTGTCATTCGCCTTTTTTTATAGTTACAAAAGAGCAAATTTTTCTTTTGTTGATTGATGTTCCCTCTTCTGTTTCTTGAGGTTGTAGTTGAACTGTGTCTTTTATTCCTAAACTATCTTCAATATGTTTCTTCAAATTTGTCGGCAATGTGGGAATAGAAAGTCTTGATCTCATCCAATCTTCACATAGTTGTTCTTGTAAACGTATCATGAATTGAAAACGAGACAAGGGTTTCGAGCCTGAAGTATTATTTTTGCGAAAATTATGTAAATAAATAACATATGCATTAATTGAAGCTATATTAATCATGTTATAGAAAATACATAATGGCCAATGTTGTGTTCTTCTGCCAGCGTTCATATTCTGACACATTTGGTCAAAGCTATCGACACCACCTTTTGTTTCATTATAGTTCATAATTATAATTGGTTTTTTATTTGTTTCATCTATTGTGTTATCATCATGAAGTGAAGAAATTAAAGTTACAAGTTTGTCTGGTTTTGATTTGAATGACACAGCTACCAAATTATTGGCAAATAAAAATAACGATGAATATGCTTTTCGATTGATATATTTTAGATCGATGAATTCATTTGGAAATTCTCGTTTATTTCGTTTTATTGTTCCAATAACAGTAAGTTTGTAATCTGCAAGTAATTTTTGTGTCAATGGAACACTAGTAAACCAATTATCCATGGTAATATTTCGGTCGGATCCTTTTACTGATGAAACTAAACTTCAACAAAGTAATGAGCAGCAGGTTCATTAGTTGGAACAGTTCCCTTACCACAGTACGGCAATGCGCTTATCATATACTTGGTCGCATTGTCACACGTCATTATTATTTTTACACCATACTTGTTTGGTTTAGATGGAATGTACATTTTAAATGGACATCGCCCTCTAAAACCAACCAACTGTTCATCAATAGTTAGGTATGAACTTGGCTTATATAAAGTTTCACAATTTTTTAATAAGAATTTCCCAAACTTCCGAAATTGGCGCAAATTTAGTTATAAGTCTTCTATTTTCTCGAGTATCTTTTGAATCAAATCTTAACCCTTAACTGGTATCGTTGGGTCAAAAAAGACCCATGACATTTTGTTTTTAAGTTTTCTACAATATATCGCTCTTTTTTTCGCTGTAGAATGCATTGTATTTTATCACAATATTTCAAACAACATATTACGTCTTTCGTTATCAACAATTATTACGTGGTTCGTTCAAAAAAAGCTATTTAAAGCGGTTTCGGGTCATAATAGACCCGATGATACCAGTTACGTAGGTTTTTTCTTATCTTTTGCCATTGCGAAAATAATAGTTATTTTGAACAAACGACGAAGGTGTTACGTGTGTCCAAGTTCTAAAAATACGAAATATTCAAATATTTGTTCTGTATGCAAAAAAACGGTTTGTAAAACACACGGCGTTCAAGTATCGAAATGTGTTAATTGTATGGATACAGAGTAACTAAACATTTTTGTTTATTTTTATTTTATAACGTAAGGAACTTTCACAAATATATATTTTTTTTTTATTTGAATTTCATTAATTAACTAAATTAAGTGTTTAATATTTGAGTAACATTTAAAATATATTTCATACAAAAAATTCAAGTCTTAAATAATAAACTAATACCGAAGCTTTTAAATTTGTTTGTAGTTGGTTAGATAAAAAAACGTCCAGAGAGGTACAATAAGTGTTTGTAATTTTTTAGAAATAAATGTTTTAAGTTCTAAATTTTATTTTATTTTGTTGTTATTGTATCTAAACTTAACTAAAAATCAATGGGTAATTCAAATTTGAATGTAAATATATTTTTTTTCAATAATTTATTCAAACACTTATAAATAATCATGTAAATTTGCAAGATTAAAATATATTTGAAAAAAAAAAATTGTGTTATTAGTTAAAAATATTCATTTCATTTCATAGTTTATAATGAAAAAAAAAAAAAAAAGAAAAAGAAAAAATTGAATAACTTATAAGTAGTTTAAATTTCGGGTCATTTTTGACCCGACAATACCAGTTACGTGAATATAAATAAGGATACCAGTTAAGGGTTAAACAACTTACTAAAAAATTAAATCTGGCAAGTGACATTGTAGAACGATATCTATAGCCACAAAGTGAGATGTCAAACAAATGATTTGCCGACAAGTGGTTATTTTTCATTGCAGCAGATGAGATTAAAATACCCAATAAGCCTTTTAATTCGTTTAAATTAATATTTTGTAAAGAACTTTTTTTTTTGAATATTCTATGTATAGTTTTGTTTTTGACGAAAAATTTCTTCATTTGTATGATTAATTATTTTATTCAAAATATCAGACGAGAAAAATAATAAAAAACACTCTAGTGGCTCTGATGCATAAATAGCATTTTTTGTTGGCCCAGGTCTAATATGAACTATGTTTTTAGCGGTGGTCTTAGAAGTAGATGGAAGCAAATAAGGTTTACTTTTCCATATAAATCCATTTTTTCCTACAACATTATCTGTATCAAAACAAATTAATGACTCACGTGGTATGTTCTGACATGTTTCGATAGTTGGAATTTCATTAAAATTCGGCTTATTTACTTTAGACCTCTTTTTCGTTTTCTCAACAGAATTTTCAATTACTAAAATGGCTTCTTCTAAATTTGCTTCTTCGATTGGATTTGGGTCATAGTCGGGGTCAGCATCACTATCGTCTTCACAATCTTCTAATATATCTTCATTTTCACTATCTTGTTCTTCCAGTGCCTTCAGTACATCATTCTCATCCATTATTTCACGTGTCATTTAGAATATTTAGAATAAATCTATTTATTTCAATTTTACAAAAGAACACCGTTGTTTATAACGATACGTCACATGAACGAACAAAAAATAACATATTTTGATAACTATTCGTCAAATAAACGAATGCAAATATACTACAATTACTTACCATTCGTCGATTCGGCGAAGTAATTCTTGCAAAATCAACGGCTGAACAGTCACTAGTCATGCTAGATCGCTAAACGTTATCGGGATAGATATAGGACATAATATATGAGAGATACAAGGAGAGTTTAATGATATTAGACAAAATGCCTAAAAATAGCAACAATAAAATTATCAGTGTTCGTCGAATCGACGAATAGTTAGCGATCTAGGGTTAAAATATATTGAAGACCTCTAATAAGTGGTATAACCACACTTAATGTTGGGTACTTTTCACCTGATAATTCCGCTGTCATTATTTGAAATGGCTTTAAAATATGAGTACAATCTAATATTATCTCCCACTCGGATGCATTTAAATAATTTGGTGCTCGAGGTAGAGTTGACATAGTAGCAGATAAAGGGGCTTTAATGTTTACAAGTCTTTCCATCATTATAAAACTAGAATTCCACCTTGTAGGCACATCTTGCTTAACTTTTAATGGAGGTAAGTTCATTTGCAATTGAAAATCTTTTGAGTTTTTCAGTAGCGTTGCTGCTGTGCTTGAAATGCCCTACTATCGTCCTACATTTTTAATACCGCGATATTTTAAACGACGTCACTGTATTGTCCTGCCATATTTTATTGTTACAGTCACCTGCGTTGACCCATGTCTCGTCGATGTATTAAATTGGTCTTCCTTGTTCCCGGTATTTGCGCACGTCTTCGATATATTTTGTGCGCCACAATACAATGTCTTCCCTCTCGATAAGCGCGCTGTTCCGACCACGTTTCACAAAAACGAAATTAAGGTCTCGTATTAGTAGATGCAGAGTTGACCTTTTAAAATTTTGTCCAAATTAGGTAATTCTTTTTTAAACCAAAAATTATGTATTTTTCTTCTAATTGCATTACGTTCAAAATCATCCACTTTCTCCTTGAAGGTTGATCGAATTTTAGTTTTGTTCGGTGAACTCACAGTTTTTGATTTTTTATATTCCGAAATAGTAGACTGAACTGTTCTTTGACCAATACCCAATTCTTTAGAAATTATCTTGGAGATTTCTTTAATAAGCATGGTTGGTTGTTGTAACATTTTGGTTTTATAAAGATTAATTATCATGACTTTTTGACTTCTGCCGACGAACTGAAGAATAAAAAATAAAAAATAAAAAATAAGTAATAATAATATAAATACGTAATATATATATATAAACAGAAAACATTTAAAATTGATAAACGCTTACTTTTCCACGAGGGTTCACTTTTAATGGTGTAATTCTCCTTTCTTCTCCACTCATGTTGGAAAAATATGTTTCACAAAAATATTTTAGAAAAAATAATAATACGGCGTATTACGCGCGATCGTGATTAAAAACAGTAGCAAAACAAACACGGTTTTAATTGGCTATGTGCAGTGGTGGCTGGTTGACGTAGTTGTCGTTATTGTTGTCGCTGTTGACCGACAGTCGACGATGAGCGCTGTCGGTTGATGGGCGGTCCAGGTGAGAACACTCGGCTGGGTAACCGAGGGGATGCGCGAAAACGGACCGAATTTGGTCGGCGCGCGGCGCGTTAACTCGCTCGACTGAGTGTATGATTATTGATTAGTCATCTTGTATTCTTGCGTCTAGGAACTTGTATTACGGTTGTCGATTACCTTTTCATTTTGTTAATTTATTATTGTTGTTTTGTTTTATAACGGCTGAGTCTTTTATTAAATATAACAATAATGTCGAATGAATATGAATGAGCTATGATGTTTGCCATTGCTAATATAGAGAGGCAAGAAGCTCAAAATGTCAGACTACCGTTTGGCATTAAAGTAGACTCTTTATTAGCACAATGATCATCTTTTTATAAACACTTACCGATTGAGTAAAGTTTTAACGAACTACTTAATCGAGTTAATCGCTCCATTTTAGGAACCACCAAAACGTACGTCGGCATTGAGCATCCAAAATAAGGCAATAAATAATAATTGATAACAATAATAAGGTAGGTACTTGTACTATTTTAAATTTAAAAATATGTTCTTAGGTTTTAATTGCATTGCAGTTTTTTGGAACTGAGTCATATCAGTTGCTTATAGGTAATTCCAGATATAGTGCCGTATCTCAACCGTCGGTTTTACGCAGTATAAGCGAAGTAACTAATAATTGGGTCAAATTTCCTAAAAAATATGTTGGAATTAAGACAGTTGCAAAATGAGTATGTTTAATGTATATTATATAGGACCATTGATTATAAATACTGGAACAAATGTAGTTTAGTTCCCACGCGATTTTTTCCCAAAATACGTGTTTTAAAGCAATGAATACAAAAGTCTAATTCGAAAATTCTCTTATTTTTTTACTTAAAAAGTTGTACCCAAAAAACTATAAAACAGTAAATTTTTTTAAAATACGTGATATCCTCAATAAAAACATCAATAAACTTTATATTTTTAAAATTTTTTATGTTTAAAAACTCGAAAAATCAAAACCAAAATTTTTTGGAATTTTTATTAAATTTGTTATTTTATTTTGTCAATATTTTACTACGGTTAATTTTTTATAAATCTTTGTCACTTCTGTCCGTATATTCAGTAGAGTCTTCATCATCACTTAACAATAAATTATTTTATTGTATCGCTTTTGGGTCATACAGCTCACCAGCAAGTCTAAAAAGTTCCGTCAGATGTTCAATATTTAGTATACGACATCTTTTCAGATACATAAACTCGGCTAAATATCCACCATAAAACCGTTTTTTACGGCAATATTGGGAAAGCGAAGCCTTGGCATGACGCCACATTCCCTCAACATTATTTGTGTGTGCTCCTTGGACGGGCCGGGAGCATATAAAAATAATACGCGCGCCCGAACTCCTACGCCTATCAACAATACCACTAACACCTAGAACTTAGAAGGGAGAAATTATATAAAAATAGCTGGGTGTGTAGTGGTGTAATAGTTCAAACAGCAGTGGTCGGGGTCGCCGGGCAATTACTGTAGAGCTACGTGATGCTTGTTTTGTAATATGTGTATTTGTGTCTAAATGTGTATCTAGGTAGTGTGTGTGCTTAAAAATAATAGTAACTAATAAAAAAGATGGTAACACGGTTTTAGGTAAACATAGGTTGCTGTATAATATATAAATAATTCAAAATAATACACAAAATAAAATATAACTCACAGCAACCGCAAGGTAAAAATATAAACAGAGTAATAAAATATATGACACTTTTGGCCTACTAATAAATATGTATAATATAATAAATAACAATAAAAAACTCGCAATTTGGTGGAGCACAGTCTGGCCAGCTGGTCCTAGCTATATAATAGGAAAAACTCACACACTCACACAGAAACTAAGGACAAATTAAAATATATAATAAAATAAGTGGCGATTAGCGCCTTGACCAGTATAATTAAAAACGGCGATTAGCGCACGTAATAATATATAATAAATTTGGCGATTCGCTCCGACCGAAATAATAAAACTCAGCGATTTGCGCTTATACTAAAATAATATAATATAAAATAAAAACCAAAACTTATATTATTTTAAAAATTATGGCGATTAGCGCCTCACAAAAAAAGTATTATAATAAATTATAGCAACCAACGGCGATTAGCGCACGTTTTTTGTAGGTAACATTCACGTTGATACTACGGAACTAGGGATGGGTAGTTCGTGAGTGAGTTGATTCAAAGAGTTGACTCTTTTAAGTGAACTGAATGAATTAAATCAGTTTGCTTTAGTTCAGTGACTCAATAACTCAGTGTTACCACACTGATTCACTACAACTCATGAATTTGTTTTACCACTTATCAATTCATGAATTATAGGTGATACTACGGATTTAGATTTACTGACTCAGCACCACAGATATATAAAACAACTAGATAGCCGACTCGATCTTATCATTGAAGCACTGCCGCCATATACGAAGCTGGCAATGTTTACATTTATACACCTTATCACAGTAAATATTCATACCGATTACCGTTATTGATAATAATTAATAACCACAAACGTTTCAAAATTGCATATGCATACTTGTGTCTTGTGACCTGTGAGTTGAAATTGTGAAACCGTAACTTCCAGTACACAAATTTAATAAACGTTCATACCTACTTTTTATCTTATTCAAATATGGTAGCATCGTGTTCTGCGCATGGTTGTGTAAACAGACAAACAAAAGACACTAAAAATCATTTTTTTACGTGAGTACTTCTTAATATTTAATAAATAACGTTGTTCCAACTATTTATCACAGCCAACTGCTCTTTTACAGATTTCCGTTACGAAATCCTGAGCGCAATGCTAAGTGGATAAAAGCTGTTGGACGAAAAGGCTTTATTCCAACCAAAAATTCACGATTGTGTAATAATCATTTTTTGAAAAGTGATTTTAAAACTCAGGTTGGTGGTAGCTATAAATTGTTATTGCGTGATGATGCTGTACCATCAATATTTAACACCACTGTTAAAGAAACACCAACAAAAATATATCGCTCAGAATTTGATAAACCTTCTACAAGCAAATTAAATATAAATCAGCAATCTAATATTTCTACAAATGTGTCAAATTATTCAGATACTTTAGAGATCTCTACAACAGTTCAAGATGAACCATTATGTCTTACTCCAAAGAGACAAGTGTGTTTTAAAAGTGCAGCTGAAGAAGCTCCATTAGTCATCACTCCTTCTAAATGTAAAATAACTATATCACCACATAAAAAAACAACTCCTTCAAAATTTGAACTTAAAAATAAAATTAAAATACAATCGAATACAATTAAATTATTAAAGCAACAAATTCGACGTAAAGATATTAAGATTAGTACTTTAGCAGGTCTTTTAAAGTTACTTAAAGACAAACAAGTGTTACACACAGATTCTGAAGAACTTATGCTAAACAAATTTGGCGGACTCTCTCAAGAAATATTTTCCAACATCCAAAAAAATCAAAATATCAACCCAAAAGGTAGACGTTATAGTAAGACTATCAAAGAATTTTCGCTTACATTAAATTACTACTCTCCTAAAGCTTATGAGTATGCACGGTTAGTTTAGTTCTTATTAGTTCTTTTCGTAATGCATTTACTATAATATTTATTATTTTAATATTAAAGTATGTTATTTATTAAATTTACAGGTCAATATTAATGCTTCCTCATGCAAAATCCATAAGAAACTGGACATCTTCACTAGACGGCGAACCTGGATTTTTGCAAGAAGTATTGAATTCTCTACAAACATTAGATGCAAATGACAAGCATTGCACTCTCGCATTTATGCCATGTCTATCAGAAAACAGATCATTTGGAATGATAAAAATAATAAGTTTCTTGGATATTGTGACTTTGGAAACAACTTAGATATTGAAGGTAATGAAACCCCTGCAACAGAAGTGTTAGTTTTTATGGCTGTTAGTATTAATGGCAAATGGAAACTACCCATTGGTTATTTTCTTCAAAATAAAATAACTGCTATTAGTCAATCTGAATTGGTTAAAACAGCCCTAACTCTAACACACAATGCTGGTCTTAAAGTTTGGGGTGTAGTTTGTGACGGAGCATATACAAACTTATCCACAATGAAACATTTAGGATGTGTGGTAGATGGTGATTACGAAGAACTAAAATGCTGGTTTCCTCACCCAGTAAATGAACAAAAAGTATACTATATCCCAGATGCTTGTCACAATTTAAAATTGGCTAGGAATACATTGGGGAATTGTAAATTTATTGAGTCACATAAAGGAAATGTGAAATGGGCACATATTTTATATTTACACAATGTACAAAATGAAATCACTTTTAAATTTACTAATAAAATTAGTGCAGCTCATGTTCATTGGTATAATAATAAAATGAAGGTGAAATATGCTGCTCAAACGTTAAGTTCCTCTACTGCTGATGCATTAGAATACTTGAACAAAATCAATGTGACTGGGTTTTCTGATGTTAAAGCAACTGTTGAGTATTGTAGAGTTGTTGACAGAATTTTCAATTTTCTTAACTCAAAAAGTTCATTTTCAAAAGGTTTAAAATCTCCAATTTTCAGAAACAATATTAGCTCTCTTAAAACTATTATAATTCCCTTAATTAAATATTTGTACTCTTTAAAATTTAATAATATTCCATTACACAAATCAAATAAAAAAACATTTATCATAGGATTTGCTGTGGCTGTTAAATCAGTTTTAAGTATAGCAGAAACAATATTTTCAGAACATTATTCATCATTAAATATGAATTATATTTTAACTTATAAGTTTTCCCAGGACCACCTTGAGTTATTATTTGCCCAAATTAGGCAACGATATGGATCAAATAACAATCCTAATGTGGTACAATTTAAAACAGCATTAAAACAAATTTTATTTAAAAATTATATTAAGTGTAAATCTAGTGGAAACTGTAATGTATTCGATGACGATATTTCAGGTGGGATTTTTGAATTTAAATGGTACAGAAAGCAAAAAAATATTATTAATGACATAACACATATTGAAGAATTGGATGAGGATATCTGTAATAGATTAGTATTATTAAATACTTTAAATAAAACCTTATCAGAAGCCAAAAATAATATTTTATATTATATACTAGGATATATCATCAGAGGAATAGTATCTAATTTAGATTGTAATTCATGTATTACATGTTTATTTCAAAAAATACCTGACCATAGTTATAGTCATTCATCCGTATCTCAATTTACAAATTTAAAAAACAAAGGGGGTTTAATATCAGGATCTGAAGACTCATTTAAAATTATTGTAGAAACTGAAAAATTATTTTTATATTATACTCACAATTTAAAAAAATTGAATTTTCCCAACTTAAATATTATAATATTACGTCAAATTATCAATAAATTTTCTTTAAATCAGAACATTTTTCAAGAACTAAATTGTGAAAATATATCCATATTAGAACGACCTCATAAAATTGCACTTATTACTTTAATAACAAACAGATTTTTAAGTATCCGCCTCAAATCGTATGGCAAAACGTTTTCTTCTAACATCTTAAATCCACATAGCAAACGTCACAAACTCACTAAACAAATATTATTTTCACATCAATAATGTACTTACTACCTAATCATTTGTCTATGTATTTATACATATTCATCACATTATGTTATCAAATGTATTATAGTTTTAAGTTTTATAAAAACAAATTTATTATCAAGACAACAAATTAATAAAATACAAAATAAATATTTGATTCATTATCAATACTAGAATAATATCACGATTCGGTGAACACGCCAACTCGGCATTATTATCACCTATTACCTATATTATATTGTAACATCAACCTATATTAAATATCAATACGTTTACTTGTTTAATATTATTAATATTAAATCAGAAGATACTTTTAAGAACAAAACACTATAGATTGGTCATTAGTCATTACCCTTTACAGTTTACACTCGTGACACCCACAGGTAACTATTAGTATTACAAATATTTAAAGCTATTAAAAATTAAAACATGACATCTCAAAAACTTGTTAAAACTTAAAAAATAATAAAAAAATACCATGTGTTTTTCTAACTTAATAAGTACAATTAATCAAAAAGTAACAAAATTACGTATATATACAAAAAATATTAATATTTCAAAAACAAGCTATTTTGAATTAAAGTTTAAAAATATCATTTTTTCAAAATTTTTACTACTTAGCCTACTTCTTTTTTTAGAAATTGTTTGACCTGCCTTCAAAAATATACGCTCACATGGTACTGATGTTGCAAGTACACAGAGACGTTTTTCATAAGCTCAAACAAACATGGATAAACATTTCGATTGTCTTTCCACCACTTCAGAGGATCGTCATGCCTTGGAATTAATCCTTCTTGTAGGTACTTATCAATTTCAACGATAGCTGCGGATGTTGGATTTTTGGATATCAATTGACTACATACCTCTTCATCAAAGTCATTCCAAATAGAATCTCCACCTATCGTCACAGATTGATTTTGTATAGCTGGCTGCATCGTATTTTTCATTCCAATATGTATGTCAGTAGCTTTATTAATAATTGTTTTTTTTTTATTCTGTAAATGAACTATTATTTAAGAATCCATATTTTTTAAATCTCGGATCGAGTACAGTAGCTTCTGCATAAATTTGTATTTTTTCAATTGGTCCAAATCTCTGTTCTACATGTTGTTTTAATGTGGATATCATATTAGTTAATTGTTGTGAATCATAAAACTGTGTATCCAAGTATGTACAATGTTTAAGAAGTGCTCGACTAAATACAACAGATTTTGAAATTGAAACCGATTTTTCACTACTTATTTCTACTGTAATTTCTTTAAAATATTTTAATACTTCACAGGACTTGGAAATAATGTGCCAGTCTTCATTGGTCAAGTAAACATTATAATTACACTCTACTAATACGGAAGAAAGAGGAACTTTAAGATTCTGAATACGCTGAAACATCTCATATGTTGAGTTCCAACGTGTAACGACGTCCTGGATGAGCATTAAAGGTGGTGTTAAGCCCTATAGCTCTAAGTTTTTCAGCTGCCTGTGGACTTCTCTTAAAATGTCCAACAATTCCGCTTACTTTATCTCTTGTATCAGATATTGACTTAAGAGCAGTTTGTACTGCCGAATTTAAACTGTGGGCAAAGCAACCTACATGCCTCCAACCACATAAACCGACAGCTTTAACAATATTATGTGCATTGTCAGTTGTACATGCAGCAATGTTATGTTCCAAGCCCCATTTCTTTATGACCGCCAACAAATAATTTTTCAAATTTTCTGAAGAGTGTGATTCGGAATTTTTGAAACAAGAAAGAAGATAGGATTTTAATTCACATTCATTATTAATAAAATGGCATGTGACAGCAATATAATTTTCATTTTTAATAGAAGTCCAACTATCGGTGGTAATGCTTACATATTTTGCCTGGTCTTTTATGTCTTGTTTCACTTTATCATGTATTTCATTATACATTATAGGTAATAATGATTTTGACAACGTTTTTCTCGATGGAAGTGTATAACCGGGATTTAACAAATTTAAAAGTTTCACAAACTCTCTATCTTCAACAATACTGAAGGGATAGTATTCTTTCACTATCATTTTCAGAACTTGTTGATCTATAATTTTACGGCGTGATCCACCAAGAGGCTTAGATAAATATTGAGTAATGGGATTATTCACAAATCTAGAACTTTGAGGACGAATTACATGTTCATTAGATGGAATTTGTAAGGACGTTTCAGTTTGGTTTACCACTAGGTTAGTTGTTGAAATAATTGTATTCTAAAAATGTATATATATATTATTTAATATTAGTATAACAGTATAAGTAATTATTTAGTATTTATGTAGTCCTAACTAATAAAAATAAATAAAAAACTTATTAATTGAAATAATTTAGTTATTTATTTAAAATTATTTAATTTTATTTGACAAAATATTTTTTAATTTAACTTACAGTAGTAGAAGTTGATGGAGCATCATTTGGATCATCAACAGTCTCTTCTAATACACGTGTATTTCTATTCAATAAGTTGACGGTGGGATGTTTAGACTTAATATGTCTAATTAAGTTAGATGTTGAAGAACGATTATTTTTTTAATTTTGTACGACAAAGACTACATTTTACATTTATGTTATCTGAGTCAAGTTGGAAATAATCCCAAATAACACTGGACTTACTCATTTTTAAATATTTAAATATTATAAATGAAAAAAAATGTTACAATTTTGAAACACTAACTTTGAGCACGGCAATAAACTGAACAAGAATACAAGACGATTACCAATTAAGATGTGACAATTTAAGTCAATGTTATTATTTGTTAATGACAATTGTATACCATCAAATCATATTAGTTTTCATACTGCAACAGAACCAACTTGACATGTTATAACATATCACTATGCAATTAGGAGTGTATATACTATATGCATTGATTTTATAATAGACTATTATAAAATCAATGCTATATGCAATATTTAAATGTTTTTTTAAGATCAGCATTTTAGTACATATTAGTAGTTTGGTACAATGCTTATTCTAATTTATAAAATCATTATTTTATAATTTTTATATTTAAAATAAAACAGCTATTTATGCTGCTACCTTGTAGTGTTCCATTTTGTTGTATTTGTCCACAAAATATAATTTATGAAAAAACAAACGAATACACTAATTATATTTAACATGAATTTGTATTTCAAATTAAGAACTCATGGGGCACATTGTTTTTTGAAAAATAAATAAATAAACAAATATAATAAATATATATATATTTAATAAAACATTCATATGTTCACAATAATATAACATTTTAAATTAAATTTGTATATAAAAAAAAAGTTCAAATTAATTCCTCATTGTATAATATTTTAATATACATACTAAATAGTAAATACACAAGTATATGACATATTATTGTAATGCATTAAACAACAAAAACAATTTGGTAACTTAAAATTAATATTAAATAAGGTCTTAATACATTTTTATAAATCAATAGTTCATAATATATTATTTAGTGATAGATGATCTAATACTCTGAAGTAACTCTTAAATGAATTATCATACGAGAGTTGTTTAATTTAATGAACTGATAACTAGGAATTAATGGGAGTCGATGGAAATTGGGAGTTGACGCACTGAGTTGACTCCCCGAGTCAACTCATTTGAGTGAACTGACTCATGTTATTGAGTTGAAAATCCCACCTCTATACGGAACGGACTGGTTGCCTGGGCGGCCGTGTTAAATAATAATAATTCGCGTAGACGGTATGGCGGCAGCGACGATCAACTTATAATCTATATTCTATTCATTACATAATTCACAAGACACGGTAATTAATACAAAAATAAAACAATACAAAGATAACAATTATACGTGACTGTGAGTGTGTGTGTGTGTCCAGCTATTATTCTACTTTACATATATTGTTGCGCTGCAACACTCCTCTTTCCGGATTTTTGAATTGAATAGAATGATTCACCGTTAAGTGAACAAATCCTTCATCTTCTAAACATTGATAATTCTAAAAAACACAAATCAACACAATGTCACAGCTCGATATTACAATATTCCTCGGTAGCGACTACACGTGTTTCGGCACTCGTCGCTCCGCTCCGCAAATTGAAAATATCCCATGACTTGCTATGCAAAACCACCTCAAGTAGGTCACAGGGTAAAAACTAAATCTATTAAGGTATTTATAACTCTACCTTCCAACAATCGCTGATAATTGTAGTCCCTGACAAGATCCAATCATTTATTGCTCTTGAAAGGATGTCTTTATCTCGCTTTTCTACTGGTATTAAAAAACAAGCCCCAGTTTCTCGCTGAACACCACCAAAAATCCATTGCCCATCTACACTATGCCCGCGGTTATATTTTCTCCGACCAAATTTGGACTCGTCAATTTCGACAACCTAACCGACTCCACCTATCACATGAATTATTAATTTAATATTGTAAAAAAAATGATTTAACTTATTAATTAAATTTAAAAATTTTAAACTTACCTATCTTACTATGGTTTGTAATCATAGCCTTGAAAACGACTTCTCTATGAAACGATGTCCAGTCTACAGGAGTATGTTGAGCAATTCGAAGTTGTCTAACAATAAACGACAAATCTGATTTATGGAAAAATGTGTCTACGTGAATTGATCGATAATAGTCGCATTTCTTTTTTTGTTTATTGATAGGTGTCCTACATCTCCAACCAAACCCGTCTGAAGAACGCGCATCAGTGTATAATTGTAAATAATGACCATTTTTATATTTTAATACACTGTCACGGGCCAACAAATTCCACGATTGCAATTTTTGTATTACACTATTGAGACGGGGCCATTGGTTTTATGTTCAAATATATCATACAACTCAATAAAATTAAACATTTTGTAACATTGTCACAATGTAATAAATCTGTAGTGATCTGGAGTACGCTTCTAATATAATAATCTACATTTTTCATCAAAACAACTTTAGACATAGAGGCGACAATCCAATACGAAAACGTAGGAAATCGTTTGGTGCATGCAAATCGTAAACTTTGGAAAGATCAACTTCCAAAATAGTAATTTGCGAGAATTTTCGAATTAGACTTTTGTGTTCAGTGCTTAAAAAAAATATTTTGGGGGGAAAAAAATCGCGTGGGAACTAAACTGCATTTATACCTAAATACTATTAATTATAATCAATGATAGGACGTATGCCAGTATACAGTGCAAGCACGGATTAAGGGGGGTCCAGGAGGGCACAATCTCGGAGCCCTATTTTTATCCCCAAAATATTTATTTTTTAATGCGTTTAAAACCAGTTTTCAAAAAAATAAAATAATTTCAGTAGGTAATAATTATAAAATAAAAATGTTTGTAATTTTATATCACGAAAAATTACTAAATTATAATAAATATAAGATTGATATTCTATGATGATGTTCATAAAATGAGAGTTGTGAACTACATCGTACGCATAAATAATAAGTTAAGTATCTATGATTGTCGTGGTAGTTAGTACAAAATTATAAAATTTTATAGCCGTAAACATGTAGGGACGCAATTTTTTTAAGTTAAATTTGTAAAGGGACTCTACTAAGTATATGGTGTTTCGGGGCCCAATTAATCCTTCATCCGAGCGTAATTAGTGAGGAAATTGGAGGGGTGGATGCTGATATTACAAATTTTTCGAAAAAAAGTGGATTTACCTGGTTATTGTTCCAAGCCCTTCAATTTAGGTACAAGTAGCTATACGAAAAATTAATTGAAAAACAAAACTTGTGAGTTGTGATCCATCTTAACGATTTTTCATAAAATAATTGTAATTATTTTCTCATTTGTGAATGTAGGAAAAATATGATTAACCAAGCTTCGATTATTTTTTAATTTTCAATTTAAGAAAAGAATAATTTACTAAAAAATAGAAGGCAACTTACATTTTTCTGGAGATAAAATTACAGTTGTGGCGTCCTCTTAAGTATTAGTATACAGTATTAATACAAACTATTTATTGCATTAAATAACATTGTATGTATTTAACTTTAATTACCTACAAGTAAGAATACCCTACACCTCTTGTTATGCTGCAGACACTGGTAGTATTAGTTATTCTACAAACTCTAGTAATATAACTGCTAACTGTATTTAAATATACATACTTGGTATCTACTATCTAGGAGACTCTGGGTATGCACTAGAGGTCGCGGTTGTGAACGGGTATTAGAATACACGGGTACACGGAGCCCGGATACGCGGGAAATAAATATATTAAAGCCCGTGAATTTAATACTCGTGTATACCCGTGTATTTAATACCCGTGCATACCCGTGTATTTATTTATCATTACCCGTGTACCTATAACCAAATCCAATAATTTTTAATTGGTTATTAATTAATAATAAAAATTGTATAGCTTTTAAAAATACCTACCTATCTATTATTATTTAGCGATGTTATGGATAGTTTTTAGTTATGCTTAGTAAGATGCATTCGTTTATCGTATAATATTATATAGGTACAAGATAAACTATAAGTGTAATAATATATAAAATAGTAATATTTAAACTGGTTTTAAGATTAAAGCATAAACAATCGCAAAAGTATCTTATCGCCAATTTTATTGCATTGCATTTTACGTAGGTATGCCTCGTATCTAAATCTAAAAATTGTTGGTTATTTTAAAATTTTTCCATACCTCATTGTGCCTCTATTCACTATTGCTATGTGAACTGTGAAGTGTAGTTTCGACACTTATATTATACATATTAAATATTTTTTCTTCGAAAAATTAGTTACCGTTATAAAAGTTGGGTATGGCAATACGGCAAACGCCAAGGCGATAAAGCTTTTTGTGACCTGTGTGACGATAATTCAAATAAAGTGTTTTGTTGTGCTGGTGGATCAACGGGATCATTCGGCAGATATTTAAAACTGATACACAATATAAGCAGAAATAATCAAAATCCAAGGTATGTAATTAATTTGTAATAATTCAAATAAAATATGGACGGGATTGACGATTTGAAAAGCTCTAGTAACATAATGATAAAATTAATTGTTTCATCAAATATATTATATAATACATAATTATAGATTTATAAAATTTGATACAAGACTTCTAATATATTGTTGCGATAGTAGTTAAAAAATATTAAAAATTCAGTCACAATTTTTTTTCTATAAGCATTGAAAGTTTGAATTTTGACAAAATACGTAAAAATCACGAAAATTTGTAATTTATTTTGAGAAGAAATTCATAAAAATTTTTGTTTTTAAATCTAAGGTTTAAAAATTCTATACAAAATTCTTCATGAGTTTGTCTACTTTAATCAAAAAAAAATTTACCCCGGAAAGTCAAATTAAATTTTTATGAGCATTTGAATTACAATATTAGATATTCACTCAAATTCTGTTGTACCGATATTCTTATTTTGTTGTAAGACAAAAACAAATAGTTCTAGAAACTTGAAATTTACACCAAATATTTATGTCATCAATTCCTATACTTGATAAAATTTTCAAAATATTTTAACAATTTTTAAGTTATTTATAGATGTTTGAAATTTTCCGTTTTTTAGTTTTTTATTCTATAAATGTCAATAAAATTAATAATGATTAATACATATATAAGTTATAATAATATAATATATTTTACGCTTTTCATAATGTATTAATCTTATCATCCATTTACTATTCCTATAAAATTGATTCAAGTAATTGCAATTATTATTTTTGTACTTTAATTTATTTCCTAGTGATGATAATCCTCATGATGAAGTTGAAGAGTGTAATACAGTTGATAGTGTAACACAGTGTTCATCGTCATCCTCAAATAATTTAAATACTAATTGTTCATCCTCATCATCAGAATTTTTTGGACCACAATCCCGAAAACGACGTAGAACTTATGTTGATAAGAACTTTGAAATAAACCGAAGTTGTAGTTCTGAAAGAACAGAACAAATCCAACAGGCGTTAGCTAAGATGATCGCAATCAATCAAATGCCTCTATCCTTTTGTTCTAGTTCCGGTTTTAAACAATTTATGAGCATAGTAGAATCAAATTATATTATATGCAAGGAAGGTGCTATCAAAAAGAGACTCAAAGGATTCAAATCGTCGGTTGAAGTTCAAATAAAAAAAGAACTTAAAGATGCCAGGAGTGTTGGTCATCAATAGCTCAAGAATCGTACATAACAGTTCCTGCACATTTTATTGATGATCAATGGTGCCCAAAATCATACACCCTGACAACTCACAAATCAGACGATCGTCATACAGCTTCAAATCTATCGAGTCAACAAGAAATTACTTTTAATAAATGGGAAATCGACCAAAACATTATGGCAGTAGTGACTGATAATGCAAAAAATGTGTTGAATGCTGTTAATTTACTGAATAATATTACCGAAAAGGATGATTTAACATGTGCCGCACATACATTACAACTTGCTGTCAATAATGGCCTAAAATATGATAAAATAGATAGCTTAATTCAATTATGTAGTAAGATTGTTTGTCATTTTAAGCATTCGAATTTAGCTAGTCAGTATTTAAAAGATAAGCAAGATCAACTAGGTTTGCCAACAGAAAGCTTAATTCAAAGTTGTAAAACCAGATGGAACTCGATATACATGATGCTTGATCGACTTTATAAAAATAGGTGCCCAATTTCAAATGTTCTTGCTGATCGTTCGTTGACTACAGCAGCAATGGCACACAAATTTGAAGTGACAGAGCACCAATGGACAGATATAGAAACGTTGATTAAATTTCTTAAACCTCTACAAATTATGACCACGGTTTTTTGTGGCGAAAAATATTGCTCTATTTCAATGGTTAGGCCTCTTATAAACGCAGTTATAGAAAAGCATTTAAAGCATAATGTAAGTGATGATGAACTAACTGAACATTTTAAAACTACTGTAATTAGGGAACTATCAGATCGTTTTAAATTATTGTGTTGTCCTTCTAGTGTCGTATCTGCTAGGCAAATAGCGTCTTTCCTCGACCCAAGATTCAAGGACTTAGAGCATGAAGCGGTTGATGCAAGAGAAGAAATTCGGACACGGGTTAAACATTTGATAAAAGAAATAGCTGAAATTAATTGCGATGTACAAATTGAAACACCTGTCACTAAACATCAAGATGCTCTTGAATTTCTGTTCGGTGATGAAGTAAATTATAATACAGCTGATTCTGACATTCAGTATCAACATTACTTGGCAGAACCACAATTAAAATTTGATTTTGATGCACTAGAATGGTGGAAGACGCGTGCATCAAAATACCCACTAATTGTTGCTCTGGCAACGAAATATTTAGGGATACCAGCAACGTCAGTTAGTTCTGAAAGATGTTTCTCAACCGCTGGAAACATAGTGACGGCCAAGAGAAGTTGTTTGGCGCCGAGACCGTAAACATGCTGATTTTTCTTCACCAGAACAAACAATTATTATAACTTCATAGATTGTAAGTAATTGCTTTGTTATATTGTATTTGTTAACTTTTGTATAAGTATATGGGTTACCATCTACTGGCCGTTGATTAATTTAATATTGTTATTATTATTTTGTATTTATTTTATACTATATTATTATTGTTATTACTGTTAAAACTGTTATTATTAGAGTTTATTCATTTATTAATATATTTATATACATGTTTATTGTTATTTTGTTATTTAATAATCATGCAAATACAACTTTTTTTGCAAAAACGAAATTTAAAATATTATAATGTATAAAAATACAAATATTTTCATTATCAATTACACGTAAATAACATAAATTACATATACACATTTAACCCCGTCTTGTGTAAAAACACGGGTACCCGTGTAGTTCATTACACGTGTAATCGAGACCTCTAGTATGCACCTAGACCTTGGCTTTTAACACCAATTCGAAACCCGGCCAATGCAAATGAGGAACTGTACAATAAAAAAAAAATGCACACTAGAAGTTAATTTGAAAGGTGTAATGGGTTGCTAAAAATGAGGTTTAGGTATGTATTCATTTTTAAAATAATTAGTTCCTAGAACCTATGATTATCATAATTATTTATTTAAGGTGCCTACTGATACATAGAGTTCTACACTATGCACCTGAAAAAGCTACAGCCATAATAAATGCTTGTGTTGTATTACACAATATGTGTATGACATACAATGAGCCTATAGACAATATGATCGACATTGATTTTGGTATGTACGGAAATAACATTGGCCAACCTGAAAATGACTCATTCAATGATTTGAATAACGGAAGACGTGTACGTGCATGTATTGTACGCAATTTTGAGCAAAATGAGTAATAGTTTTTAATACAAGGAAAATAAATTAAAACTTTTTTAATTATTGACATCTAGTCTAAAATATTTTATTTTATTTTATATTTTTATTAAGTAATTTTTACTATTAGTAAGATTTGTTCGTAGTACTATAAATATAGGTACTGTAGCTATAGGATAAAGTGAATAATGTTAGAAGGAATTATAATCATAAAGGAGAAATAAGAAATTTGTATAAAAAAAATAGATAACATTGTGAATTGTGATTAAAAAAAAAGGAAATATGGAAAGGAAACTATTGCTATTATGCTAGAAAAAATAAACAAATAAATAGAATAATAAGAAACAAATAAACAAAATGTTATAGGTTTACAAATAATTGTAAAATAATAAAAATAATACATACACTAGGTATATAATATCATTTAATTAAATCTACCATATGTGTTTAAACACATTCTTTTATCATCAGTGTATTTTAAAAAATTTTTGCCGATTATTCCGGTAATACAATTTATTTTTTAAAAACTTAAAGATATTATTTAGAAAATGTTGCAAAATTTAAAAAAAACAAATTATGTAATTAACCTGGACTTTTTACTGTGATTTTGTATGCATCATGCTAATAAAACTGCCATCCGAGTTAAAAGAAACAATAGCCGTTTGAACTCGAATATTATACGACTGATGTTGAGTAAAGTTTATTCTTTTGCCAGCGATGTGTTTATTTATTATGCTGTTAAATTGTTCACAATAGTTATTGTCAACATCATATAACAAACTTTTTGCATTGTCAAAACACGTCGAATAGCAGAAGTTATTTCATTCATGAGTCCACACTTTTCAATCTGTAAAGTGCGATGTCTCTTACTCTGATAATATGAATTACGAAGTCAGAACGCAAACTGTTGAAATTTGATGAGTAATGCGTAAAGTTGGCAAGTGACAACATAAAATTGTTCTATTAAAAAAGATGGCCTGTCGTCACGATTAACGTACTAAACATACTTACGCATTTGACATTGTTGCGTACGTGAGATATTTTGTACTTATATAATTGAAGGGTCGGCGGGAATAACGTGCTATGTAACAATTTGAAAATTGTTCAGTATCAAGTAAAAACAAAATAACTTATATTATTTCATTTAAATATTATTTGGACTGCACGTAGCACGTTCTTCCAATTTTAAACATAATCATTTTTGTACATGTTTAAAAAAATTAAAATCTTATATTTGCACATGTTTTTATTATCTAGTCCTTATAAATAAAATTACAATATTAAATTAAATCATTTTTGTACATGTTTAAAAAAATTAAAATCTTATATTTGCACATGTTTTTATTATCTAGTCCTTATAAATAAAATTACAATATTAAATTAAATCATTTTTGTACATATTTAAAAAATTAAAATCTTATATTTGCACATGTTTTTATTATCTAGTCCTTATAAATAAAATTACAATATTAAATTAAATCACTTTTGTACATATTTAAAAAATTTAAATCTTATATTTGCACATGTTTTTATTATCTAGTCTTTATAAATAAAATAAGAATATTAAATTTAATAATAATTTACATTATCCTGGCAATGATTTAAAAAAGTCACTATATTTTTGAGGAATATACTTGCACATATCTAAAAGATCTTTTTTCTTTTTTTTGTCAAGGCCAATGGACATTGATACGCTGGTGGTAAGTCTTTAATAGATAAAATATTCTCTCCAAAGTTGTTATGACGTATTTCATGTGATTTCCATGGTCTTAGAGTATTATGACTTTCACGAATACTTACATGCATAGGAGCATCAGCTGACAATTTCAACCACATTGCTTGAGTTATTTTTAGTTTTTTTTTTGTCATATCTTTTTCTAGCGAGGAAAAGTCTTTAAAATCAATTTGAGACATTTCAACAATAGTAAATGGTTTTTCTAACCTTGCATTAGCGATAACGTATTTCCATTGTGACGGTACAAGCACTTTTGCTGTTTTTTTTTGTTTTTCAATTAAAGCGAAATCACGGTCACATGGTAAAAAGCTATGGCCAGTCGAAAGAAATTTTTTATGAATTTCTGTAAAATACTTACAAGAGACTAGATAGGAATACACGTTTAATATTCGCCAGTTATTATTTTGACCAACGCATCTATCAGACCATATTATCAACTTCCTCTCTTCACCATGTACAAGAATATTAAAATTAGACTCGATAAAATTTAAAATACACGAAGCTATTTCTAATGAGCCTCTTTTAGCGATACATTCATACCACAAATGCATTGAAACTGCATTATTTCCCATATTATGAATCGCAAAATTATAATTGGAAAGTTGTCTCTGATAAAACATATTAGAATGTGTAAGAGTTGGACAAAATAATACTTGTTGTAGATCAACACAAAGTACTACAGTAGAGCTATTTAGTCTAGCGAACTCTGTATCTTTTTTAAGGGCATCATACGATTGCTCGGCTCTAGAATGATGCAACATACTATCAATTTCTATTTTTTTTCTTTCTTCCTCTGTATCAGCTGCTATTAATTTATTATAAAAAAAATCACACTGTTTGCATGTATCTGAACGTGGATAGCCGAAACGTAATTTAAATTCCGATTGAAATACATTGTTATAGATACGTTGACTGGTATTTATATTAGGATATTTATTTTTAAAAGATCGATAGAGTTTACATAAATTTAAGTCTGGACTTAAACATTGCAAGTTATCTGTCTTGAGGCGGCTGTAATGTGATGGTTGACGGGGTAAACTATATATGTGTTGTCTAATTAAATCTTTTACAGGTGCGTCAATTGCATGAGGTCTATTACTATGTTTTCCACGGCCATCCTTAGGTATTAAAATACCTGATTTAATTTTGTCTTGTAATGTCATAACACGTCTTCTTGTTATATTAAATGTATTTAAAAAAGTATCCTTACATACCTGAGAATCATCTATATAATATTTAAAAGAACAAAATCGTCGAGATGTAGCATCTGTCTTTCCTTGTCGTCTTCTTTTAGGATTGTTCACTTTTATAAACGAAATCAAAAGAGCTGATTGTTCATCATATGTTAAATTATAAAATTCGTTAAATAATTCAATTTTTCTTGCTAAAGTCAATATTGCACATTGCTGCCAAGGACATTTATTCTTGTCACAAACTTGTTGCTAAAATTTAAAAAAGACGGTTTTTTTCAAAAAATATTTTTAACATTATGTATATTGAACGATATCACATAGAAATATTCTTACTAACCATGTTTGGAGGTGTTTTAGCTGGTACAATCTTTTTACTCCATGATGTATACTCACGTCCACTATTACGTAGATTTTTGTTTTTTACATTTTTCCAGTTATCCATATTGATTGTACGTTTTCGTCCACTAACTATACGGTTAACATCACTATTCGATAAATTAATTTTATTCGTACTTGCCATCATAAGAGAAAATACGTATATATACGATCGCGAATGTCAATACGTCGCGTGGCGTGTCAAATGACTGTGAATGATACATAGCACGTTTTAACTATCAACAAATCGCCGGTTTCTAAGTTCCACAGGTATAAAAATAATAATGTTGTTTAATGTATTTTAACAACCTAGGAAAATAATATTGTTTACTAAATACTTGTTGTAATCATTGGGGAATTCTAGTCAAGGTGTCAAACTCACTTGGATGTTTCAATCAATCTTTGTATGTACTATGTTTGTGTCTAAGTTTTGTTGTTAACTACCTAACAATTATTGTCTTAACCACTGTGTTATAATTGAAGTGATAATTATTCAACTGTATTTTTTATTTTATAGGTATAGGTATAAATTTGAATGAACGTTGAAATCCCTATCCACCAAACAGTAACAATGATGTAGATGAAATGATTGTGCGCGAGCCCAACTCACATCCATCATGTTCTACAGGTATATTTATTTTTGTATCTACTAAAACTTAATTTAGTTCAAAATATTAAATTAAACAATAAATCTATGCATAACATTTTTTAATGGTTTTTTAATTAATTTTTAATATTTACAGGTATAAATTTTATTGAATGTTCTGAGTCTTCTCTAAAGAATACAAGGGATATTCCTATTATATTTGATTCAGAAACATTAGGCAAACAAATAATTTAATTATATTTATAGTATTTATATTAACCAATATTATTATATCTATGTTCAGCTGATATTAGGGGTGTGATGTGCTTAAAAAATATTAGTGATCAAATTTCAAATCCAGCCATTGCAAATACAACGTCAAAAATCAAAGGTAAAAATAATATATCTGAATTTTTCATTCTCAAGATGAAAAATCATGTAACTCATGAAAGTTAACTAATAAAGTTTTATTTACCAGGAAAAAAAATATCTGGCAAAATTTTTTTTTTTTTTATTTATTCAAAAACCATCATAAATTACATAGGATACAAAAGTATTACGTTAAATTATTTTACAACAGATAAAGATTAGGCGTCAAATTGATTTAACTCCTAAGGGAGGCCGTTTATATGATGCTCTTACAGCAGCCAAAAAAGTAAATCAATGCTACAGTATCGCTTCAAATAAAACTATCACGCGTAGATCACGTAGCAATCGATTTTTCTCCGTAATAATACGGTTACGTGAAGCAGAAAAATATTTGGAGCGTCATAAAGAATCAGTGAATTCTTTAAATAATATCACTATTAACTTTATAGAATCTCAACTAAGAACTCGATCAAAAAAAGCCAAGAGGTAGACGCTTTACACTCGACGATAAGGTTTTTGCTCTTTCGTTATTCAAACAAAGTGGCAAATCTTATAGGTTGTTACAAAAAGTATTTTCCCTTCCATCAAAAAGTTCATTAATAAATTTGTTACAAAAAATCTGTTTAAATGTAAGCGTAACAATTGAATTACCAATTATTTAAGTTTTGTTGATAATGATGGAATCAAAAGAATTGCAAAATGGTCACATATTACTCAGCTATACGAATTGGATAAGACAGAGGCAAATATCGGTGATCGTATCAACCCAAAGCTAATAGACGCTCATATATGTGTTGAAAAAAAAAGTTTTACATCTACACAAGTTTTTAGTCAGCGAGTTGGTTCCATAATGTAACTTCTTGCTTTTATTTGAAAATAAAGACTTTTAATGAAGTTTAGTTTTATTATTTAAATAATATTAACAGACTCAAGTTTCAATAATATTGCACATATTCTTTGGTGAAAAGGTATACTGATTAAAAAATAATAAACATCAATTAAAATATATGATAATATATGATAATATGAAACACCATAACAAAATATAGCTGTAAGAGTAACTTTATTATGACGTAACTAATTATCAAATAGTATTGGGTCATTCACATTTTTTTTTGTTTTTACATTTTTATAAAGGTCATGAAACATCTGGAATACAGTCAAAGGTAAGCTACATACATCACTTTTTTTTCGGAACAAATCTAAATAAAGAAAATACAGCTTCATTATTTAGTGATGTCTTGTAAAGAACTGTATTCTTTTGGTCTTTAACGTAACGCATCCATTTAACATCATGGAATACAAATTTTTCTCCAGTTGTATTTTTGTAATTTTTTTGGTACTTGGTTTTTAACAAACTTAAATTTATAAAAATTGCTTCGTTTTATATCAATAACATCAAACTTTTCTTTTCCAACCCAGCGAATCATTTGAGTCCAAGCATAAAGGTGGTTTATAGATAAAGGGTATCGTTAGCATCCTTTTTCAATACCGAGTCACTCTCCATTCGTGTGTGATACTGAACTAAAAAATTGTGATCTTTTATAGTGACAATATCTTGATGCTCCATAAACCAAAGAACCATTGCCATCATAATGGTATTTATATTTTGGTCGGAGCAATAGTCATTACACTTTACTATACAATTAATTTCTGACTAAATGATTAAAAACACAAGAAACAATATCATTCCCTTCCCTCTTTGCAATAGGTCCACTCCATATGAAACATGATGCTGTTAAAGTGTTTATGTTATGTACACTGAACAGATCTTTTGGAAAACGAGATAAACGAATGCCGTTCCTATGGGAATTCGAACAGTTTACTGCCGTACATCCCCCCATCTTATATTTCAATGTATGTTATGGATTTGAATTTTAACTTACATCAAAACTCGTTAGAAATAAATTTTATTCTTTTCATGATAGATAAAATTAACACAAAAACACATAACAAAAGCATTGACGAATAATGACAATTCAATTGAATTCATTATTTTGCGTATGCTGATAAGTTTCGTCGCAAAATGGCGGGTTAGTATACCTACTTCTATAGTGCCCTAGGCCTAACATTGGTTGTTCTTATTAATTCCGACGTATTAGATGCCCAAATACTTGGTGGAAATAAACAATCTTCAGATATGTATGTATCGGTTAAATAGTCACAGTAATTTGTTAATTTGGTATTTACTGGACAATCAAATATTAGGTATTCAACGAAACAATTTGATACTTCAACTGGATTTAAAAATACCAAACCAAATATATACTGTATGCGACCTCCTTTGCCAGTGGGTACTTTAAAATCTGTGGTGTTTTCGTCATTTTGTCATATGTGTGTTCTGCTATGATTGTGGTTTATCCACGTCTCGTCCAAATAAACGACAGAACGGGTGTCGTGTTGTTCCCGAAGTGTACACATTTTTCTTAAAAATGCACAACGTAGTGCAACGATGTCGTCCCTTTTCATGAGAAATTTCCTTAATATATTATATATGTTTACATAATGTCTACCACAAATAATAAATTATTTTTATTATTTTATAGGCATATATAATGAAGTTGATGAAAGTAATGAGATAGAATATAATAATAATACTACACTAGAAACACCATCTTGTCTCGTACAAGTTCCTTCAAATTATCATCAAGAATGTGAATATTTTTCCCGTATTTTTTTTCTTAATGTAGAAGTATTTTACTAATAATTAATAAATAATCTTTTAGGTTTTGAATCACAAAAGGTTGATCAAGTATTTAACAATTATATTCATTCTGAACAAAACTTAACTGATTCAAGTAGTCCAGTAACAATAATTAAAGAAGTTTCGAAAACTCAAAATAACATTACAGGAAAAGTTATATCAGAGTATAGTCAAGATTCATTTGATAACATTGTATGTATACTATTTTGTTTTTGCAATTTTCTTTATGATTTTGTTAAAACATATTATACATTTTTCAGTTGAATATGGGTGGTGTAGTCAGTACAGATGATAATTGTATGCAAAAAAATGATTGTTGTTGCAGTTCCATAAGAAATCTAAAAATAACTATTCAGTCCAAGTTGGAACCAATATTAGGGCAAGTTTTAATGTTTAATGCTACTCAAGCTAAAATGTGTACATATTTATATAGACTTCATAAAAAAGTAAACATGGTACTTGAAGCAGACAAACGTTTTTAAGCACTAGCATTTCCGCAGCCTAAATTATCTGCAGCATTTATTGATCTTTTTCCTATTTCAACTATGGGATACTAAGATGAAGTATCTTTTACTGATGTAGTACAAAATTGGTTAAAACATGCACCACTTCCAAAAACAAAATGTAACATTTTAGATACCACCACAAACGAAGAAAATATTGTCTAGAAAAATGACTTTTGTAATAAATAATACATAGTATACCACAGGCCCGTACTGGCAGCTGTTATGGGGCGGTTGCAAAAAAGTTTAAGGGCGCCTAAATTTTTGTTATTTAATCCTATATATAGGCTATAAGTGAAAGACCATTAGATTACAGGTTAAAAAAAATCTTAATATTGTTAGTTGCTCTGTGCTGAAAACAAATAAATAAATAAACACCAACTTATTGATAATAAAACTTTTATTTTAACTTAAATCAAATAAACATACGCTTTTATAGTTGTACCTATATAATAATTAAATAATAAATTGGGAAAAAATCTTATTATAATAAATTTAGAGTGAAATTAATCGATTGATTTCTTGGCTTAAAGAACACATCTTATCAATTATACGATTCCCGTCAACTTGATTTAAAATATCTCGTTCACATTGCATTAAAAATAAACATTCTAAATTTTCCTGTGAAGTTGTGGACCTCAATCTTGTCTTTAAAAGTTTTAGCTTCGAAAATGTACGTTCACATGTTACTTGTGTGAGTGGAAGGGTGAGTAGATATTTATACACAGTATACAATTCTTTATATTGTATAGAGTACATATTAAATTCTGTTAATATGCGCAAGGAACATTTTAAACATCTATTACATGTCTCATCTTTATTGCACTTTTGAGGCTTATCGAAATCAACGTCTGTCCATTCGTCTTCAATGTTATCTTCGTCTAAATTATCGTATGCGTTATGCAAATCTGTATTAGATATCAATGGCCATAATGTAGCAAATGATACGAGTTCATCTTTAAGTTTACCTCTATCTAAATTGGGTAATAGTTGGCAAATTTTTTTTAATGCATTTGATGGAACACCATTTTTCCTTATGTCTGAACCTACGAGGGTCAAAACATTCTAACTCTAGATAAAGTTCTTTATGTAATAAAAAACGCGTTTCTATACTTTTCAAAATTGTGTCTAATGTATAATTAAATATCGTTACACGAAATCTGTCAATATCATCTATAATACATTCATCTCGAGCAAGTTCTCCTGACATGCGTTTTATGGTTTTTTTACGTCTTATTGGAAGTTCTTCTTCGATTTCAATATCAATTTGATCTTCGTGATTTTCAATTTTACTTTTAAAATAAATAACAAAGGATTTGGCAGCTTTCATGGTATCGTCAAAATTAGCTTTTACCTTTAAAAGACTTGCGTAAGTACAACTTATATGGTTATAAGCTTGGATAAAATCTAGATTTTGAGTCTGAAGATAATCTGATAGTGGTGTGGTTATTTTAAAAATTTGAAGAAACATCATTGCCACTAGTATAGTTTCAAAAGAACAACATTTTTTTAAAAGAGACAGTGCATCATTTCTTGTTTTTGAATTAAATTCTTTAGAATTCAAAATGTTGTACAAGGATACCAATAGTTCATAATAAACACATTTGTATTGACTTTCAAGTTGAAAGTCTCCATTCTTCCAAAAATCAATACGCCCAAAGATTTTTACGATAGCATCATTCTTACTTCTCCATCGGGTTGCTCCTATACTTGCTAATCTAAGAGATGGATTTTCTTTTTCGTACACGGAAAATCTTTTATAGGACTCTTTAAAAAATACATGGACTTCTTGAACACAACTAAAAAATGAAACACATGTTGTTAAGCATTGGGTCGCATCTGAAATAACTAGATTTAATACATGTGCATAGCACCATGTATGGATGTGATTAGCGATTATTTCTGATAACTTTGTAGATACACCATTATATTGTCCACACATGTTCGCAGCACCATCAAAAGCATTTGCAATGCAATTTTCTAGAGGTAAATTGAGTACATTTAGTGTATTACATAGAGTATCAAAAAGTGATTGTCCAGAAGTAGAAATGACGTGCTTCAATGCTATTACTCGTTCACAAACTTCATCGTGTATTACATATCTAAGTACAATTGAACATTGATCAAATGAAGATAAGTCCATTGTAGTGTCCATCATTATAGAAAACAATTTTGCTTCTTTGACCTGATTTGATATGATATTCTGAATTTCATGGCCAATGTGTTGAATTATATTAGTAACAGTAGTCGAACTCAAAAATGTCACCAAGCTTCCACGGCCATATTTCTTGTTACCTTTTGCTTCTGCTGACTGATAAGTTCTTTTACTTTGCTCAATTGATTTTTGTACGTGGGACTAATATACCGTCTGTATTTGATAAAAGTAAAATTATTTCTAAAAAGTTCCCATGATTCAATGAAGCATCATCCAGTTTATAGGCAGCTTCGCTCTTATCACCCCTATAAGGTATGCCTTGTTTTCCAATCAGTTTAATTACATCTATTATTTGTAAAAGTACACAACGCCTCTCAAAAACTTCTTTCCTTTGTTTCTCCATTTGTGCTCCAAATAATAAATGTGAAACACTTTTTTCTTTTTTATCTTGCATATAAGATTCTGCAGATAAAATATGATGTTTAGAATGTTCATGTTCTTTAACGCGTTGGGTAATATGCCTCCAATCATTGAAACCAGAGCGAAATTTCGAAACATCATTTCTATACACTAAACATATGGTACAATATAACATTTCATTTTTTTCGTCATATGTTAACCACCGTCGATTGAATTTATTTCCTTGGTCACCGAAAAATATATTTTCATTAAATGGCAAACGCTTTTGTGACGTATTATGTGGCTGGATTGGATGAAACGAAAAAAATGTACTTATTTGATTTGTACTTGGTTTACAAAACATACTAATTACATTTGTTTTTTCTAATTCGTCAACAAAATTAATTGCTGTGATGGATCCGTCCTTTATTTTTTCAAGTTTTTCAATTTCCATGTCTTGTATTTCTATTTTTTCGATTCCCTCGATGTCTACTTCTTGTTGTATTTCTATTTGATAATCTTTTATTTCGTTATTCGTGTTTTTTAAATTTTGTATTTTTTCAATGTCTACTTCTTGTTGTACTTCTATTTGATCATCTTTTATTTCGTTATTTGTGTTTTTTAAATTGTCTAATGGAACTTCTAAATCACCAACATTGCATGGATTGCTAAAAAATGAATTAATTTTCCGCGAAGTGCTAGCAATCGAAAGAAGATCCTTTTTCTTTTTTGCTGCACGGAACTCATGACCACTCTTTTTCTTTTTTTTAGAATCCATTTCAACTACAATACCAGTAAATGTTAATTATAAAAAATAGTAATAATAAATTATAATAGGTTTTAAATAATAACTCAATATTAAATTCATATTTGTTAAGAAATAAATGTGAACACATTTTTTTATTAGTCAGTTCAAATAAGATTATTTTAGTAGGCATATTATTATATTTTAGGCCCTAGAATCTAGAGTGACGACACCATTAACCAATATATGCACAAATTTAATTTTGAATACTTGTTTTTATAAAATGTTATTAGTTTTATACATTTTATATTTGTATATAATTAAATTATATGTATTGAAAAGAGCTAATGAAATAAAATATTTTAAAATTGTTATTTGATTATTAAGAACATATTAAGACAATTATTCCAATAATTATTTTTATTGGTTTAAAATAAATTTAAATATACATATATAAATATATTATATAGGTAGGTACTGTTTGATAAATATAAAATCTCAAAATGCATTGTATTTTAAATACGTAACCTCGTCTTTTATACATTGAATAAAAAGGCAGCAAAAACAAAAATAAATATCTCATTATAAATGTCGATAATTATGATAATCTACTAAAAGTAAAAAGTTAAATGTCAAATTACTAGGAATAAAGTTCATCTACTGGATAATTGACAAAAATACTTACCTAAATAATAAAATGTCAGCAGTCAGCAGATATTAGATGTTCTTAGACTTCGACGTTCGCACGTCGTACACTCGTAATTTGTTTACACGTTAAGCTCTGCTAGTATTATTTAAGCGACTACGACTAGTACGACTAGTCCTACAGACTGTCCTAGAGTTAGTGTGTCACCTCACTAAGAGAAATAATCATCAATAAAATGATAATTAAATATAAATTCAAAAGGTAATATAAATAGTTTCGGGGAAAGAATAAACAAAAATAAAAACCATTTATATCCAGAAGAAACATATATATATATTATTATATGGATATCACATGCCCGTATAATTGTGTTCGGTGTAACGTAAATAATTATTTATTAAATGTTATAACTCGTAATATTATCAATAATTATGATTACGTAATTCTTAGAGAATGTATTAACGAATAGTGACTAGGTTTAAAACTTCAAACATTAACTATTCAATTTCTACCAAAAACTAAGATATAATCTTAAGATCAAAAAGATTATCTTAGTCCATGGTTTTGAGGAAAAAAATTAAATGTATTAAAATTTTAATGTAGACGCAATTTTCATGAGGGGCGCATTATGCATTGTAATTTTGGGCATATATCAATTGCGCCGAAAATCGCAGGTAAAGAAAGAAAAATTTTGGGATAGGAAAAAGATATACATCAACTGCGCCGATCGATATTCCAATGTTATAAATCGTGTACATCAACTGCGCCGATCGATATTCCAATGTTATAAATTGTGTATATGTTCAACTTCAATCATACATAAAAATAAATAGCGTCGAAAAAGAAAATAAAAATAAAAATCATAAGAATAAAAAACAAAAAACCATAGTTGAAGATAATATATCCAAGTATTTAAATGGAAATTTAGATATGTTTGAATTTGTACAGCGGATAAGCTACCACTACAAAAAATGATTATAAGGTAATTAAATATAAATCTTTTTTTATATCTACATTTTCTAATTTTATTTAATTTCTTTAGATTGAGATTAAGATTCAAGACACTTCATCAGAAAAATAAATTTGTGTATAATAATATATGTATGTAAATTATTTTTATTTAAATTTACTTATTTAATACCGGCGCAATAGATGTATACCTTTTTAATGTACCTAAATTCGGCGCAATTGACGAAACCCCGTAATTTTCATGGGGCGCATCGTGCATCTGCCCGGTTGCCCGGTGGGCCAGTACGGGCCTGGTATACCATATCTTTTATATGTATCTATTATAATACATAACTATGCATATTATATTCAGTGTTAAATAAAAAAGAAAGAATAAGATAGAAATATTTTCTATTGATTGTATTTTTTATTTTAGGTTATATGAATGCAAACAATAGTATTTATATAAAATACCATAAATACACATGTATAAATTCTAATCAGAATTTGTTCGTCAGACTTAGTTCCAATATTATACTTTTGAAGATTGCAATTATGAGTAATTTTATTTCACGAATCTACTCGAAAAATTACATATTTTAAAACTTAATTAAATAGTAGGTAAGTATGTAATTTTTATTTTTATGTATTCATATATTTATACATATACCCTACTTCACAATGGTTGGATTAAGATGTTTTTTTGATATAAACCAAATTTTTTTGCGGGTGGTGGGGTGGGTGTTGTGGGTAAATGTTTCAATCCCCCTCCCCCTCAAAAATTACCAAATTACGCCACTACCATAAGTTTTTAAGCTTAACACATTTTGATTTTGTTCAAAATTTAAATGTCGCAACGGTGAATATTTGTTATCACTAGTAGAAATAAATTTCTACGAATTAGGGAAACTTTGATTACGATCTTCAATGTAATGCACATGCAATTATACACAAATTAGACAAATCTAAAATAAATTATATTATGGTGAATTTATAAATAGCAATAAAATAATTATCTGTAAGTCTGAAATAGATGAAGTTAGAAGGTTCGATGTTTGAAGTATCTTTCACTGTGGTAATATTTAAATTTTCATCAGCATTTATACATGTTAGAAAATTTAGAGGTTGCAGATTAATGTACGATATTTCTAACAATTCATTAATTGATTTAGAACTTAGTATACTAGCTATAGCAGGTGCAATATTATAACCATAGACCTATTAACTAAATAATTTTAATTAAAAACACTTGAAAAGACATTTTTTGAAACAGCCGACTTTGGTCATCATATGTTTTAAACAACGTTGAAATCGTACATTTCTTTACTGATTGCCAAATGTGGAAAATCCGAACACCACGTGCTGTTGGCGATGAACTTATTTTGTCAGCCTTAAACGAGATAATATACAGTGCTGCATAAACCAGCAATATTTTCAAGGAAAAATTTGAGTGTATCGTTACGTATCGGGTAGATTTTTACCGTTCAAGATGTTACACATACAACATACAAGCGATACGTACCGAACCGTATCGCATTCGGTACGTAATTATTCCCTGTCGATACGTATCAAATTTTTCTTCTTGAAAATCTTGAATCTTTTGATGTTATTTAAAAAAAATCCTCTGAACTATAACATAGTACAAAGGAGAATTTATGAAACTTAGGTATTAAAACTGAATCACTAACTTTTAACAAAAGGAAAACATATTTTATTAGGAAAACATTTAATAACAATTAGTCAATGACTTAAAGTAAACTAATGACAAAGTAAACATATACAGTGTGTAAACGGTAATCGAGAACACTCAATATCTTTGCGTAGAGACCTGATATTTGAATTCTGTTTTTTTGGCAGTTGTTTTGACATAAGAATACATATTTTTATGGTCTTTGAATTTTTTTTACTTAACTAGTCACGCGCATGCGCATGTCAACTTTTTTTTTTAAATGGCAACCACTTGCTTTAACCACTAATTATTTTTTGCCTATTTTTCTAATGAATTTTGGTAGTTGAATCAACTTTCTAAGTCCAAAATTGACCAAGTTACAGCAATTCAAAAAAAAATAACAAATTCAATTCTTATTTAAGTTACCAATTTATTTAGTTAATAAAAATCTAAAAATGAAAAAAAATCTAACGAATAAATTGTTCAAACTGTTCTCCGCCGTGAACAAAACATGCTTCAGCA
The DNA here is from genome assembly GCA_008086715.1 of Sitobion miscanthi. Lineage (NCBI taxonomy): Eukaryota > Metazoa > Arthropoda > Insecta > Hemiptera > Aphididae > Sitobion > Sitobion miscanthi. The sequence continues at coordinate 96,183,595 of CM017797.1, forward strand.
CGCCGCATAAATTCTTTAATTGTTGCAGCAGTAATTTGTTCATCAGTCAGTCGATTGCATGTTGCTGTTATCTTATCTTTTAAATTTTGAAGATTTATAGGAGGATCGGCATACACTATTGTTTTCAAGTGTCCCCATAAAAAAAATCTAGTGGCGTAAGGTCAGGTAATCGTGGTGGCCACTCAATGGGTCTGTAAGTTCCTAGCCATCGATTTTGAAATTGTGCATTTAAATAGTCACGAACTATATAAGCATTGTGAGCTGGAGCACCGTCGTATTGAAAAATAATATTACCTCTCAGATCTAAAGGAATATCATCAAGCATCATCGGTAATTCATTTAGTAAAAAATTATAATATCGTCTACCATTGAGTGTTCCATCATAAAAAAATGGACCAAGCAATTTACCACCAATTAAACCACACCAAACGTTTGTTCCCCAAACAGTTTGATTATTGGTTTCAAATGTCCAATGTGGATTTTGATCGTCCCAGTAATGGTTATTCTGTTTATTAATTACACCATTATTAGTAAACTTGGATTCATCTGTCCATAATATTGATTTTAAAATTGATGGATTTTCGTCTAAACTGGTCATCAACCACGCAACAAAAGCTAATCTACGAGGTGCATCACCCTGACGCAAATGCTGAACTAAATCTGGTCGATATGGATGCATTTTATATTTTTTTAATATCTTACAAACTGTGGTATGAGATATTCCAAGCTCTCTACCAACGTGCCGTGTTGAACTTCTGGGATTTGCTCGAACATAGGCTAATAGGTTTTCCTTGACCTCTTCACTTAAAGCATCACCTCGTCTTTGTTGTAAATTATTTACCCTTTTAGAAAATGATCCATAGGTTCTTAGATTCTTTTCTAAGTTACAAAAAAAACTATGGACAGGATGTTCTCTATCTGAAGTAAATAAAAATAACGAAACTAACTTAGAAGATTATGTAAAGAAAAATAAAGACAATTATACCTGGGTAACGTTGTGCATATGTTTGTGCCGCAAGACGTGCATTTTTTTGACACTCTCAATAAATAAACAACATATCAACTTTATCTGAATGAGGCATATTTGTCACGGTTTAACGCACGGTTTGAACGATGAAAAATATCGAAATGTTCAGTTATTTAATTTATCTCATCGGATTTAATTTTATATCAAATTGTCATACCGATAAAAGTTTACTATAAGGTAAGCCTAATGTTTAACCTTATTAATAACCGAAAAATACGATAAGTATTAGATTAGCAGAGGTAATTACCTAATTAATTTGAACAATTTATAAATACATTTTTTTTTTTTTTTTTCCAGTTTGTAACCGACGACGCCGCGGGGACTGCTTTCGCAATGCTTCCGCGACGCCGCCATCGTTTATTTGAAAATCAACAAATATTTTATATATACGGGGGAGGTAGACGGGACAATACCCCGACTTACCCCACCTAGACATGACATTTATGGTAATAATGGTTCGGTTGAGACTTGGCACCTTCCTTGGATGTTCTAGGGCCGACCGGAGTCCGCCGCCCTGGTAGTCTCGTTCGTCCTTTTATAAATACATTTATAACTTAACGTTCTTATAGAAAATTATTCAGTAATTGAAGTTAAAATAACGTATTAATATCACCGTAATAAATAGTTATAAAAATGTCAATCTTTAACAATCCTATAATAATTATTTTCAGAGTTACAATTAAAAAGCTGAAAATCGAGAGCATTTTTTTTTTAAATTTTTTTTTTTTTTTGAATTGCTGTAACTTGGTCAATTTTGGACTTAGAAAGTTGATTCAACTACCAAAATTCATTAGAAAAATAGGCAAAAAATAATTAGTGGTTAAAGCAAGTGGTTGCCATTTAAAAAAAAAAGTTGACATGCGCATGCGCGTGACTAGTTAAGTAAAAAAAATTCAAAGACCATAAAAATATGTATTCTTATGTCAAAACAACTGCCAAAAAAACAGAATTCAAATATCAGGTCTCTACGCAAAGATATTGAGTGTTCTCGATTACCGTTTACACACTGTATATTATTGATGTCTGAAATTTACAAGTTTTATAAAAAGTGACCGTATTCGCTCTTTAGGCTGACTACTTGATTAGTTGAAATTATGTATTATTATATTAAAGAAGTTTTGAAAATTTCTTTGATAATTTGAATTAAATGATTATTTATCGGACCTTGATTATATATATGATCATATAAATTTAAAAAGTATTTGTTGATATTTATCTTCAAAAATGATTTTCTTATATTCGTTGCACCAACCGTTTTGTATATTAATTGTGTTCGGAATACGTTTTCTGCAATTCGACAAAGCTCAGTCATGCCATTAGTTGGTTTAATAAGTTTTCCTCTAGTTATTATGTCTATAAGAGGCATTAGAGTTGAATTTGTTTCAGACAAAACCTTCACACATTCTGGGAAATTAATTATTTTTACTAATTTTGTTGTTACAGCTCCACTTATGAACTGAGGTATGCGCTTTTACGTCCATTAAGTAAGATATATGTGGAGAACTTTGTAAGGCCAAAAAAATTGACATAGTTTCATCTACATCCGTTCCAGCTAATCAAATAGGATCCAAAGAATTTGATACAGAATTGGTTTTCTTGGAAGCACTAGTGGTTGACAGTATTTCAGTTGTGTCTTGAGATATGCAATCTTCCTGGGAAGATGTAACTATTTCATTGTGTATTAATAATCTTTTATATGCAGCTTAAAATTGACTAGCTTTAGGGTTGTCACAGAATCCACAACGTGATCTTATTGCTAAAAAAAAGTTTCCCAATGGTCTTGGGAAATTTTATACGTCAATATAAATTCCAATTGATTGGTCTTTAGAATATCATCTATTAATTCACCAAGATTTGTTAGGCAAATTATAAGACCATTGAAACCAGTTCTCCTTCCAGAATTTATTATTGGTGTAACTGATGTGTCTTTGTTTGTTAATTGAATATTTTAGTCTACATGTTTGATAGATACTCAATTGAAGAAATAAATGTCTTCTAAATTGGGTTTTACCTAAAAAATTTCTTGTGTTTAAAACATCAAAAATGTTATCTACAGGTATTTTAACAAAATTCTGAAGTAGCATCCGAGTTTTCAAAAGCAGCGATCTTCTGTTCTGTACAATAAGTTAGAGCCTTAGCCACACTTTCACTTAATGTTTGAGCTACAAGCTTCACTGTCATTTTTTCTTTGTAGTAGTTTATATACCTCGACCTAATTTTGGTGGCTAAGTGTAATTGAGCGCTTTCTTGTAAATCTACTATCTGTTTTAGTAATTCCCATTTTATTTCTCGTCCATCTTTGTCATTATAATGTTTTCCAATTACCAAATGTGTTTCTACAAAGCTTAAGCATGTGACATGGATCCAAAATGATAAACAATTTTCCCTAGATAATTGGGAGCGAAAAAGACGTTTTCATATCTGGAGGGTAAAGTTTAGTCCCCACTGTAGTAGCCATTGAAATATTAGACGCAGCTCCATCAAATGTCAACGTCTTCACAAGCACACCAGTATCATAAACTATGGTTAGAGCTATATTAATTAAATTAGCTTTTTCTGATTCAGATAGCCAATTGAAATTTAGAGCAACAAGCATAATTACAAGCGCCTCTTTAGTTAATGGAAGTATATCTGTATCGGCATTAAGGCCAGTTCCAAAGCTAATATACCCTTGATTTCTTGTACCATTAAAATGTGTGCCCTCTTGTAACGAAATTCAACTTATGTTAGCTTTGGATTGATATGACGTTATCTTTTATTTTCATATTTCTGTTATTTATACAATTATTAAATTTTATAATACAATCTTTTCTTTTATTTGTCCTATTCGACGTTTTAATTAGTCATTTGACACGGTGACGACCAGACTGCTCCAATAGGCGGCGTTCAGCTGGTCAAAGTAGAATTCACAATAACCTTCATTTTGACGTTCGTATTGTTTTTCTAAATTGATGCGATCTTCATCTTTTGTTTCTGATACTAGTATTATATCAAATTGTTTTTGATAATCAACAAATCCTGATGATGTAGCCTCGGTTAAGATGTTTTGATATTTTTCACATGGGGGTTTCTTCTCTGTTTTCTTTGTCAGTACTATTAGTTTCATTAATGAACAATACGGATATTGTTAATAATAGTAAACACACTTCCACAAGCCTTTAACATTTTATAAGTAAACCAACTGTACAGAGAACCATTTCCTTAGCTAATATAATAATATTTTTTAGAGGTACCTATTTGCTTGCTAGTTTAATAAAATGAGCTACATCAACCCTCACAAAACATCTTGGAAGCCAATCGGAATCTGCAGCCATGCCTTCTTTAAGTGACTGCACAATCGGTTAGGTTATCATGGAGTGATGAATATTGAGTAAAACATTGGACAATAGCAGTCAAAATGGCTAATGATTGACCACACAAAGCGTGCTTTGGTTACATGTTAGGGTTATCTTCGTGTCTCCTATTAGCTGATATTTTCCGAGATTTTTGATGGGATAATTGCAGATTCAGGATCTCCTAAAATGTATATAGATTATATTAGTGAAATCAAAATAACACTTTGAATACATTAATTAGATACAGAACACCGAGAAAATATGTAATTTGAGTTGAATGATAAATTATTGAATACAAAAACGATTATGAGTGGACACGGTCATCAGTCTATAACTGCTACAACTAAATCACTAAGTAAATTGCTTGTTGGATCCCCACTTTTAAAGTGAATCGCCATAAATTGTGTGATGAAAATGAATTAAAAAAATCAATATTAAATACATATATATTTGATAAAAATTAGTATTTAATAGAAAACCCTATATTAAATCAATATTTGGTAAAAAAAATTTCAATATTAAATCTATATTTTTTAGACATTTTATATTTTAAAAAAAAATCTGTTTTTAATTAAAAAAATCATTATCAAATATATATATATAATTGATGTAAAATGAGTTTAATAAAAAATCTATATTTAGTAAAAATCTATCTATACTACTTGTAAGAATTTGGTAGTTTTAAGGCTACCAAAAACTACCCACGACAAAAGGGGAGCTCATAGGCTTTGTACACGCATTAAAAAAAATGAATTTTAAAGATTTATGTTGGGGAATAAAGGGTTGTTTTTAAATGATAAATCATAAGTTTGGTAATCATGTAATTATATTTTACATGATCATAATATTTAAAAATTAATAGTTTAAATGATAATTCATAATAATAATATTAATAAGTTTGGTACATGGCAGTTATACAAGAAATAATAATATTTTGATACAATTTTCCCGGCCCACTGGAGGCGACATACCATTACTCATGGTGTGTCCTCACAGGGTTACCGGGAAAATGTGTGCGTAGCTCGTTGAAGCTGGGAGGTTAGATATGAAGAAGGGAATGAAAATCAAAAGGGGCCCGCGTCTTGCGACGCCTCACCAAGAACACAGATTATTTAAAGGATAACTTTATATAATCTGTGGCCTACGTGCTTGTTAAGGGGGACCAGGGTAGAAAAATAATACATATTACGGCCGATGACGCTGACGGTGTGGTCGTGTTGTGGACTGGAAATGGCTTTGCCCGTCGGCCGGGCCCTTGTGGGTGGACTTAGCCCATCATGCTGGAATGTCGCCGGTGTCCAATGTTGATGATATATCGGAGATGTAAGATGGTGTGACGGCGCCGGACAGTGAAAAAAGTGTCGTTGAAACAAGACGTGCAGACGGGCCGCCAGTTGTGACAAGTGTTGTTGGTTTGTAATGACGGAGATCGACCGTGGCCTGGCGACGGAGTTTTTTGTTGTTGATGCGTGGTGGGGCAGGTCAGTGCCGTGTATTAAAGCCTAAAGGGAATTATCACAATAATGGGATTGTTTTGACAGTTTGTGCCGCCGTTGTCGTGCCACCTGACTCGACGGAGGCGCTGACGGCATCGGCGGCCGTGAACAACGACGTGCGGGCACCGATCACTGATGGTTGTGGGGTTCGGGGGACAGTTATTACATAATACTGCGGTCATTTATGCATTGGCGCGCGATAATCATAACAGTATAATAATAAGGTATGTTCGTTGTTTTTATAATAATAGGGCAAAAAATGCTGTGATGTTACATACTATATACAATTATAAGGGATTATCTACGACCGCGTTAACCGAGAAAACTACTAAACCGATTTGACTGAAATTTTTTACTGTTATACCTGACAGTCTAATGAAAGTTTAAGTAACACAATTGTTAATAAAAAAAAGTATTAAGTTCTTGAAAAATTAAAAAACAAAGTTAATTTTCGTATATTTATGTTCCCATTTTGTGATGACCCTATTTAATATTTTTCTACAATGCTATACCAAATACTCCTACAAGTGATCTATTATTCATAATTTTATTTTATTCATCATCTATATCTCTATATATAAAAATAAATCCCGATTTCCTTGGTCATCGCATCACGCGTAAACGGCTGGTCTGATTTTGCTAATTCTTTTTTGTTGTGTTTGTAATTGTCAGGAAAAAGTTCTTATGTTGTACAATTTTAGTAAACTTAACCGCAAAAGTAGGAAATATGGATGAAAAAACAACAACAGTCCAGTAAGAAAATAAACTAAATAATAATATATTTTTGTTTATTGTAAGGTCGCTCTTTGTTATGATTGAATATAATTATAAAATAAAATAACAATGATGCATCCGTCAAAATTCCACAATACAGTAAGTTTATTGATAAGTGTTAATCATTTTTTAAAGAGTTTTGGTATGGTTGATTTTAAAAGTGCCAGCAATTAGACGTACAAACTGATGAACAACGAGAAGCGCGGAATTAAGTTGAACGGAATCGATTGAATCGAAATGAACAGCATAGAGCTGCATTCAATTATGTCGTGGAAATAGATAACAGTTCACAGCAAATCGTTGCTATTGGACTAATGAACGTTGTGTGTCAATATTGCATTTGAGTTTAAAAATGAAAATTTATAATTATAATTAAATAATTTAAAAATCTTTGTACAGGGCAAACTCTTGGAACTACTTATCAGATCTTGACTTTTTCTTTAAACGAAAGAGTATGTCACAGAGGTTTTTATGAAAGAAAATTTTAGGAAAATTAGGCAATCTGGATGTCAAAAATACAACAGTGACGCAACAGGTAGTATTTTGTATTAATTGATTATATTAATCCACCATACGTAGAATACGATAAACTTGGTATAATTTGATACTTTAGAGTTAAATTATTCACTTGCATATACAAACAGCGTGGGGTCTGTGGTCTACCACAAGTAGATTGCCTACCTGATAATATACTGCTGCGAATCAGAATAGTTGGTTGGTGCACCAACGGAAGGGCCTTTCATGAGCTAGGCTGACCCAAAATACTAAAATGTTTGATACGCATCTAAGTTTAATTGTAATTTAAAAAAAAAAAATAAAAACACCAAATAGGAAAAGAAAATGAATTACTTGTAAGGCATATACGACTCAGTACGAGTATAGTAAATTAAATTTGATACTTTCCACTTACTTTTTTCACCATTATCTGTATTATGACTTTGTTTTTAAAAATAAAGCACTGCTTCAACAACGACATCAGGAGGAATTGCTGGCTTTCGTTCTTTCATATTGCACAAAATAGCACACCACACAGATAATTTAAATTAAAAACGTAATTGCAAGAAAACAATTGTACGTTCTTGTATTCACTGAACGTCTGAATATGACTATTGAGAAAAATAAATCGGAAGTGACAAAAATCGAAAAATATCACTGATAACAATACGATTGTGTATATTTCAACCACGATTCAAGATATACAGGATATGAAACGAACTTGTGATAAATGAAACTAGCACCTTCTCACGTTGCGGCTAGACTACTAACGCTTTATAGGATTGTTAATTTTTTACCGGGAGAATAAAAAACTAATAGTTCATTATTCTCACAGTTAACACAACAATTCTATACAGCGCTAGTAGTTTAGCCGCAACGTGAGAAGCGGGTGGATTCAAAAAAATATTGATAAGACCTTGCCGTTTTGTATCCTGTATATTCGTGATTTCAACCACGATTAATGATATACAGGTTGCACATCGCCCTATAATTGGGGAAACAGATTAACAAAACGCGCTCTGGTGGAAACAATTTGTACCTACCGATACGGGATGTATAGATATAGTTTTAAATTGATTATTTTACTTTTTATAATAAATTAATTTTGGTATCGAAACTTTATACGCTTTTATAGCTAACTGTATACGTTGGTAAGTAAAATGTCTACTAATATTATCAAATACATTCAAATACACTTCACTTAAAGCAAAATATATGCAAAATGTCGGGAAAATACATACAATCTCCCGACTCCACGTAAGGGGGGACCCACTAGTGATGGTAAGAAATAGCAGTAGCAGTGTAAATAGCACTGCTATTTTACATTAGCAGTAGCAGGCTGTTTTTAGCCATAGCTATTGCTATTTGTATTGCCATGAGTTTTTATATTGAGAGTGACAACTGATAAGCGATAACATGATAACATAAGCTAGTTGCTGATAGAAGAACGGCATGCTTTCATAATAAATTCATAGTTAAGAAGTACAAATATGATTATGTTCTATCACAGACCATATGAAATATCTACCTTCTATCTCGTGTTCTACTATAAAGTATAAACTACTTTGAGTTCAGACACTTCAGTAGTTCAGTATTTATTATTTAGTACTTCACTAATGAACTAATCACCAATACCAGAGTTAGATAGTTGTTTATGATAGCATATAATAATACACAAGGTAAGTACTTTATTTTGAAATTCTGTAATGTGTTTAATATTAATAAAAATTAAGAAATATATTTATAATTTTAACAATGAGAATAAAATTCTAATAACTTATGTGTTTTGGTTAAGGAAAAGTAACATTTCTGCTTTTTTGCTGCTTAGATTACAGCGCCGATCACTTAGAAGTAGTCCAGCCTTAGAAAATACTCTTTCGCACGGCACTGAGGTTCCAAGAGCACATGACATTTTTCTTGCCAATTGACTCAGGTAACGATAATTATGTTTATTATCATACCACCACTTAAGAGGATCACAATTTCTATTAATAATTGAGTCCTCTAAATATCGTTGTACTTCAATAATTGCTCTAGAAGTAACTGTGGATGTAGGTTGCAACTGTGCTACTTTAGAATCAATTGTTTTCCAGATTGACAAAACATTATCATTTCTAATGTTGCCAGAAATCAACGGTGATGAGTTGGACTTAGTGAGAAACCCATTCAGACTGCAAGTTGAAAAAATTCCTGATGAATATCAAGATGAATTTTTGGAGCTTAAGACGGATTCAAGTGCAAAAGACATATTTGATGAAAAATCTTTAACGAAATTTTGGCCATTAATGATCAACTCTTATCCAAAAGTGACAGAAAAAGCTCTCCGTGCATTAATCCCATTTGTATCTACGTATCTTTGTGAATCTGGGTTTTCCACACTTTTGCAAATAAATAATGTAGAAAATGATATGCGTTGCGCGTTGTCAAAAATATCTCCAAGGATTATGGACTTGGTGAGGAAAAAACAATCCCAAATTTCTCATTAAATTTTTTCTAGCTTTCTCCAAAATTGTATTTAAAAATATAAAAATAATATTATTAAGACATTAAGATTAAGTTAATTTATATTTTATTTTTAGAATTATGAAAAAATATATGTCATCAGTTAATAAAAAATAATTATTTCGTATCATTAAAACAAAAAAAGGTCTTTTTAATTCTAATTTAGGGGGCATAGGATTTTTGAAAATGTACAAGGGGTGCATAGAATTAAAAGGTTAGGAACCACTGCCTTAGCAGAATGAAAGTGTAGAGTAATAGCAAATTTTCGTAACTCTGGACTATATTTTTTAGGGATTTTCTGACCTTTATTCTTTTTAACAAATCGTTTTATTAAATCATTATGCTTACCAAATTGTTCGGCAAAAAGTTCTAGTTCGTCATCGTTAAGTAAGTTATTTTGTTTTAAAGAACTGATGACCATTTTCATTGAAGCAATTTTCTTTGCTTGTCGTTCAACTTTTTGCCTTAGATACTTCAATTTTTTAGATTTTACAGCATTATTGACAATCGATTTTGAAACCGTGCGCTTTAGCAAAGATCTTTTTGGTGTGTTATCTTGGTCTAAGACCTTTTACCTATCTGTAAAATTACAGCAGTTAAATGGAAAGATAGCAAATGTGTTACTTTACTATCTACTATACCAGGAGCAGAGCCACATGTTACGGTAAAGAGGTGGAGTAAGACAGAAAGCAAAGAAATTGAAGTTCCTTGTCCAGCTATTGTAAAATCATATAATCAATATATGGGTGGAGTTGACGTATGTGATCAACAGATTGAATGTTATCGAACATGGGTAAAAACCAAAAAGTGGACCCTAAAAGTGGCATTACATTTTATCGATTTAACTATAGTGAACGCGTGGATGGAGTACCGTGAAGATGCTGAAAAAATGCGACTACCTAAAAAAGAAATCTTGGACCTTATGAACTTTAAAATGTCTGTTGCTCAAGAATGGCTATCTACAACTGTAAAAAACGTTCATTACCTGAAGAATCCAGTTCGTCTGATACTGAAGAAGTTCGTCAAAAACTATATAGGCCACAAAATTATAGAGCTCCAGTTCCACCAACAACAAAGGTAAAAGACGGATTTGAACATTGGCCCGAAGTAAGTAAATTATCAACGGCTAGGAACTGCAGGATGAAGAATTGCAAAAGTAGAACGAGGGTAATATGTACAAAATGTAATATTTATTTATGCCTTACAGCAAAAAACAACTGCTTTACTAGTTTTCATAAAAATAAATAAAATATAGTCATATTTAATAGATTTTTTAAACTAAAAATTAACACAGTATAGGTACTTACTGTTTTTATAAGTTTTAAAATTAAAAGTTAAATAATTATGTTAAAGTCGAGATGACTTATTTTTTTTTTGGTTTTTATTTTATAAAAAAAATTCAAATTGTAATAATTATTTAAGAAATAAAAGTATGGTTATATTGGTGTATAAAAATATATTATTTTAATAATTATTACATTTATTGATAATTGATACCTAACCTACACAAATGTGTTGGTATGTTTTCTGCTAACCTAATCAACAAATAATATTTTTAATAATGGTTTACAAGCCTACAATACTATAATGATGTGTATATAATATATTTAAGTGATATAAGCACTTGGTATATCTCAGGTTTTTAGGACAATATTGATTTACCTATACAAATATGTAGGTCAGTACCAAAGTTATATTATTGTACAAATAATTTAAGGCTATTAAGTGTATTGCATTATCATACACAAATGTGTAAGTTAGAGCTGAAAGGGATATGTAGGTATATATAAATATCCAGACACAATAATAAATAAATAAACAAAACATAAACAGACTATAGAAAAAAAACACCTTTCCCACCCTCGTCAGTATTTTACTATTTTCTTATTTCTCAGCGAAAGTGAGAGACATTTACGCCGTGTCCAAAGTAAATCCGAATTGCGTCCGGCGCGTCCGTTAACGCATCGCACTCGACGCACATTATATGCGGCAAACGCATACATGTCCAACGTCAATTTGCGTCCGATGCGTCCGATGAGTATTCTCGATGTACTAGAACGTTGTTAAACGTGTTGTTGAACAGAGTGCACTTGTGTTTTGTTCATAATATCTAAACATAATATGCAAAAAAATATTATACTTGCAGAGAGTATAGGTGTAAAATATTATTTGTACAAAAATACATAAAAAAAAAAAAAATAAAATAAAGTCTATTTTTGAAAAATCGCAAAATGTTTGGTAAATTTCATCATTTGTATAGTGAATTACGTGACAGTGAAAATTTGTTTTACGCATACACGAGAATGTCTACAATAACTTTTGATTATATTGTTGAAAGTATAAAACCTGAGTTTAATATCAAATCGACTAATTTTAAAGATCCAATAAGTGTGGAGGAAAGACTACTTGTGACATTGCGGTAAGTAAAAATACATGTACATAATATTATAATTGTATAATAACAAACTTTTAAAATATGTGTAATAATTAAAACAAAACAAAACAGAATATAAATTATATTATATCTATTAAAATTTTAATTAAATTATAAACCTTTTTGAAACAAATATAATAAATGAAAAAGAAAATTACTTTATATAGAACAAACCTAAATTAAATTTTTAAAAGTAACATTATTTATTATTTTATTATGTTGAATTAAAATTTGAATTAGGAATGTTGTTCAAATCAAATGGACGAGGTGTTAAATGTTCTAGTGTTTCTCTTTGAGCATCGTCGATATGTGTGGTATTGTAGGTTGGCGTATTGAATGTTGGCGTATTGAATGTTGGCATATTGTATGTTGGTGTATCGTATGTTGGTTGCACTTGTGTTATTGACAATTCATTTATTATTACACTTTGAATCTGATTCCTTAAACGTAGCTTTTGTAAAGGATGCATGGTTTTAAAGTATAGATGGAGAGATTTTAAAAATAACATGTCATCATCGTCAATATGAATAGTTGTATTGGACCGTAGTAAAGCATTTCACTTTTCGGTTTCGATCTTTAGTAATTCATCTTCAAAAGCTTTACTATCATTTTTTTTCTTTTAATAGAACGAACATTTTCAGAATTACTTGTTCTTTCTGAAATTTCATTAGTACAATTAGAATTCCCAGATTGAGATACAGATGACACATTTTCAAAACCAATGACGTCAATAGGACTTGAAGTATATTCTTGACTATCGTTAAAATAATCATTTCTATTGTTTTCTAATGTCCCTGAATTTTCCTCTGGATATTCTTTTTCACTTTCATCATCAGAAATATTATTGTCCGTTTTCCGTGGTGTTGTCGTATCGTGTAGAAAGATCATTAAATTAAAATAATTCCACTTTCCCGTGTATACTTCAGCACCCTCCTGAGAATTTCCTGAACGACTTTTAGTTACTTTTTTTTTCCTTTAAATAAGTATCTCTCAAACTTCTCCATTTTTTTTTGACTTCTTCAACTATAAAAAAAATACATATCTTTATATGAAATTAATAAATAATATATTTATTTTATGTACCATATGCAGAGGCCATCAGTAGCGTAAACAGATATTTTAAATTAAACAATAAAATATTTTAAATTTAAAAGCGGGCAAGTGGTTGTCACTCTGCTGTACAGTAGGTTACAAGTGGGTCAATGTTTAATGGATGGTATTAAATTTGAATTCAATCATACAATTTTGAAAATAAAATAACTATAAAAACAGATTTTGCGTAAAAATTCGACGGGAACGGGACTGAGTCCGAAAACCAAAGCACCATTGTCTATTACTACTCCAAAACGTGATGACAGACACAAAAAAATGAAAAAAAAAACACACATCATTGTAAAATCAATACATTTATCACTTCGTTCAGAATCTAAAAGTCTTATATATTTTAAAAACGACACATTTCGCACTACAATATTACTAATTGTATTATTCTTAACAGGTACTTAGCAACAGGATTAGCCTTTAGGCAGCTAGCATTAACTTTCAGAATATCTAAATCAGGAGTAGCACAAATAGTCATTGAGGTGTGCAAAGTTATTTGATGTACATTAAAGGATAAACACATGCCTACTCCTAACGTTGACAACTTTAAAAAAATAGCTGACGAGTTCTACGAAAAATGGAACTTTCCTAATTGTTTTGGTAGTATTGACGGGAAACACATACGATTGAAGTGTCCTAAAAACTCGGGAAGTATGTTTTACAATTACAAACAATATTTTTCTATTGTTTTAATGGCAGTTGTAGACGCCAATTATAGATTTATAATGATAAACGTTGGCAGTTATGGTAAGGATAGTGATGGTGGTATTTTATGCAATACAAATTTTCATCAGCGTCTAGAATCTGGTACTCTCAAATTACCAATAGAAAGAAAATTGGGTAATTCTGATATCTCAGCCCCCTATGTTTTTGTTGGTGATGAAGCGTTTCCTCTTCGAGATTATCTAATGAGACCATTTCCAAGAAAACAAGCACAAGATACAAACAAGTCATATTATAACTACCGATTATCCAGAGCTAGAATGACTGTTGAATGTGCATTCGGTATCGCTTCCTCAAAATTTCAAATTTTATTGAAGGCAATAGAAACTAAAGTTGACAATGCCGACCATGTCGTAAAAGCGATTTGTATATTGCATAATGTAATAATTGATATTGAAAAAGATGAGTCAAGAAATCAAGAAATAATAAATACTTTTCGTGAATCCAATGCAAATTCAAATAATAATCAATTAATGGGAATAAATCCAAGACACAGATCTAATAATCGTGCATCTCGTTCGGCTATTCAGATTAGAAATAATTTTGTACAGTATTTTCAAGAAAATAAAATTTAAGTTTTACAAGGAATGATGTTAAAATGTATAATTATGTGTACATTATAGACATAAGCATAAATCACAATAAAAATCAAAAAAATAATAAATCACATAAAAATGTAATAATTAAAAATGTTAAAAGTATTTTAATTTAAGAATTATTTTATACAATAGATCGTATTAATTATTTAATTGTAATACCTATTATTAAATGAAATATTATAAAATAACATTTAAAAAATAATATACTTACTATTCATTTTAGTTTTTATTGCAACTGCGTTCCATTCCTTTTCATTGAGGATCCTATCTCTATATTTTTTATGAGATTTGTTCCACAACACTGGTCGTTTTTGGACTTCCGAAATCAATAACTCCATTTTAAGTTATTTAATTTTAATTTTTTTATTATGATTATATTATATTATAAATTCATTCATCATATTAAATAGATGAATACGTTCGTCTGATTTTGCGTCCGATGCGTCAAAAAACAAATTGATTTGTTTTTCAAATCGTGCGGCGAGTACGACCGATGCGATGTCGGACGGATCGGACGCAAACCCCATCCAGATTGGACAGGTCGTATCATGTTTGTAGGTTTGTTTTTAATTTCGGTCGCATCGGACGCACCGTATCGGACGCGCCGGACGCAACGGATTTACTTTGGACACGGCGTTATATTAGTATATAAATAGTCTACGTAATACTATATTTTTCTACGTACCTAGACACCAGACACGTAGTATTACTATTACTAGTACTATTTACTACGCTACTGCAAATGAAATAAGATAAAAAAAATAAACACAAAAATAATAATGTATTGACTGCCGTGTATAATACTGATTAAATTATATTCTTTAGATTCTTGTTAGTAAATAATAATATTACGTTAAATAGTACGTCCCATTTAAATATTTTTACAATTTCGAATAACTATTACCAAATTTTAATTCTGATTATTGATTATCCAGATATCACATAATAATAAAATATTAAATAATTTAGATACAAAACGATTATGTTGATAAATATTTGACTATAAATCGTGTAAACCTAAATAAGTATGTACAGGAAAAACACTAATCATTGTAAGAGCACTATTATTAGCTCTGCTATTAGAGTATAAAAACGTTTGCAATCGAAGTAGGTATACATTAATTATGCATGTAAAATTGTAAAGTTATAGGTTTCAAATAATTGTGATACCTACTTAAAATAACGTTAAAGTACCTATAATTCATCTAAAAATAAGTTTTTTTACTAAACAATGTAGACAACGTAAGTACCCTTACAGTAAACTATTTCAAAGTAAAAACCTAACCTAACAAAAAAAAGCATATGTTTACCTACTTGATACAATTTAAAATTAAAATGGGTAGGTACTAACCTAAAGTTTTAAGTTATATTTTATTTTAATCGATTAGTGATAGAAATACTAAATTGAACGATTAAAAATGTATAAACTATAATATGTAAAGATACCAACTATTGTACGAGTTTGTCACATTCCAAGTAGTATTACTTATAATAATATGTCATATGTAGATAGGTATCTACATTTTACATGATATGAAAATAGCCTTGATAGTTTTTAGCAATATTGCAAATTATATTTTCATAAAATCAAGAAGTTTGGGGGATATGTAAAATTGTGAACACATTTGAGAATATTTTAAAATGTCTGTCATAGTGACATAGTGTATCATATATAAATAATAATTAGACTTATTAGCTCTTAAGTATACCGTATATCAATCTACTCTTTTTTACCATTTTAGTGATTAATAGTAAAAAGGGTTGGTGGTTAATTTAATGTTATGTACCTATTATGTATAAGCACCATAACAACGTACAATTATTATTTATGATTATTTGTCATGCAATATTACTTTAAATACTCGATGAAAACACATAGGTATCTATTATAATTTAAACGCATATATCAGGTATCAATATTGCCTATATATAATTGCGTATTGGTGCAGATGTGCTCTGTATAAAATATATACATTACATGTTGAATGTCTAATTAATCTAACTTTTTCCAATTAATAAATGTATATAAATGATAAATTTAAAAATGTAACTTAAGCTAATAAGCTTGTTAGATGGACGACGACTATCATGTAACAAAAACTATATGTACATATAAATTGTGTCCGTTTTTATTTAAATAATCGTATAAATTAAAACGTAAATTTATTTAATTATAAATAATATATAGGTACACTTATTGTTACGATATTTAACAATAAATTACAACTTCTACATAATTCATAATCCCTGATAAAATATAATCATTTTTATACAATAATTCAACATATCAATAGGAATGTGTTTGAAATTAAACCTAACAATTGAGTTGGATGCGTGTGCCGAGTGTCCTGATTGGTGTTGTATCGTCATTTTAAAAAATTGTCTATGGTCATATTATAAATTAATTAATCCTGCGCAACATATAAACACATCTAAACAAAACGTTGAATATTTTATATTTTTGTTTTACATCCACAGGTTGAAATAGGCATATGTACTTACTAAAATTAACCTACTCAAATAATAGTGAGCAGTTCAAATAATTTAAAATATTTATTACTTATAATATAATAATAATATGTTGATTAGATTTTTATTGGTTTGAAGTTAAAAATATGTTATGTTTTATGCTGAATAGGTATACATTTTTAATAATATTTATAATGCATGTGTAGTGTTAGGTATTCGTATTTATTATAAGTATTAAAGTTGTTTTTAAATCGAAGTATTTCGCAGTAAATGTACTATTTAATGTAATTCATATCAACTATATTAAATAGCAGGGCTTTGCACTGGAAATATTTTTTTGGGTTTCGGGTTTCGGGTGTTGAAAGAAACTTCGGGTTATTAAATTCGGGTGTTTGTAATAAAGCTTTTACCTGTCAAAATTATCAATATTTACATAATTAAATTTATAGTTAAATTTTAAATACTTAAATTACCATTGTGTTAAAAATATTATAGAAACATTAGAAACTTTTTGAAACAAACTAGGTAAAACATTTTAAAAAAATAAGGTTAAACAATTAAGTAATACAAGATGAAACATACTAAAATTTATGTTTCCTGCCATTGACCATCAATTACATTCAATTCTTTAAATGTATCGGAGACATCTTTACATACATCTTTTAACTCTAAGAGACGATTTAACATGTCACAAGAACTACCCCATCGAGTGTCCACATTAATGATCGCCTTTTTTACTTTTGGATGAAGACCTTTTATCATTCGAATTACGGTTGGAGTTCTTAGTTTTAACACTATCTATGAGCAACTATAATCATTATTCACACAATTTTAAAATTCATAATTAGTCTACAGATATTTTAAATATTTGAACGATTATTATATACTACCTCTCTCATTTTAGAAATTAATTTTCGATCTGATGTTGATTTAAGTGCATCTTCTACACAAAGTTGTAAAGTATGCACAGAGCAACGAATTAACACATTTAGAGGCTTCAAAGTTTGTTCTTCAAAATCATTGTTTTGGTTTGACATCACAGTCACTAAATCATCTTCTAAGTCATCTAGAATTCTAGAGGATTCAATTACAAATCTTCACTAATTTGATTATTATTTGTTTTATCTTCTAACAATTCTTCATCTTAAAAAATATGTTTCAAATTTTCAAAAAATGTAAATTTTACTTAGTTTAACAATGATTTCCTGGTAAATAACTAGATACCTAATGAATTTAATATTTAATCATAGGTACCTACTTGTACTACTTTGCAATTTTGATATGTGCAGATACTAAAATCATTACTATAATCATTAAGTTTAGGTATATTAAAAATTATAATACCTCTTACCTATTTATCGACTAATTTACAACATTATTTACCATCAATTATTATAATTTATAAGTAAAAACTAACAATTAAAATGTAAAACTTAAAAGTCTTAACATTGTAAAGCTAAAAAAAAAATAAAGTTTTTTTTTCATTGCCATAATTTTCTTTATGCATTAAGTCTACCATCTTGACAAAGTTTCTCGCATTGTCTTTCGTGATTGTAAGAATTTGTTGTTTTTTAATTTCAAAAACTGTTAAGACTTCATTGACCTGAAATAAATTTGTTAATTGTTTACTATAGAAGGTATTTTAAATTGTTATATCTAATCAATGTTCATCTGTTTATTAAAAAGATTAATCATAAACAATTTAGTATTTGCTATTTAGTACTACAGTCAACTCGCGATATAACGAAATTCGATATAACGAAAATCTTGATATAACGAATAAAACTACCGGTCCCTTGAAAATATCGCGGTATAACGAACAAATGTAATGTATTTTGGTCCACTCGATGTAGCGAAGCGTTTTTGATCAAAACTCTCGCGATGTAACGTATTTTTGGAGCTTTCTATTACGAATTTTTAATTTTAATTAAGATAAGATACATGTCTCTAGTATTTAATATTTACTGACCTTTTCTTTTAAATAAACAGCGTTGTGTTGTTGGGTTAACTCTATCATAGCTAATGTGTGTGAAGTAGTCACTGTTGTATCGGCAGCTGCATATTGAACATTAATTCCTAAAATGGACTTATCCTTTCTTGATGCACAATCCATTTTAAGGCATAATAATTAATATTTGCCACAACTTCATATGATTTATCAATAACATTTGTTGACCTTACATTGCGTTTATTAATGACATTACAGCCATTATCTAAACCAGCCAAACCTTTTAATAAAGGATTTAAAATTTTACGAAATCCACTATCTTCTAAAAATTCAAATGGTCGTCCATTAACCGTTACTAATTCTGTACAAGCATTCATGAGTTGGTGTGCTGTAAGCTCAATAGAAATACACTTTGAGTTTGATTTCTTTTTCAAAATGTAGTTTTGATTGTGTCATTGGCTTTTGCTATAGTAAAATTTGATAAATATTTACTTCAAATTTCTATAGGTACCTGTTTATAAACTATATAATTTATCAAATGGTAAAGTTAAAAAAATAAAAAAATGTACTGAGGTAGGTAAAACATATTAATTTATTGTATTATTTTAGTGTTATAACTTATAAGTTATAACTAATAAATTATAAAATTATAGTTCATTGATCATTTTCGAGTATACAGACTGTTATAGTTAAAAATAAAATGCAAATGGATAAATTAGATACCTAATAGATACCTTAATAGTTGTCAGTTCATAACATTTCTTATTTTTTCAATTTTCTCTCGATTCCACAGACAAATATTTTGCAAAAATATCATAATGCAAACTTTCGATATACCGCTCTAAGTTTTTTGCATGCTCGCCTGCAAGTTCTTGTCTTCAAGACTCTATTAGACTTTCTGATTTTCCTGTCGAAATATTAAACTTAAAATATTTATAAACAGGAGAAGTTCTTTTTCTGCCCATTTCTATAAAGTAGGTATAAATATTAAATATTATTAGGTACCTATGATACATTGATGATAGACACAACATAACAAAATTAAATATACTTACTCAATGCGTTTATGATAGATGAAGACTAAATATTATAATTTTGTATTATATTATTTCCTTTTCTGTAATCTGTACAATATGCTTGATGTTTGAACAATCAACAATGAATAATGATAAATACGCTCGCTAAATATCGCTTAGGTAAATAATATACAGTTTGGTCAATATCGATAAAACATTATATTAATATATTATCCTAATAATAACTTGTCGCTGTCGTTACTGATTGGTTCATTATAGTGATTGTTTCATTCTAGCTACTCTATATCTCTTATTTCTTATCTTAGTTGCATTAGTTGCAAGAATACATACAAATTGATTTGCCACTTAATTTCTAATTATACTTCGGGTTTCGAGTTATTTCGGATGTTTTTTTGGTGTTTATTTTTTCAATCAGTTTTGTATATACGGGTTTTGCGTTATGCTATTTTTTGGGGTTGATTCGGGTTACGTTCGGGTGAAAAGCCCTGTTAAATAGAATAATAAGATAAATAAGCAAAGCATGAAACATATTTATAATTTTTATATTTCAAAACATAGGTAGCTTGTAGGTACTAATTATAATTATTTGTGAATAAACTAATATCAATGACCTCGGGGATATTAGTATGGGCACTATCCTAATATTTAATAATATTTCAATTTTTTTTAAATACATAATTTATAAAATTTATTTCACACAATACGCATATCATACCACGTGTGTGAAGTTGCCCCCCCCCCATGTTGTCAAATAAATTACGAACATGCGCAAAAATTTGCAACTGATTTGCAACTATTTGCAACATTCGTTTCATAATTTGCAACTTAATACTTTCAGCACAATTTATTTTTGTTTAATGGGGGGCCAACTTCACGTAGCCCCCCCCCCCAAATGGTCGTACCGGTTCGAAACCGGTCGAAATGTTCCGGTTGATTTGGAACAATTTGAACCAAGGTTTTATAATTTGCAACTCAATACAGGGTCACGAGTATCCGGGTTTTTCGGCTTGCGCCTACCACCGTCCGTCCGTGCCTTAGCGCTGAGCGCTACTAACGGGCGGAGGGGGAACTAGTGCGGCGGTAGCTAGGCCACCTACGCCCTAGGGTCTTCTATGGAACACCAGCACCGGGCCTAGGGCCCGTACCTTACTTGAGGACCGGGACGACTCAGTTAAGTGCCGCCTGGGTACCAGCCTCCCACTAGGTACAGTGGTTTGATGCTCTACTATCTTGCGCCTGTCCCACAACCACCACGTTTCAGCCGAGGTAGGCTCCTCAACCTTGAGGGGCGTCGCCGCCAGAACGGCAAGCCGGTCCGGCGGGCAACGGGGCTCCCCTCTCCCGTGGTACCGACTAGGTTTTTAGTTGACGTCGGTGGGTCAACACGGTCTAAGACCTCCCACTATTTTGGCTCCCCAGCCGGCTAGTGGTGGGCCTAACAATACAGGGTCAGTTACGTGGCCTCATCTCAATCATAAAAGCTATCCAAACTAGATTATGTTGAGCGAATTAATTGCACATAATTGCAAATTGGTTTTTAGAATTTCCAAATCTAGTGCAAAGCCAAAAAAACAATCAATATATTTGAAGGGTTAACTTCATTAAGCCCTCTCTACATTCAAATAATAATAATGATCGAAAAGGATTTCTAAAATTTCTAAAAATAATTTATATCAATGAATCATGGTTACAAATAGGTATACAATTATCAATAAAAAAAAAAAAAATAGTAAAACACTTAAAGTAATTTTAAAAAATAAAATAAAAATTTTTGTATTGTAATCATCAATCAAATTAGTTTATATATTTTATAATTCATAAAAAATATAATAATTAATAATAATATTATATTCAGAAATAATTAATTTAAAGTGTTTAGTTAACTAAGTAAAAATTATTAATATAAGTAATAAAAGTATAATTACAATTAATACAATTTATGTATATTTATAATTAATTTAAATAAAATATTTAAGATTATTATAATTATAAATATAATTTTTATTTTATTTTTTAAAATTACTTTAAGTGTTTTACTATTTTTTTTTATTTTTTATTGATAATTGTATACCTATTTGTAATCATGATTCATTGATATAAATTATTTTTAGAAATTTTAGAAATCCTTTTCGATCATTATTATTATTTGAATGTAGAGAGGGCTTAATGAAGTTAACCCTTCAAATATATTGATTGTTTTTTTGGCTTTGCACTAGATTTGGAAATTCTAAAAACCAATTTGCAATTATGTGCAATTAATTCGCTCAACATAATACTAGTTTGGATAGCTTTTATGATTGAGACGAGGCCACGTAACTGACCCTGTATTGAGTTGCAAATTATAAAACCTTGGTTGCAAATTGTTCCAAATCAACCGGAACATATCGACCGTTTCGAACCGGTACGACCATTTGGGGGGGGGGGGGCTACGTGAAGTTGGCCCCCCCATTAAACAAAAATAAATGTGCTGAAAGTATTAAGTTGCAAATTATGAAACCAATGTTGCAAATTTTGGGGGGTGTACAAATGTTTATATTAGGATTACAAATGTGTACAAATGGAATAATAATCGTTGGTACCATTTTTTTTTTGGAATTTTTAATATGGTGGTGCTAATGTAACGGACCTCAAATCAGTTGCAAATTTTTGCGCATGTTCGTAATTTATTTGACAACATGGGGGGGGCCAACTTCACATACGTTATCATACCATATATTATGTGATAATAAAGGTTTATGAAGTGATTCAGAACAAGACAACCAGTGCCGTAATTTCGCCAATTTGGGCCCGTGTGTAAACAAAATGAATTGGCCCTCCTCCCTTACTCTTGAAAATTGAAAAATTAATCTATCAACTATTGTAAAATTAATTTTTCCAAATTTGAAAACATACTTTGGAATTTTGAGTTTTTACTCATACAAAATAAGGTTAACATAATTAAAACGCGTAGGTACCTATGAATTTACAAATAAATAAATGTAATAATTTGTAGCCTTTTTTATTCATTTTAAATATAAATAATCATCAAATAACAAATAAATTGAACATACCAAACATTAACAGTCAATTAGAAACTCAAAAATAAATACTGTACTCACTTTAAAAATTATGGCCATCATTTATTTAATTATTCAAATAAATATCGCAACTAAGTTTTCACATACGTTATCAAAATGGATAGCTTATTAACCGACCACAAAACACCGACCGTAGAAGACCCGCCTTTTGAACGAGCAATATAAAACGCGTTTTTTTCGCATAACAAAAATAGACACCAATAATTGAAACGAGTAAACACACTCACACTAAACAGGTCAAAATGCGCGTTCCTTCGTATGACGCACTTTAATCAATTGCAACCAAACTTTTTTAATTTCGGTTATACAGTCCGCAAAAGAAACGTTGATGTATGATAATGTTTTGTACAAAACAAAACCGATCTATTGTTCAATCTTTATTAATAATTATAATTATAACAAAATGGTTTTATTTTTTTCTTTCTATATGTTTTTAAATTTTTATCATTGGGCCCTCCATTATGGGTTGGGGCCCTGGGCCCGTGTGTTTAACACACGCAACACACCCGGTTATTGCGGCACTGGCGACAACGTTGGTTAGTCAAAGGCATGATTCAATATAAAACTGTTGTGTAGATGTGTGATTAAATTAATAGCTCAGCTTATACGGTTGTAAGATATGGTACTTAGTATGAGATTTAGTTAGGGCTACAGAGGAGCCATCGGTGGAGGGGTTTGACACAATGGTGGATTTAAGTTTTTTTGGGGTGGAGGGAGTATTTGAAGGTTGACGACGACGCTGGAGGTCTTTATTGTATGGATTTGACAAGATGCAACCTCTACAATTATTGACATAGTCAATAGATGGTATTTCCCTTATATAAAGTACAAGTAGCTGAAATATATTTTTATTTTAAGCAAAAGATATTGATAAGTGTTTCTCCAGCATCTTACCATATTATCCATCTTGACGGGTAGTTTCAGTGGCTAAGCGTATAATTAATATGCATTCTTATATTACGATTTCGCGACTTTTTATACAGTTTTTCTATATTTATTTTAGTGTGTAAAATTGATGTTATTTCAAAAATGTTGTCAAGAAAATGTCCAACAAATACGTATTTTCTAGACATGATCAAATACCGAGGTACACTCATCACCTATACTAAGTATACATACAAGCATACTGCAGCAGATGGACTTACACAGTTTTTTTGAATTAAACTTTTATTTTTACGATATCATAAAATATTTTAGTGTCGTTTAGATATGTGGTCTATATGTTACGGTCAAAAGCCGAAATCGGGCAAACCTCAGAAATGCCCGGGCAAAACGCGAACTGCCCACAATCCTTGGGCAAACTGTCATATTTCGGCTTTTGACCGGGCAAACCTAGTTATGACCAACCTCATTTGGGCAAAAACCGTAGCGTCTTAAATAACTTAACTAATATTAAATACAATGATATTAAGTACTCGTATAAAAATAAACATATAATAATATTAGGTACTCTTAGCAGTATACTGACTTTTATCGTAATGGCAAAACCGTAGTGTCAATAGTACAATTATATGTTATCGTATTTTATCAACTCGTAACCTATATTAAAGGTACACAAAATGCACCTTATCTAAATGATACAATATTGTTCCGTAGTTACTGTAGTTCGTCTTTTTGTGAGCTTATATTAGTACGTCTTTAGCAATGGCTAACGAAATGTGTGTGTCTGATTTTAAAACTAAATTTGAATTAAGACTTAAAGAAATTACAAAAAGTGAATGCAGTGCTCTAATAAGTGATACAAGATATGATGAACTCATAAAAGAGGTAGAACAAGCGAAGGTCAATTCCAAGAAAACAACGAGCGAATACAGGAGACTAAATAGATTTGACGTACTCACAATCGGTGAGTCTAAAAAATTAATAGTTCCACCAAGTAAAACCAATGGTGACATTATTTATTTTGTAAAATGCAATGAAATGTTCGAAATATTGCACATGGCTCATATAAATTGTGGTCATGGTGGTCGTAACCGAATGGAGCATTCAATAAAACAAAAATACAAAAATATTACCAGGGATATAATTTTATTATTTTACAGTTATGTGAAATATGTAATAAAAAACACGCTCATCCCAAAAAAGGTTTAGTAATAAAACCAATTTTATCTAAAACTTTTAATTCTCGTGCACAGGTCGATCTGATAGATATGCAAAGTAATAAAGATGGTGATTTTAAATTTATCTTGGTTTACCAAGACCATTTTACTAAGTTTGTTTCTTTACGACCTTTAAAAACAAAGACTGCAAGCGAAGTTGCATACAATCTTATAGATATTTTTTGTATATTTGGAGCTCCGTGCATACTACAATCAGACAATGATAGAGAGTTTGTAAATCACATTATAAATGATTTAGTTCTAATGTGGGATGGTTTAAAAATTGTACACGGGAAGCCACGTCATTCGCAAAGCCAGGGGAGTGTTGAGCGAGCTAACCAGGACATCGAAAAAATCATTTATGCTTGGATGGAAGAAAATAAGTCTAGAAAGTGGAGTGAAGGATTGAGATTTTGTCAATTTGCCAAAAATAGTGCTTATCATACTGGCATCAAACAACCTCCATATGAAGCTATGTTTGGAAAAAAAGTTAGTCTTGGATTAAAAATGTCATTTTTACCCAATGAAATAATTAATAATGTAAATGACGAGAATGACCTACTACAATTTGTAGAAAATGAAAATGATATGGAGGTATTAAATGAAAATAAAAATGAAATGGAGGTATTCATTGAAAATGAAAATGAAATGGAGGTTTTAAATGAAAATGAAAAAAATTTAGTCAACCTATCTCAACAAAAACAAAGTTTTAAAAAAGCACGGGAAAAGGCTACTGATGGATTAGTTGCGCAAGCAAAAAAAATGAAATTACTGAGTGAAAATCAATTTCCACCTCTAACAGTCGAAACGACAGTGAAAATTCCAGTGCCTTGTGTTGATAGAGGAAAATTCGATGCAAATAATTTGTTAGGTGTTATATTAAGTGTTACTGATGATGGATTCTATAAAATAGGAACCAAAAATGGAATTTTGTCATCACTTTATGCCAGAAACCAAATATTTCAATGCAAGGAACAATTTATTAGTAGCAGTGATGTACCGAATATCGAAATACCACTGAGGACTGCTAGTACTCAAAATTCATTAACTGGAGGACAAGGGTTTATTTATTGTTCTTGCAAAACTAAGTGTACTACGAGACGATGCAAATGTAAACAACAAAATATTTTGTGTAGTTCTAAATGCCATGGTTCTAATATGTGTAGCAACAAATAAACAAATATATTATTATTTTATTATTATATTCAATTATTTATTTTAACATTAAAGAGTACCTAATATTATTATATGTTTATTTTTATACGAGTACTTAATATCATTATATTTTTATTATTATTTAAGTGTATTCAAATATATCTGTACAATATTTTATGATTATTATTTATTTGTATTTAATATTAGTTAAGTTATTTAAGACGCTACGGTTTTTGCCCAAATGAGGTTGGTCATAACTAGGTTTGCCCGGTCAAAAGCCGAAATATGACAGTTTGCCCAAGGATTGTGGGCAGTTCGCGTTTTGCCCGGGCATTTCTGAGGTTTGCCCGATTTCGGCTTTTGACCGTAACATATATATCTATATTATATTATTATATTTCTGTACATACCACATTATTTTCTACTGACCTCCATTATGAAAAAAACATAATTAACCCCGCCCTCTGTCTCTCACACTCTCTCTCACTATCAGTTCATGCATGAACCATGGTTCACCATGGTGGCATTAGAAAAAGATTACCAATATTAGTTTGTGTTGGCAATTCCATTAAAAATTACGCATAAGGATATCATTGTATCAGTATACAATTATCAAAAATATTCCAACTTATTCAAAAGAAACGATATAGGTATTTATTTTTTAACGTTAAAATATTCTTTTAATAATGTGCAAAATAAAAGTATATGTACAATTTAATTCTAAAGAACATTTATTATAAACATTTTCTCACTTTCACTTCGATTATAATAAAATATTTAACATCGAAAAAACCAATCTCTAGTTATATTTGATAGATGCCAAGCCAAAAAATAAGCTGTCAAGTAGGTATAGATACTAGCTATTACTTTGCTGTATAGTAAAGGTACGTTTTCCCTGCAGCGTCCAAACGCAGAAAAACGAGACTCCTAGACGCAGCGTTTAGACGCAACGCGCGCCCGTTTTCTCTGCATGCGTCTCGACGCAATAATATCTAATTTTTTGATTAAATTGCTTTCTCTTAAATTCCATCATAGTGCTTGCAACCGTGATCTAGTGCACACGTACCTTAGGTTTCTTTATTTATTTTCCAAATCTTTCTATCACGATGCACCGACAATTAATTTTGAACAACAATAATATAATTTGTGAGATACTCAGAGAAGAAGAAGATTTTGAAGATGAATAACTTTTGATTCCCGAACAGAGAAATGCATTCAACAGTATAGTATCTACGAGGAAAACCGAGGGATTTTTTAAACAATTAATCGAAGGACATCTTTTTAATAATGATACTAAATTTCGAGAATTTTTCTGTATAAATAAAGAACAATTTTATTTTATTTTATCATTGGTCGAAAAAGATCTTACAAAGGAACCAACTATGCGAGTACCTGAACCAATATCCGCCGACGAAAAATTAGCATTAACTTTAAGGTAAATATTTTAGCCAATAATATTCAAAACAATTACAAATATTTAGCATGTATTTAAATATATTTAGATTCTGAACGGAGTTATGTGTGTTTATTTTTGTTTGTGTACTATAACTTGTTCAAATAATGCTTCGATTTAAAACTTCAGGGGTAGTTTCCGGTAGTAAATTGAATATACTTAGTGCATTATAGAGGTCAAAAGTAAGAATTTTCCTGCAGCTTTCAAAAGCGTCTAAAAAGACCACTAAAAGTGAAGGTAAAACGGGAATTTTTATGTAAAACCAGTTTTTGACAAAATTGATTTTTATATTGTAACTCAAAAATGAATCACTGTAAATACTTAAAAATTTTACAATGTTTAATTAGCATTATCTATACACAATTAAATTTTCTAAATATTCAGGCTTTTTTTTTGAGCTATTAATAGACAACTGAAATTTTTGATTTTTCTAAGATTTTTTTTTTGAAACGTCGATAAAAAAACTTGAAAATTTAATAAAGGTTCCTTATAATTTGTTCTTATGATAGTTAAAAAAAATCAAAAATCGTTAGTCACAATTTTTTTTTATAAGCTTTCAAAGTTCAAATTTTTATGAAACGTGTTAAAATCGACTGTACAGCGGAGCGTTATCCACTTGACTGCCATTTTTTTTAAAAATTTTACTAATGTATTAATCCAAGTAGTTAGTAGATAATTATGCAACATTAATTTTGTAATTAATAATTTAAAGCTCTAAAAATGATTAATCATTGTATACGAATAGTGATTCTTGACGGTCTTGGAGTATGTTATAATAGACTAATATTATATTATGTATTATATTAGATGTATAATATCACATAATATTATGTATTACTTAACCAAAATTATTATTTTTTTTTAAATTTATATTTCAGATATTTAGCTACAGGTGAATCTTTTCGGTCTTTATCATTTGCTTTCCGAATTTCTTACGGCTATATTAGCGTAATAGTAAAAGAAACATTGACAGAATTAAAACAAATGTTAATGCCATTATTTTTACCAAATCCAACTACTATCGACTACAAAGTTAAAGCTAATGCATTTTACACTAAATGGAACTTTCCCAACTGCATACTTGCGATTGACGGAAAACACGTAAGAATCCGATGTCCTTATAATTCAGGCTCATTGTATTTTAATTACAAAGATTATTTTTCCATTGTATTATTGGCAATGGTCGATGCGAACTATAAATTTATCGCGATCGACATCGGCTCGTTTGGAAGAGAAGGGGATAGCGGAATTTTTTTTAAATCAAATATGGGACAGCAAATTTTGAATTGTACTTTCAAATTTCCAGAGGATTGTGCACTTCCCAATTCAAACTCAGTAGTACCACATTTAGTACTTGGTGATCAAGCATTTAGATTGCATAAACGTATATTATGACCATTTTCACAAAAATCAGCTAGAAGAGATAGTGGAAAAACTATATTTAATTATCGTCTCAGTCGTGCTAGACGAGTAACAGAAAATGCGTTTTGTTTGTTGAGTCAGATATTTAGAGTGTTCTATCAACCAATAAATATCAATCCAAGTACATGCGATGACTTGATAGTTGTAGCATGTTGTTTGCATAACATGTTACGGTATGCCTACTTAGAAAAAAATGGAAAAGTATACCATCAATTTGATTCAGAACAACCTATCCCTGATAACAACATGCTTCCATTGGAATACGAAAGAGGTTTTTTGAGTTCAGAAGGACTTTCAGTAAGAGAAATTTTCAAAGATTACTTCGTTAACGAAGGAGCAGTACCGTGGCAAACATGAATAATACAAACTAAAATATTAATTATTATCAGTGTTAGGAACAGATAACTAAAAAATCATCTGGATAAAGATAAACAAATTAAATTCATCCAACAAAAAGATAAAAGATAAAAATATTTTATCTAGATAAATAACAGATAATTATAGAAATAATATTAAAACAACTAATTTAAAAAAATATATATACCGTCATGTAAGTACATGCCTATATAATATGTTTATTTTCATCATATTGTGTATCACCATTAACTTCAACACATATTATGTAAGGAACCAATAAGAGTCGAGGGACTCTAGGGAGTAACAAAGGTATAAATAAAAATGGGGGAAATCACCCTGCTATAAAGTAGGTGTCGAGTGGACCAAAAACAAAATACACCTAGTTAATAATATTTTTAGAAATAATATTTATTATAGGTTAAAATAAAATATAAACATTATTGAGAACATTAAATATCATAGAAACAAAAAAATAAATTTTAAATGAAGTAATACAACTTTTTTTTTAATGTAAATAAATAGGGTAGATTATATAAAAAAAAAATTCAAGAAATTACAATGCAAAACATAATAATTAAGAGGTACCTAGTTAATAATATTTATTTAAGGTACAATATAAAATTTGTTTAATATGTTCTAAATCTAAATAATAAAAACAAATACTTCAAATCAATTTATAACACTTTTAAAAATTAATATGAATAAAAATATTATTAAAAATAAAAAGAATACAAGATAATGATTACTCACAAGTCACAATATTTAGGTATATTAAAAGCATAATAATAAATATTAATTATACCTATTATAGATATTACTTATTAGATATAATATAAAAATGGTTTATGGAAAGTAATATTAAATGAGACTATTTTTTTGCAAATAACATCTACAACACAGAAGCATATCAAAGTGTTTATCATTAAGACGATTACGTCTAGGAGTTAAGATTTGGATAGCCCCACTAAAAAGTCTTTCAACGTTTTTCTCCCTGTAATTTATCAAGAGCAATTGTTAATGGTTGCATTATTTTACAATACTCTTCCAAAAATACCCATTCTGTATTCTTTAATTTAGCTAATTTTAATTCTAAAAATACAAAAGTAAGCTTCTCTCTAAACAATAATACTTTTTTAATCGCATCAAACGTGGAGTTCCATCTTGTTATTATTGGGACGGGAAATTTAACTTTGCAAATATCAAAAACTTTGTCTGAAGCCCCAGTACTTCTACTTAATAGATTCCAAAATGAACTTAATTTACTAAAAACTTGTTTGGAAATATTTATATAGTTTTTATCTGTTATTTTTGCTACATCAGTAGTGGCTATTAAATTTAATGTATGGGCACAACAGGTCAGGTGATCACGCAAACTAAAATTAGTGCAATCAGAACTATTTGATTTATAAAGTAACTGACCAACATCAACATATTCAATATCAATAGGACTGGACAGATAATTTTCATTATCACTATCAATTTGTGTGTCTTCATCACTGTCTAACTCATCTAAGTTACCTACATGATGAGGATCGGATTCAATTGTTGAGCTTTTTGAAAATGTACGGAATGCTTTGCCAAAGTTACTAGCATTATCGGTTATGATATGGGTGATTTTAGAACTCTTAATTTGATAAGTATCACAAATGTCAGTTATTACATCATTAATATTCAAATAATTATGGCTACCTTTTATTCGCCTACAACTTAAGACATATGAAGACCGTTTATATGAAAATTCATCGATAAAATGACATGTCATTCCCATAAAGCTCTTATTATTAGCACTCCATATATCCGCTGTACAACAGATGTGTTTCTGTTTTTCAATTAAATTAGTCAACATGGATACATAATTTTCATACTTTAACTGTAATATTTTTGATATATTCTTATGGTTTGGAAGTATAGTTGAATCAGTTATCCCAGTTAGCCCTTGAATGAGACGACGAAATGACGGTTTTTCGCAAGTAACGATCGGTCTCATTTCTTCAACTATGTAATTAAACACTAACTCAGTAATCTGAAAAACAAAACACTTAAGGTTCAATAAAATAAAAATAACAAGCTTTAAAATAATAACAAAAATATAACAATTTAACTAAAATAATATTAATTAAGAAAAGAAATCAAAATAATTAATAACTTTGTAAGAATATTTTCTATAGAAGAGTTAAAAATGTAATAAAGGGAAGATTGAGTTATGTTTCCTAAATATGCATTAAGTATTACACTAAATATTGCACTAAGTATTATAGGTACTAATATAATATTATGGCATCCAAATTGTAAAAAAAATATTCATAAATTCATAATATTGACAATACTAATAGACATAATATAGGCTTATAAAGCTTACCTGACATTTTGTAATACTGGTTTTAAAGAAAGGCAATTGCATTTGTTTTTTGAGAGTAATTGTTCCTTCAGCATGTTGAGTTGTCTTTTTGAACAATTTTTTACTGTCTTTATCTTTGGATAACATTGATGCATGTTTAAACTAAAAATAATATTTATTTCATTTTAAAATAAGCAATGACTTTAAATATAGAATACATTTTTTATTTAATTTTTTTTTTAAATTCTATACTCAATGATTTACAATTTTATTACATATTATTCAACATAGGCACATATTACATAATTTTGAACAATATGAAAAAAAAATAAATAAAAAATGTATTCTATATTTCTATGATAAGTCATTGGTTATTTGGTATTTTATCGAGTGAACGGTATTATTACATCATATTCAATCTAACAAGTACCAATCAACAGAAAAAAAAATATTAAATCTATAAACTAAATTAATAATAAAAAGATATACATACCTTAATGTGACTAAGAAAATTTCCTGTTGAACCTTTTTGCCTATGAATTATTTTTTGGCATAATTGACATTGCGCAGACATTTTTTTATCTGTATCGTTATTGATTTTTATAATTTTAAAATGTTTTCCGTCAAAAAGAAAACATGTATTGTTGTTTTCATTTGTTTCTTCCGAGCTAATTATATTTTGATCATCAGAATCATCGGGTAGACAATCCGACTGGGTTAATTTCCGTTTACTCGAACTGGCGGTTGGATGTACCAAAAACTTATCCATTTTTATTATAAAATTAATAATTTTAATAATATATCAATATGATCACCGACTACCGTACTCGTTCGACTAAAGAGTGAAGACTAAGACAATATTGTGTAAT
This sequence comes from Sitobion miscanthi, assembly GCA_008086715.1. Taxonomy (NCBI): domain Eukaryota; kingdom Metazoa; phylum Arthropoda; class Insecta; order Hemiptera; family Aphididae; genus Sitobion; species Sitobion miscanthi. The sequence goes on from CM017797.1 coordinate 96,216,305, forward strand.
TTAATTTCGTAGACCGTAGTTATCACATCACGATCATTGATTTGAAGAAATAATAAATGCAATAAGATAGTACGAGTGGGGAAAATTGTTTGTTTTAAAAATAATATTTTCAAGAATATATTTTAAAATAATACACACACAAGAGAACCCATGGGCCATGGCTAACGGTCGTTATAGCCGGGCGGGTAGCGGGGGTCACCGGCCACTTTCCGTATCGCGTACTATTATTAGTTAACAACATTGAAAAGATATTTACGAGTATTGAGTATTTGTGTATAATGTTTATTATCATTATACGTTATGTGCAATTAAAATTGGTTTAGAGATAGTTTATAGTCCATAGATTTATATTATAAAATAGAAAACCCGAAATATATAAATAGCATCCCACGTATTGCTCGACAGACTTATCAATTGTCATTAATAATTAATAACAGGATATGTCAGTGTGAATAATATATTATTATTTATTATTTATATTAATTTCAGAAATATAGTGAATGCAGAAAGAATAGAAGGCTGGTTTATCTTTATTTTTCAATGAATAATAATATATTCTATGGGATTTTGTTTGGGACGGCGGTTGTTGTAACTCGTCAATCGTCATCTGTTCTATTCGTATTTTAATTATAATTTAAAAATATTTATAAAATTCTGGGAAATAACACTAGTGACTAATATGTCGCGACAGTTATATACTAATATAGGCTACTTACATAAATTAATTAGTATATTATAAACCAAATACAGAATATTAATTACTAATAAGTAATAAGTTATAAGTTACTAATAACTAATAAGTACTAAATAGGAATAATTTATAGTCTTTTCAGAAAAACATCATATATTTTTGCACTGGGTGTTATTTTACGTACAAGTTGTGCCTGAGATAATGAGAATAAAAATAAAACAATTTGGAACAGATCTAGCTAATTTTCACCAAAAAATTTATCTTGTAAATTTATCTAGATAAGTTAAATTTTTATCTAAAATAAATACTTAGATAACTTATATTTATTTATCTAGATAAGATAAAAGATAAAAAAATAATTATCTGGATAATGTATCTAGATAAGTCCTAACACTGATTATTATGTTTTTCAATTTTAGGATATTTATTTTGTTTTTGATTTAGTACCTTTCATAATATTATACCATTTAAATCTATTAATGTACTTTTAATTAAATTTAATATTTATAATCTATACGTAACATAATATGTTATTTGTATATTATTTAACTGATTCCTTGGGAAATACTAAATAATGAAAAATATGACTATAGAAATTATATTTTAGTACCTAGTGGATGATATTATTATTAAAACAAAAATTATTCACAGAGGACGTAGGAATTCAACAAAGTCTTTACTATTTATAAATATTTAGGTTTTTGATTTTTCTGTATTAAATATAATAATTTTAAAATATCTTAAAATTATATTTGCTAAAATGTATATTTTAATGAAATCGGTTTAAATAATTCTTTATATAGCATTGAAACAAATACTCTATAATAATCTTTTGGTTTATTAAAAAAAAAATATGATCATCATTCAAAACATACCTGAATACGAACTTTTATAGTTTAAAAATTATTAATCATTAAAATTCATAGCAAAATATTAACAAAATAGCATACTTTTTTAATACACTGTATATCTAATAATAAAAATAAAAAAAGTTAACTTTAAAAAGATGAAAAAATATTATAAAAAATGAAAGTAACTTTTAATTAATATGTATTAATTTGTATTATCTTCTTCGTAATTATATTGCATAAATCCGTGCGATGATGATGAAGTAGTTGGGGAAGAACTTGGTGCCATGAACGTCTGTTGTAGTGGAAAATTATAATCGTATTGAGATTGATGTAGGGGAACATGGGGCAAAGTGGGGTACCGGGGCAAAGTGGGGACATCGTAATATCTAGGTATTAATGTATAACATTGGTAATATTATTAGATATTTAGCTTCCTTGGTTATCTTAGATTGTGTGATAAGAGTTTTGGATCAAACTATCGATTATTTTGCGTTTAATCGATGAAAAACTGTACATGTGCCTGTTATCATTTACTTGATATTAAAATATGATATTTTGTTATTTATCGATTAAATTATTTTGTGATCCGTTTTTAATAATTTTTTTTTTAATAAAAAGTGTGTATTCTTAATTTAATGTTTCAAGTACTTTATTTCAATTTAACTATTTGAATAAAATCAAATCCAAGGCTCTAGGTAAGTTAATCAATCGGGGCAAAGTGGTTTATACCTGTCTGGGGCAATGTGGGGACGTCCCCACTTTGCCCCATATTTCAAATTTGATTAAATTAAAATGAAGTTTTTTCAGAATGGTTAGGCATTATATAAGAAAAACCAACCAACATTCATGGTCTGAAGACTCTATGAAGTCTGCTATATTAGCATATCATAATAAGGAGATGGGATTCAGAAAAGCTGCATTATCTTTTGGTGTTCCTCAAACTACCTTGGAAAGAAGAGCAAAACAATTTGCAGCAACTGACAATTTAACTAAAGCTAGCACAAAAGGTAGCCTATTTTTATTTATAATAACATAATAAACCCAATAACAAAATTTAAAATTTGGTTCCAAATGTTTAAGGTAATAATATAATAATTTATATGTGTACATTTATATCAATTATTTTATCAATTAAATTCTCAATTACATAATGTGTAATATTTTTCTTTTGCAACTTAATTCAATATTTATAACAAATCTATATTTAAAATATAAATATAGAATAATTATACTAAGTATTATATTATGAAGTTGGCTTTATAATTTTATAGCTCTTGGAAGATTCAAAACAGTGTTTACTGAGGAACAGGAGGTACAATTAGTAGAGTACATAAAGACTATGGAAGCACGTTTATTTGGCTTGACTTCATTAGAGTTGAGAAGTTTAGCTTACCAATTAGCAGTAAAAAATAATATAAGCCATACATTTTGTAAAGATGATTTAGCAGGAGTGGACTGGTTGTATGGCTTTATGAAGCGGCATTCAGATTTGTCACTACGTCAACCTGAAGCTACGTCAGCTGCTAGAGCATCAGGCTTCAATCCGGTTGCTGTTGGTAAGTTTTTTGCTTTGTTAATTGAAGTGGTGGATAAAAATAAATTAACAGCTTCACAAATATTCAACGTTGATGAGACTGGGATAACTTGTGTTCCAAAATCTCATAGTAAAGTTATTGCATGCCGTGGCCGTCGACAAGTAGGAACGATAACTTCTGCTGAACGGGGCCAGACGATAACAGCTGAAATATGCATGGGTGCTGATGGGTCATACATGCCTCCAATGCTTATTTTTCCTCGCGTAAGAAACAAACCAGAATTGATAGATGGTGGACCACCTGGAGCATGGGCTGAAGTTCATCCAAGTGGATGGATACAGACTGATTTGTTTCTAAAATGGTTTGATAAATTTGTAATTTTTTCTAGAGCATCTAAGACTCATAAGGTTTTACTTTTGTTAGATGGCCATGCTACCCATACTAAATCATTAGAACTTATAGATAAAGCTAGAGATGCTGGTGTTATATTGCTTTGCTTTCCACCTCACTGCACGCATAGACTTCAACCATTAGATGTAGCTTTTATGAAACCACTTAGCTTATATTACAGTGATGAAGTTAAGAAATGGCTTAGGGAGCATGCTAAAGACCACAGAGTTGTCACACAGTTTCAGATCGCATCGCTTTTTGGTAAAGCATATTTAAAAGCATCAACTATGACAACTGCCATCAGTGGCTTTAGAGCAACAGGCATTTGGCCAGTAGATGCCAACATATTTAAAGAACATGATTTCCTTGCTAGTGCTGCTACTGACATAGATTTAAATGTTTCAGTATTAGATGAACAAAATATTTCAAACAGTGTGCTCCCAGTTCAACCAGAAGTGTTAACTCCAATCATACAAACAAATAGTCTGCTCATCATTCCTCCCACAATTCCAAATCCTATTGGACAACAAAATAATGATTCAACTCTTTCTCTAACACAGCATAGTTCACCAGGATGTTCACAAGCAGGTGCTGAAAAATCAGTTACAAAATCAAATTTTGCTTTATCTCCTGAAGAAATTCAACCTTTTCCTAAAAGTAATAAAACCACTGCACGAATATCTAGGAAAAGAGGGAAAACCGCAATTCTAACAGAATCTCCTTACAAAAATGAGCTTTTAGCTGCTAACATATTAAGTGCAACACCCAGACAAGTTAAACGTTCTTTATCCTTCAACCAAAAAAAAAAACTAGAACAACCAAGAAAAATCTTAGTAAGAAAACTAAAACCAACGAAAAAGATGAAAAATGTTTGTATTGTGATGAGCCTTATTCGACTTCAGTGGATGGGTGGATTCAGTGTACACACTGTAAAAAATGGGCTCATTGTCTTTGTGCTGGAACTGAAGAAAAAGATTATGAGACAATTTTTAAGTGTGAATTTTGTTCCTAAAATTGTTATTAAGTTTTATTGAATTTAAAAAGTTATTATTTACCTATATGTTTCTTTCTTTTAATTTAAGTTAAGTACTCATTTAAGTATATTAATGTTTTTTTTATAACTAATTTGTTTTGTTTGAAAAATTTAATAAAATATATAAAATTTAAATGATTTTTTTTATGTCCCCACTTTGCCCCATATGTGGGGCAAAGTGGGGTAAACTGTAAATTTTTTAACATCCTTTTAAACTTCGAAAAAAAAAAAAAAATATTTTCATAATAAATGCCTAGTCAATAACCATAACCTATAGATTATGTAGACCAAATTTGAAAGGAAAAAATTGATTTTTAAGCAAATTATAGGCTTACAGACATTAGCGTCCCCACTTTGCCCCATGTTCCCCTACTTGAGGTAGTTCTTGAATGTTGCAATATTTGTCCTCTAATTGGCTAACCAAACTTAAAATTTGCATTTTTGCTTCATTTATTGCACGTCGTGGTAGCTTTTTTACAGTCGTGGAAATACTTTTAAAAAACTGATCCACACTATCCTCTTGCTGATTGCTGATACCGGAGACTAAAATTTAATTTTGGGCTCGGATCTTAGACAATATAATATCCCTCTCTTTCGATCTTTTTGCTAAGATTTGGCTAATTTTATCCTCTTTGGACCTTATCCGTTTTTTTCCGTATGATGATGGTAAATCTGTAGATATTTTTGGGGATTCTAATGACGTATCTTCATCATTTTCTATGTCAAATAGTGTTTCATCATCACCTCCGTATTCAGTGGCGGATATAGAATTATCAGCAAGTTGCTTTTCCACGTTTGATGTAGTCCTACAATTTTTAAATTTTAATTTCAGTATGTTAAATTTTATTTATTAATTACAATTTACAGATTGTCATTACTTTCTTTCGTATTCCACAGAATCCATGAATGATAAGTGTGACAGTGTTCTATTGACTTTTTCAGATGTAGCTGACCCAGTTGACAACTCTTTTTTCTGTTTCATATAAGTATCCCTAATATTCCTCCACCTTTTTTTGCAGTTTTCCTCTATAAAAAACCTCAACTTTTTGAACTTTCATAATTTAAAAGCATAAAAATATTATTATAATTATAACAATATTTTTATGCTTTTAAATCATCATCGTACGGACTTAAGCAATATAATTACAAAGAAGATAATACAAATTAATTGTTACTTCCATTTTTTATAATATTTTTTCATCATTTTAAAGTTAACTTTTTTTATTTTTATTATTAGATATACAGTGTATTAAAAAAGTATGCTATTTTGTTAATATTTTGCTATGAATTTTAATAATTAATAATTTTTAAACTACAAAAGTTCGTGTTCAGGTATGTTTTGAAAGATGATCATATTTTTTTTTTTCAATAAACTAAAAGATTATTATAGAGTATTTGTTCCAATACTATATAAAGAATTATTTAAACCGATTTCATTAAAATATACATTTTAGCAAATATAATTTTAAGATATTTTAAAATTATTATATTTAACACAGAAAAACCAAAAACCTAAATATTTATAAAGAATATAATAATATAATATATTTATAATTAATATTTGTAAAGACTTTGTTGACTTCCTACGTCCTCTGTGAATTATTTTTGTTTTAATAATAATATCATCCACTAGGTACTAAAATATAATTTCTATACTCATTACTTATTATAACTCATTATAACTTATAATAAGTTATAATAAGTAATTACAATAAATAATGTCCATTTAGTGATCTAGTTAATACTTATGAAATTAATTAAATTAGTTAGTAGTACTATTTTTTTTTTGTACATACCTGTTCTACCGACTTTTTCTGAAATAGTTTTCCACATAATTTCTTTGTGATGTAAATCTTTGTGCTTAGGGCGAGCACTATCAAAAATGTCCCGGTTTTGTTGCACAAATTCAATTAAAATTTCATCCTCAGTTGAGGAAAATACAAATTTTTTGGACATTTTGTGTGTTGACGCAAGACGTTTCAACGAAGTACTAATCCAGACTAGTAGTGCGTCCGGACGCACTGCGACATTTACCGACGCGCTGCGTTAAACGCAAGTAGGAAAACAGTTACATATAAAATGCATGTATCTAGTAACAATGCGTCTGACGCTGCAGGGAAACGTACCTTAAGAGTCGCGAGTGTAGGTATACCGTCAATCGTCATTGATTAGGTCACGTAAATTATAATGCTGTCATGGTTGTGTTGAATTTGAACTCAGTGATGTTATTGCTCAGAGTGAAAAACGATTTTGAGCGGAAACCATGGTAACCAAAGAATTGTTTTAGTAAAAAAAATAAAAGTTTTTTGGAAAAGATTGGATCTAGTTAGTACTCTTGGGAGATCAAAATTGTATCTATGTCACCTGAAATACATATATTTCTTTAGCGTTTTATGTTATTGAAGCTTATTACCATGTTAAAAAACTATATAATAAATTATTACCAAAACAGAATTTATTTTTTAATTTGGTACAATGGTATATAGTATATACATATCTTATTTTATTTTACTTGGTTAAAACTTATAACGATTACCTATTGGAGTAATCTACTTTCTCTTTCTCCTCGAATGTTCGAATGTAATGTTATACAGTCTTTACTGTAGCTTTTTAAGTTTCTGTTAAAATACCAAAATTTAAATTTAAATTTAATTCCGTGAATTGTTAAAACTAATTAATATCAAACTGCGGATTATGACATCAAGTATTAACTATAATACATATATAGTGATTTAATATCATTATTATTCCTAGTGGAATCATAAAAAAAGTTATAATTATATTATGTAACTATTCCAATAGTTTCGTATATGTAATGAAACTTGTAATGAAATGCCCATAAGCAATTTAATTATTATATCAGATTTAAACAGCACTAATTTTGAAAAATATACTAATATAACGAATCGCCATATGCAAGAAACACGACGTTATTTAAAAGCACTAAACTTGTTTTTGAAGGAAATGGACAGTGATAAAATAACGAATCGCAATAGGAAATGATAACGTTATTGTTAATAACAAAATCATGTACCTTATTATTAGGTACCATGTTGTATTATTGATAAAAAAATCAATAATATTTTTTTAAATAATAATGCATAATATTTAGGGTAGGTTATTCATAAATACGATTTTGTACCCTATCTTACAAAATACGTAGTACCGACCACAACGTTTATTGATATAATAACCTTAATATATTATTCATTACCAAAATAATTATATTAATGATAATCGTTCTTTAACATAACAATACGTTTATAAATAAAATATTATTAATTTCAATAAAAATATACATTGAATTAAATTATATACTTTTACAAAATACTAATAGCGTTTATTAATAGGATAATCAAATTCGTTAGTATAAATATTTCACTTAATGATGTAATAAACCATTTATTTATCGTTTTAATTTCATCAATTGTTATTTTAATAAATATATTATGTACAACTCATGAGTAAAAATTATTTGTATCCACAAACACAAGTTTATAATATAATTAACCACAATTATTGTTAATGAATAAACAATAAGTTGTTGAAACAATAAAAAAATTCGTTGTCAAGAAAAAAGATCAATAAGTGGCATCTCATACTATGAAATATTTTTTACATATTTTATGTAATGAAACTTGTAATAAACTTCCTATAAGTTATTTAATTATTATATCAGATTTAAAAAGCACTAATTTTGAACAAACATACTTCCTTAGGAAAGACAAACATGAGTACATGACCCATGTACAAGAGGTATTAGGTATAAAATATATATTTTAAGCCAAGTTAATCATTATAAAATGAACAAAACAAATGGCCAAGCTTCAAACTACATTATTAAAGGTAGAAAAACTTATGAGGAAGCTTGAATTAAATTTTAAAATTTAAGATATCAAAAGAAAATTGTTTATAAAATTCTAATTCAAAATAATTTGCAATTTTTAGTGATTTTGATGAAATTTATAAAAAATTCTAACTTTAAACGATTATAAAAATATATCGTGACAATTTTAATCTTTCTATTTGGTATATGAATAAATTATAAGGAACCTTAGTTTTCAAACTTTCTAACCAAGTGAAAATTTTTTTATAATATAGAATATTTTAAGTGTCCATAAATATCTCAAAAAGAGTCTAAATATTTTGAAAATGTTATCTTATTTGGGTAATGGTTATATAAACATTTGGTGAATATTTAATATATCTACGGTTATTTTATTTTTAGTTACACCAAAAAAAAAACAATATTGATTTTGCCAAAAACTGGTTTTGCGTAATAAATCCCGATTGTCTTTAATTTTTTTTTAGGTTTTTCCCTGTTGTTTTGAAAAATACTCGGTATTTTAAATTGTAAATCTAAAAAGTATAATTTGGATCCAATTTGCAACCAGAAATCAAATTAGTGAAGTAAAAACCGAAGCATTTTTTTTACTACTTTTCGTGTTTAAACAAAAATTATTTAAAAAAAAAAAACACTTGATTGTAAAATCAATGCAGTCATAATTCACTTCGCTCAGAATCTAAAATATATTTTATAAATTACATTTTAAAATATTTATTTCAAAAGATATTTTAAGCACAATATTTGTTTATGTTTAGTGTTTACATTAAGTTTAGATGCAGATATTCGTTGAATTATAACGTTCTTATAGGGATGTAAGCTTGAACATTTTTTGCCACTGAAATTTTCAAATTTTGATTTCTATGTTTATTTTTAAAAATAATTTGTTTTGTAATAATTGTATAACAGTTGGTTACACTGACTACACTGACTTACACTTAAGTTGTCTAAAGCCTACTGAGGTACCGTGGTACCTAATATAAAATGTTAGGCTTGATGTTATAAACTTACTTGGCAGCCATTAATTATGAAATTTTCAAAATTTTCATGAAAATTGTAAAGGTAGGTACCACCAATTTTCCATTATATCAGCTGACAATTACCTACAATATTTCTATTACTATGTTTACCATACTTTTGAGTTATGGTTGCAATTTTTCTATAAACTATTAACTAAATTAATCTGATTTTGAATTGCTACATGTAAGCTAAATTATGTTCCAACAGTGTAGTAAGTGATAACTAGTGTAAGTAGGTAAAAGCAAAGGCAATAGGTACCATATCATAATGTAATAACTAATATAAGTATCTACAGTGCACAAAAAATAGGTAGGTGCCGCTTAAATTGAAATGAAAATATTAATTTCAATATTTGAAAGTTGAATTATAAATATTACATATTTTATAATTGTAAAAATAATCCAGCTTTACAGAGATCAAAATCATCTCAAATTTAGGTTTCTTTTACATGATATGTGTCAAATATTTTCACACAAATTCGAACATTGAATGTAGGTACTCAGGGCCGGATTGGGAAGTCTCGGCCCTTCAAGAAATATTTTTCTACCAGTCCATAATTTGTTATAGTGGCCCATACCTATCGGCCTAATGCAAAGCTGGGCAAGTTAACCAATTTTTTTAACTAGTTAAAGTTAAGTTATCCTAAAATAAAAATAACTAAGCTAAGTTAAAGTTAGTTTTAAAAAGTTACTGAATTTGAGTAACTAACCTAAGTTACAAATTTTCATGAAAATAATAACCAAGTTAACATACTTTTTTTTTTTTTTAAATACCTTTAACATACTCAAAAACGTTTTTTTATCTCATCGTAGGAAAAAAACTAGTTTTGGTATAACGTAAAACAAATTAATAACAAATGCACAGACTATATTATTTTATAAATTATACAACTGTTTTAGATTATTGTTATAGCTGTATCTTACATACAGATCAAAATTATATACCTGCAATATAATTTAAATATAAGTATTTATTTATTAAAAACAATTAAATAGTAATTTAATCTTGAAATATGATTTTTTTCCATTTGTTTCCATTAAAATACAATAAAAATAAAGAATAGAATATAGTATAATATAGTACCTATTTAATCATATTCTACTCAAAAAATATAAATTAATCTACTGCTGCTAGTTCTGCTATAAAGCAAACTTGTCAAGTTAATAATTATTTTCAGTTTTAAATGTCGTCTAATTTAAATGCAGTCGTGCGTATCAGGAAATAAAAATACTATAGATGACAATAATAATTATTTAGTTTCGGCGTTCAATATTTGAAATATTTCATAATATCTGAATTAATTAATCTGATGTAGTGATGTTAATTTATTAATTATTAGTATAATAATTTATACATCATAATTAGGGCAGAGGACTTGTAGCATTTGCAAGTTTTGGCAAGTCACAAAAATAGGAAAGTACGAAACAAATACGTTTCATGCTTTCACAGAGCCAGTTTTGAAATTTAATTTTGCATATAAATGCAAATTTTGAGTCTTTATTGTTTTAAGGGCATATTTACACTTTTATACCCAATTTATACTTTTTGACACATATTTAACTTAAATTTTTTCCACACCGACATTTTTATTTTAAACAATACGGTCAAAATGTTTAGATAACAATTTAAAAAATGTTTGTCATATAATTTTATTGACTGTCCGCGGGCACATGTTTTTCTTACAAGCGCTTGATGATCGCCGATAAGCCAATAATATAAATTGTTGTAATTAATTATATTAATAGATGGATATTGGATATTGTCGTACACTATATACGACATCACCACCACAGTAAGCCTCCCAGCAGACACCCGTATTGGAATCCAGATATAGAGTCTACACAACCTCCAAGGAACTTCTCCGAGGAATTGAGGCATTTCGGCCATTTACTCCTACCAGCCCAAACTTAAAACGGCCCTTCGAGATTTTCTCGAACGCTCGACTGGCCAACCGGCCCCGTAGGTACTTATAGAAAGACATTCAATGTTCATTATTATCCAGAAGAACATTTTCAGCATATAATTATGTAAAGGTATACAACTTTGAATATTAATAGCATAATTATTATTGTGAGAACAGAGAACAATATTGTCGTAGATTCTAATAATTTACTGTAATATAGTGGAGATATTTTTGGGGAGCGAAATCGGCAAAGTTTAATATTTAAATATATTATACCTATATTGATACTTGGGGAAAAAAATATAATAAATACTGGACTAGTTATTTGTTATTATTATTATAATAATGTATTAATGGTTAAAAATAATGATCTAGAATATGTGGAATATAATTTTTAAAAAGTGTGTACGAAGTTAAAATCACTATCGGATGGAACTATAACACTAACGAATAACGTAGATGGCATGGATCAGCATCGTAAACCTGAATTTCGATCGAAACTAATCAAGCCCGTGTTCACCACAAAACTGAAACCGTCTGGACTTGCCGTCAGAACTTGAGCCATACGGGCTTGCCGTCGCTGCTACAGAACTGGAACAAGCCGAGAGGCCACATACCTGATTTTTGAGATGATTGAAATGGGTAAGTATTTTTAATAGGTGACTTACTAGTGGTTTCACTTCGGTACCAATGTCGGTAGTTTATGGTAGTTATAGCCCAATACGAACAACAATTCTTTAAACTTTCTTTTTGTTTATCGGTTTAACTGGTGGTAGGACTTCTTCAACGATCGTAATAGGAGGATGCACTGCTTTGGCCTTGACGGGTTTTTTCGAGCGCAATGCATGGATTGCCGTTGGTGTGATGAATTCTACGTTGAAACTTGAAGTGGAGTCCCCGTCCTCATTGTCCTTCGTGTGGTCAGCTAACTTGAACACAACCGGTTCTTCCGTCTTATCCAATCGCCCATCATTCGTATTATTCAAAGTCACTGTGTATATGCCTCTGCGGTTTTTATTCAACTTGAATACGGGAACCGCCTCCTCCACTTTCTTGATTTTTGGGGCTTTTACTCCTTTCTTAGATTTGCCTTTAGAGTTTGAAGAGGGATAACGTATCGCCGCTCTTTCCTGTCTCGCTCTTTTAATTGTGGCCTTTTCAGTCTCCATGGCTTTTATCCTGTTCTGTTGTTCCTCCTCAATTCGTAATTTTTTCTTGTCGATTGTTTTTTTCCTCTCCTGTTATGAAAATAACGTTATTTACAACATACTTCGTGTTTCCATGTACACGAGATACATTATTATGTATTATTATTATTATTACTAGCTGGATTACCCGGCGTTGTCCGGAAAAAATTGTGATCGTTCAACTCATTTGGGTCTAACACGCTATTCGAGCAATGTCTTTTAAGTGTATATTATATTATATTATTTTAATGTATTATAGCCATCCCGACCGGCGTTGTCCGTGAGATAAGAGATTCGCTTGTGATTACGCGAGCAGTATATTATCAGGTAGGCAATCTAACTACGATAGATCGCGGACCCCATGTGGTTTGTACGTAAGCGTTTTAACTCTAAAGTATCAAAGTTATACCAAGTTTTTCATTTTTACTTAATTCAACATACGGTGGATTAATACAATCAAATTATACAAAATCCTAACCTAACTTGAACGTACTAAAATCCGATGAATAAAAAAAAATCAAATTTAATATTCGTATAAAGATAAAGAAGAAAAATATAAAGGAAAAAAAATGCAAAAAATTGAGGTTTGATCTTAAGACATTCAATACTAAAATACATTGAAGTTCCACTGCGTCAACAGGCATTAACAGTTAATATTATTATTATTAAAACCAATAGCGACCATTTACAAACAAACATTTCCATCGAAAATCTCAAAATCTCTGTTATTTGAGCACTTCCCCGGGTCGGACCTCTAATTAACCCTTTTTAAATTAGCCTATCTTCTTTCCAGAGGTCTAATATATCTCTGTACCAAATGTCATCACAATCAGATGAACGGTTTAGGAATGCATAAAGGACACACACACACAAACATTATTTTTTATATATTATTAGGTATATAGATTATTACTGTGTAGATCGGGTATAGTTAAGGAGACGCATAGATAATTTGATAAACCTAATTTAATTTATCATCTTATGATTTTTATTTTAAAATAATATTATTGTATTTTGCCGTTTTTCATCGAAATATTTTTACTTGGCTATTTTGAGTTGTACGGTGGAAGAAGGCGAAGTGTGTTTTATTTTTAATTAACTATTCAGCTTATGGATATATGCCGGTCAAAAAGAATCCATAACAATTTATTATATTTGACATGTAAATACAAAAAGGTTCGCTGTCCGTAGTATAGACATTATATTATATTATATTTTATTCGTAGAATAACACAGCTACGCAGGTAAGTACATATCTGAATATTTATAGACCAAGTAAACATAAATTAAAATATGTTTTCAAAATACAAAATGTTAAAAAGTATTGAAATTAAGCAGTGGCGTAGACAGGAATTTTCACTGGAGGAACATAATATATTCATAATTTTTAAGATAAATCACAAGGTAGTGTCCTCCCCCCCCCCCCCCCCCCACACACACACACACTAATAATATATACAAAAAAGTGGGCAAGTGGGTGGGTATTGATCTGCTATACTGCAGTAGGTGTCTAGATAAGTAAATTTAGTCATTCATTGACGTTTGTAACAAAAGACTAAACAATTATTTTTCAATTTTTATGTTAATTTCAAGTATCAACGGTTATTACTTTTTAAATTTCAATAAAATAAAGAAATCCCTATGAGATTTTGTTAATTTACGGTCAGAATATAAACATTCTGTAAAAATTTAATTTATCTACGTTACGTTTTTTTTTATTTAGAGTCACCAAATATCAAAATAAGTTTTTCAGAAAACTAGTTTTGCATAAAAATCTCCGTTTTTTTTTGTTCTTCCCGACATTTGATAAGTGTGTACTTACTGAGAATTTTTCATTTTTGGTAAACTTTTTTATATTTTTTAATAATACCAAAATACCAACTAGATTCACTTTCCTACCAGAAAATATGCAGAAATTAAGTAGAAAATCTAAGCATTTTTACTGCTCCAAAAGGTGATGACGAAAAATAAAAGTATAATCTATACTATTATATAAAATTGTAAGGGTTTTTCTACGACCGCGCTAACCGAGAAAACTACTGAAGCGATTTGGCTGAAATTTTTTACTGTTATACCCGAAACTCTGCTGAAGGTTTTAGGACTACTTTTGTCAATAAAAAAAAGTATTAAGTTCATAAAAAATTAAAAACAATTGTACCTATATTATATACATTATATTGTTTTTAATTTTTTATGAACTTAATACTTTTTTTTTATTGACTAAAGTAGTTTTCTCGGTTAGCGCGATCGTATAAAAACCCTTACAATTTTATATAATAGTATAGATTATAGATAAAAATGATTGTGTATAGATTAGACCTCTGGGTTAAAGATAGGCTAATTTAAAAAGTGTTGAATTTGTTTTTTTTTATTCATCGGATTTTAGTACGGTTGCGTCAGGCTTTTGTATTAATTGATTAAATTAATCCTCCCTAGCTGTAATTAAGTAAAAATGACAAACTTGGTACAATTTTGATACTTTAAAGTTAAATCATACACTTACGTACAAACAGCACGGGGTCTACCGCAGGTAGATTGCCTACCTGATAATATACTGCTGCGAATCAGAATTTTTATCCCAGGCAACAGAAAAGTTAAGATAAATTTTGAACACCATACACCATACACCGAATATTAAATAACGAATTAAACAAAGTTTGAGTCATATAGAATTAGTACATTTAACGGGCAACGAAGTGCCAGCGGGATCAGCTAGTATTATATATAATTGAATTCAAATTTAACACATCTATTACTGTGACGCCTTTAGACACATAGATACCTACTGTAGAAACAGCAGTGCGATACCTACTTGACCACCTTTTGTTTAGTTTTAATATGTTAAAATGTCATTAGTCATCTCTGAACTAGCCCAGCTTAAAAAGATTGATAAAACTGTAGGTAATAAAACATTTTAAACATTTTCCAACCTTTATAATCTATATTATTTAACGTATTTTTATGTGTAAACTAAAAACCAATTATATTGTTCATTAGAAGTATTACCTACTATGTTTATGTGATTACTACCTATATGACCTACATTTTTTTATTGTTATTTTTTAAATGAACCCAGATTTGTGTACATAAAATAGGAACGAAAGATGTAATAGGTTTGCGGAAGAAGGTTCTAGTTCAAATTTTATAAATTTATAATAATCAATTAAAATTTATAACTTACGGCTTCTAAAAATTTATCATCAATCCAACCTTTATTATGTGGGATTGGCATCCAAAAATTAACACAATTTTTATGACCATAATTTATTCCACCTCGGTAATCCTCACCAAATGTGTACACATACTTCATGTTATTCATCCTGTTTTCTTCTTTTTTATTATTTAAGCTTACTAGTAATTTGCTTTCTGTACAACGTTTATTCTGTTTTTTAGATGACTTCGATTTATTTTTAGAATTTTGTTTCTGATTTATATTTTTGATGTTGTTCTGGTCAAGGTTTTTGGAACCAATATTTTTATTAGTAACTTTTATGTCGTTAGATTTTGTCATTTCTTTGTCTATTACATTGTGTTGTCTACTTTCGGGCCTAACCGGTTTTTTAATAGTTGGTTGTACTTTGGGTTCATTAACAATAATTGGTTCTTTTTCTTTTATAGCTGTATTTTCATCCTGATATGGGCCAATTTCATTAAAATCTCCTAATTGTGTGTACATGTATTCTTCATCCAATAGAAAATCATCTAAATTATCATCTTGGTATTCATTAGTAGAGTCCACCGGTAAACTATAAAAAATATCTTCAGGGAACATGAATTTTAATGTCTTAGATCCCTTGAGTATTTCTTCATCAGTTAATTCGAAAGTTTGTTTAAGTTGCTGCCACGTAGCGGTACAATTGCAATCGCATTGTTTATTATTTAATATTGGTTCTTCAAAGTTTAAATTTTCACAGTAATCATTGAAATTCGTATCAAACAGTGCTGTACTTGTGTCATTGGTATTTATATTGTCCAAACCCCATATAGTTAGTTGGTCTTCAACATTCTTCTTATCGTTACAAAATTCATAAACGGAATTGCTGAGAAATATTGGTTTCAAGTCAATATTATTATTGCTTACTAAACAATTTGGTTGGGATGAAGTATCGTTCATTTTATAGTATTAAAAATATATAAATAATTTACTTGAAATTTTCCACTGTCAATTAAAAAAAATTAAACTTAAAAAAAATATAATAAATGACACAATTTATCATTGTAATAATATCCATAGTGATCACCTAACCGTCGGGTAGGAACCATACTATTCTAAACACGTTATTTTAAGAACAATTTTTTTATAATGCATAGAAAATATTATACATAGTTACGTATTTTAAGTATACAAGTTATGCCTTTTTTTCATATATTGTACCTACAATTAATATAAGAAATACTTAGGTACCTATGCGGGCAATGAGCAATGGATATAAATTTCCGTACAATTACATAAATATAAAAATTAAAATCATTTGTTAAATTGTATGAATGTATTTAACAAAAAAAGGATTTAAAAATTGTATTTCTTATTACGGTGGACAATGAGCGTGCAGGTGTAAGAAATTTAGATTAGAACCTGTCTATAATGTGTAGTGCTACCAGTTCCAGTTTATTACCAGAAACCACCTTAAAGTTGAAAATAGAAACATTTTTGGTGACGTATTTATGGTAATGGTTCACAGCTATAAAATAATTCACAGGCCATGAAACGTGCCACTGCCAAAATGTGATAGCCAGACACAAAAACCATCATTGTAAAACCCATGAAGCAATGGCGTACTTAAACCAGCATTTTTTTTTGGGGGGGAGGGGGGTTAATTTTTAAATTATCAAATTGGATGACCAGAATTTAATAAAACGTACAGTAAGCTATAATAGATAATTAATTTTAGATTTTGAGCGGAACGAAGGATCTAGTAGTTTTACAATGGTGTTTTTTTTTTATTTTGTCCTGTATACTAAATTTGTACCAGAAAGAGTGCTTCAATTTCAACATATAGTACTTTATTTTTTAGAAAATTAGATGAAGATGGTACTTTGAAGAGGTCATTTTTCGATATTCTCAATAGTTATTTAATGTCACAGGAAAAACTACCAACAAATTACAAAAAACTGCCAAAAATGAGATTTTAATTTCTAACGCTTTGTTTATCACCATAGAAACGAATAAAAAATTATAATATAATATTAATTCAACTTACAGGCTATAATAAATAACAACAATATAAAAATCCACTGACAAACCGTCTCCGATTAGAATCGTTTTTCTTATACATTGAATTCACGTTTAATACAATCCATTATACATTGACCCACTTGTAACCTACTGTACAGCAGAGCGACATAAATTTACCAGCTTTTTTTATTCGTGTTATTATTTTTAATTTAATATGTCATATTGTCATAATTTAATGTATATTAAAGTCTGAAATTAACCCAACTTCCTACTATAAATAAAAAAAAAAAGAAATGTTAAAATCTAATTTAGATATTTTTTTAAGACATTAACTTTCAACTTTTTTAGAAAAAGGCTAAAATGCACTTTACCAACCCCCTCACGATTTTCAATTTTTTTTTTCAAATGAATCGTTTTCTATGCTTAAAACGATGGTGTATATTTTACCAGAAACTATTATTTTAGAAGTTATAGCCTTCCAAAGTTTGTAATTTTATGTATATGTGCTTGCGCGCAACGCTACTTGACTGCCACGCGCATTGCCTTTAACAAATTTTATTTTATTTTTTATATAGGTAACTATTAGCCTGTCATCTACCTGAAGATAGTTGCTTTTTAAGAACATTGTTTAATTCTGAGGTCTACCCAAGGTGGTTTTACACAACAAATCGAGGGATATTTTCGATTTTTTGTTCGAGCTAAGCGCAGCAAGCGAGTGGCAACGCTAGCAGATTATGTCCATTTTAACCAAATTGTTTTTCCAGAGGTCTACTCAAGGTGGTTTTACACAACAAATCGAGGGATATTATCGATTTTTTGTCCGAGTGCAGCGCAGCGAGCGAGTGGCAACGCAAACATCACTTTTTTAGTTTTTTTGCAACAATTCAACCGATGAAAAATGTAGCATAATGAGTATTTATGAGTTATATCATAATATAAACTGAAAACTTCGATTAGCTATAACTTCAAAACTAATTAAAAAAAAAAAATTACACCATCGTTTGAAGCATAAAAAAACAAGTCGTTTGAAAAAAAAAATTGAAAATCATGAGGAGGTTGGTAAAGTGCATTTGTTCCAGAAAAAATATCGATCACCTCACTACTTCGGATTGGTATTCCTCCAATCTCAAATTTCGAGGGGGAGTTGTCCCCTGTTAGTACGCAACTGCCATGAAGACTAGAAGAGGCAAAACTCTGCTTCTGATAAAGTCCCGAAATTAGTCACACGATTAAATGGCCACAGGCTGCGCTGCGTACGCTAAGGGTTGCTAACCCGCGTAGTATAGGGATTATTCGTTTTTTGAAAATATATCCATTATTTTAAACCATGGCCCTTTTAAGATTTTATTATAGATTGTACGATAACGCGTTTATACATGTGCATGTATAACATTCTTAAAAAATAAATTAGAGTGTAACAAATAATGCCGGGTCCACATAGAGACGACAAAATTGAAACAAAACGGAAACTATGTTTTTCGACAAAATCAAAACATTTTTAAAACAAGTGTGTTTTTTCCAACAAATTGTTCGTGTTTTTAAAATAAAGTCATGTCCCGAGCGGTGTCGGTAAACATTAAAAGGTTTTGGTTTTGTTGTTGTTTTTGTGAACATTGTCGAACATGTGTGGACAATGTTTTTAAAACAACCAACAGGCAATATTATTTATCGGGATTTCGCGGGCAGTACTAATTTGATTATTTATAAATATATATTTATTATATAATTATAAATTCATTGTCTACCATTTAGTTTCAATTAGTCTGTCGTACTGTTGGTGTACATGACACATGTGTGTTTGATTAAAATTTTCAAAAATAATAAAGAATTTAGTTTTATTTTGTTTAATTTAAATTATTCGGTGCTATTCGGTATAACTAAAAAATGAATAAAAAAAATAGACTACTGAAGAAACGTGCAAGCTGATTGAATTGTACCGTGAATCCTCAATATTGTGGGATGTCAAAAACTTAAATCTCAAAAATAAATTCAAAACAGCTGATGCACTGAAAGAAATAGCGATCACATTCAATACCGATTCTAGTGAAATGAGACAGGAAGCTTAAAAATGTATACTCGCAATACACAAGAGAAAACCGTAATTATAAAGCTATGAAAAATCAGGATCTGGAAAGAATTTCATGCTAAATGGTTCGGTTATGAACTTATGAGTTTTTTACAAGATAAAAATAAACTTAGGGGAAAACTCGAGAATTTGGATTAGCCGAATGTCAGGTATGTATAAATATTAATAATTATATTACTTTATTTAAAAATATTGAAATAAATAAGTATATGCATATTTTAATAGTTACCATGTAGTACAGTGCCACAGTGTGTACCACTCATCTAGGTAGTCACTAAATATAATAAATAAATACAAATATTTTTACAACATTAAACCATAAAAATGTAAAATACTACATAGATAGTATACATAATTATACTTCGTCACTACCTACGTACCTATTGATAACAAGTTACTATCGTGAATGAAATTTAAATTCTTTCCAATATGTTTAAAAAAAAATAATAATTTTTACGCTACTACGCTATAAAGCAGAGGCGGCCAAACTTTTTTTGGTCACGATCTACTAAAAATATACTTCACCTTTGAGGATCGACTTTTATAGAAAAATTTTTTATTATTGAATAAGTGCATATAAACATACAATAAGTATTATTAACTAATTACTAATTACTAAAAATAATATAATAATAAATAATAATTTCTAAAATCTAATTAGATAAGTTTAATTAACATATTATTTTGTTGATTTGGACATTGTTGAAGTGTGACATTGCATGTCGTTGACCAATTGGTCGTAATCTGGCGAATAGTTGCTAACAGCTAATCGAAGACACTGCTCCAAATGGTCATCAGAGAGCGTAGATCGAAATTCTGTTTTTATCATTTTCATGTGAGAAAATGCTGTTTCGCACAAATATGTAGATCCAAAATAACTATGTAACTGCAAAGCTACATTCTTCAAACCCGGATATTTTTCTTCACTCAGTAAATTCCAAAAATTTGTTTCAGAACCTCGAGCTTTGTGGAATATATCTGATTTAATTTTTATAATTTCAGATTCAAATTTTGTAGAATCCATATCAAAGAAATTGCTTATTTGTGTAGAAATATTTTCAATATTGTTTGTTTCGGAGAAAGGAAAAGACATAAATGTAATAATCGGCTCTAATTTTTGAATATCTTTAAATCGTCTTTCAAATTCATTGTACACTTTTTCAACCTCAAAGCAATATATTTCCACTGCCACTGTACATTTTTGCTTTTCAAAAAAATCTTTTAAGTTTGGAAAATTATTCAATTTAGATTCATTTAATTGTGACTTGAATAATATCAATTTTTATTTAAACCCATTTATAGAACTCAATAACTCAATTATTGTCCCATCTTTTCCTTGAAGTTCAACATTTAAAGTGTTTAAATGAGCCGTTATATCTGTTAAAAAAGCTAAGTTCTGAAGCCATGTATTGTTTGTTAAACAATCATAATTATCGCCTCTGGATTTTAAAAACTCTATTATTTCAGGAAGTAAACACTGAAACCTTTCTAGAAATTTACCACGGCTCAACCATCTAACATCCGTATGCAGTAATAAATCACAATGCTGAGAATCGTTTTCTTCTAATTGTAATTTAAAAAGTCGCCTTTGCAAGCTTCGTGAACGTATAGAATTGGCTATTTTAAAAGCAATGTCCATTATACTACTTGTATTCAATATTTTTCCACACAATGCTTGTTGATGAATCACACAATGGAACGTTATAAAATTTGGAAAATTATTATCATTCTTACACAAAGCAATAAAACCATTATTTTTACCTATCATAGCTGGAGCCCCATCAGTCGTAATACAAACTAATTTATACAAAGGTAAATTTGATTTATTGACGAAATTAATAAAAGCTTGATAAATATCCACACCTCGTGTCGTACTTTTCATAGGGATTATAGTTAATAATTCTTCTTTTGAATTAAAATTTGAAAAAACTAGTCGTATAAATATACATAGTTGAGCGGCATCTGTTATGTCTGTTGATTCATCGAATTGAAGTGAAAAATAAACACATTCTTTGATGTCTTGTTTTAATATTTCAACTAAATTTTGTCCTATAGATTCTACTTTTCTAGTCACAGTTTTACGAGATAACTGTAAATCGTTTATAGCTGATAAAATTTCTGATTTATTTTTAAAGTTTTCAAATAAAGCATCTGCGCCTTCTAAAAAAGCTTGTTTTACTATTTCACCGGTTTGAAATGATTTTTTATTCTTAGCTAAAACATGACTAATTCGAAATGAAGCAATTGTTGCTGCTTTGGATTTTAAAACTGGTTTAGTAAAAATCAATTGTTGTTTATCAATTTCAAGTTTTAATTTTTCTAATTGCTTTTTACGTACTTCAGTTTTAGGAGGGAAATCTATATCAAATTTTGAATGCGTAGTTCTAAAATGTCTTTCTAGATTACCTTTTTTTGTTGTGGATATTGTTATTTGACATATCAAACATATGCACTTGTCTTTCAACATTGTAAAAAAAAATCCATTTCCCATTCTTGATGAAAATGATAAGTTTTTTGTTTTTTATGTGCACTCATAATTATAAATTTTAAATACAACAGACACCAACAGAACACAGTGAAATGAACATTCGTGACCGATAAACATTTGACACACGAAACCAGATTAAAATTAAACAGATAAAATTTATCGACAATTCGATAACAATTCGTGCGCGTGTCCCTAAAAATAAATTCTAACATGATCGACTTTGAAATTGTCCGCGATCGACCGTTTGGCCGCCCCTGCTATAAAGTATACCTACATACAATAACAATGAAAAATATAAATAAATCGAAATATCTAGTGTTTAATTTAGTTGAGACCTTTGAACAACAATAGTTTATTCGTAGTAATATTAGTGTTTTTAAAATTAGCTTATTAAAATAGTTTAATTGCCATGGAACTTCGCCTTCGTGTGAGATGAAGTATTCACTAAATTTGTCTCTAACTTCTGCAGCTTCGATCGATGACTTTTGGGGAACTTGACGAATAGGTAAAAATGATTGTAAACTCTGATGTTCTCTTCCCCAGGATCCTGTTTCTACTGTTCCACTATCTAACTGTTCTGAATCAAATTTACCTGGTGGGTTGTATGTGATTTTTGAAGAATGTTTTCTTAACTAATTATGAAGATGAACACAAGCCAATACTATTTTATCAACTTTTTCCGGTTGCAGTAGCATAGGTTTTCGAGATACTCTAAATATTGACTCAATTATACCCAATACGTTTTTTACAACTCTCCTAGCTGGACTGAGACGGTAATTGAATATACGATTTTTCGAAGCTTTAGGCTGATGTCCACTAAAAGGTTTCATTATATTGGGTGAAAGAGGAAAAGCATCATCAGCTACGCAAACATATGGGCTCAATTTGTCCCGATCTGGCAGTGCTCTTTTACCTAAAAGGTTCAAAGTAGAATTTTCCATGAACTTTTGAAATCCAGTATTTTTAAATACTCCTCCGTCCGATATACGACCTTGACAACCAACATTAACGTAAATAAAATTATAGTTAGCATCTACAATAGCAAATAGTATAATGCTAAGTGTGCCTTTATAGTTATAAAATTCACTTCCACTTAGTATTGGTGCTTCAATAACGACATGTTTTCCGTCCATAGATCCGACGCATTGAGGAAAATTCCAAATTTGATTGAAGGTATCTAAAATTATGATATCAAATTTTCATTATACGTTATATTTTAGTCCTTTTAATTTTATGTCTATGAAATAAAATTCTAATTTGTATGATGTATTGATAATAATGTCAACTATTTATGAGAAACCTTATTTTAAATTTTGTATAAAATATATTTAATTTATTCATATTAGTGATGGGTCGAACCAATTAAATCTCCAACCAAACTGAAGTTCGAAAATCGAACTCGGTATGAAAAAAATTTGAAATGAACTATCTAGCATCTTTCACTGTAAAAAAAAAAAATAAAAAGAACACACATCATTGTAAAATCAATACATTTATCGCTCCACTCAGAGTCTAGAATAATAAATCATCTAAATTTATTGTAAATACAGTTACATAGACTTAAAAGTTAAACTGTTGAATAGGTAATACGAAAACTTAAAATATAATAGTAATAATTATGGTTGATTTAATTTGTGGGTACAATACGTACATCATAAAACATTTTGTGTACGAGTTCGAGTTTGACTTAAAATGGTTCTAGGTTCGGTTCGGTTCGGGTTCGAAAAAATAATTTTAAGTTAGGTTCAAGTTCGGCTTGATTTAAAAAAACCATAGTTCGACTCATCACTAATTCATATTATATGAAAATGATTAAATAAATAATATTAAAAATGAAGATATTGAAATTATTTTATTGTTGGTTTAGCAAAATGACTGTGCAACCAGCGATGATGAGGATGAACAAAGTATTGAGGTATGCACAGCTATTTCAAAATCTAATGAAAATGAAGGAGCTACTTATCCATTTGAAGTGGATGAAATCAACGAAGAGCCAATGCAAAATGCTAATAGTATTAAAAAAAAAATGTATCAGACACTCTCCCAATTAGTCGGTGAAAGTATCACATAAGTACCTAAAACCATCCAAAAGCTCTAAAGAAATTGAAGATAAGTCTCAAGACGTATTTGAATGATGAAATCTATTCAAAAAAGCCGCATGGAACGTGAAGAGAAAAACTTGGATGAAGTTGATGTGATGTTTGGTGATTTAGTATCACGCAAATTGCGTGTTCTTCGTACGCGTTATGCACAATGCGCGGTGCAGAACTTAATGAGCAATCTCTTATATGAAGGTGAAATGGGAAAATACGATGAACCACCACAGAGAAATAATTGTTATCCTCTATATCAGGGATGGGCAACTCAAAGTTACTATAGGACCAATTTTTAGAAATTTAAAATATAGCGGGCCAGAGCATAGAATTATACATTTTAAATAGCATTTATTTTGTTTAAAATGAAATAGGACATAGGCAATACAAAAAGCGTTATTGAAAATAATTTAATTAAATATTTAAATATAAATAGTTATTTGCAGTTTAGTGAGAGTTTTGAGGATGTGTGGCTTCTAATGACAACGCGACAAAATCGACTTCTATTTCGGACGAAGAAACACGAAGTAGGTGACTTAATGTTTCATCTGTAAGTCGATTTCTATGTTTTGATTTAATATGTTTCATGTTTGAAAATGTACATTCACAAATGTAAGTAGTTCCAAACATGGATAACATTTTTAATGCGAACTCTCGTAAAAGTGGATATTTTAGAGTAGGTAATTTTTTCCAAAAGCTTATGTCAATCTCTTTTGTAGATAATAATGATGGATCTGTTTGCATCTCACACAATTCTAATTGAAGTTCAGCATCTTGCTTTTCAATTTCAAACAGCTATGGTTAAAATCTATACGTATCCATACGTGTGTATATGCCTACTATAACTATATTGTGACATTTATACATTTAACAATGTTCAATACCAGATAACAATTATTATATCGATAAGATAGAGTATACACTATACTAAACATATAGATTATAGAGTATAGACGATAATGTTTAAAATTGTATACCTATACCTAATGCAATTTGAAAATGTAGCGCGGGCCAGATAAAAAAGGCTCGCGGGCCGCCAGTTGCCCACCCCTGCTCTATATGACAATACTCATCACGGTAATACTTCATCAGCTTCCGTATCGAACGTTTCCTATTCTAACCCTCCCAGCGTCAAAGGAGTTTTAGAATCAACTTCAAACATAGATGTGTCTGATTATTTACAATGGAAAAATCCCTCAGAGTAATAAGAAAATAATTGAAAGTTTTCATTTTTTTTTTAATCAGTTAAATAATTTTTTAATTTTTTTAAATTAAGTTCCACAGGTACCTGAAAAAAAGTTTCTGTTTTTTTTTTTTTATATTTAAGTTATAGCTACTTTATTTAAAAGTTATTATTATTATTTGTCATTCTCATATAAAATATTTTTCCTAGTACTTGCTTCAATTACAACAAATACAGATATTTATTTGTAAATAAAACAATGTGTATGTGCTTACCTTAATATACTCCGAAAGAGCATTGACTATTGCTTCACAAACTTTCGGAACTATAAGTGATATTGACTGAGTAGATATTTTAAATTGATACATCATGTTATGGTATGAGCCTCCCGTTGCCAAGAACCTTAAAGTCAAAGCTAAATGTTCAGTCACACTAATAGCAGTTCTCCAATTAGTATTTTGTTTGTGGATTGCTGGACCGACGAGACATATTAAGTTTTCGAAATCTTCAGTTGACAACCTCAAAAAGATTTTAAAGCTAGATCGCAATTCTCCATTCAAACCAATATCATCATCTTGTAAATATTTTAGATGTTCATCGACACCAAACAAATTTCTTTTTTGTTAAGTTGGTCTTACCCAAAAACGTCTTTTAATTTTATTATTTATTTTTTTACTTTGTAACTGTTGGTAAATATACCCAGCACCCAACATAAGTAAATCTTCATAGTCTTCATCTTCAATATCTCTTTTCAATTTCCACATTTTCACTCACAGTGAAAAAATTAAAAAACTTATAAGTACGAAGAGTTTAGAAAGCTAGAACTCTAAAGACAGACTGAATGACCACGAATAAACGAAATAAAACGACGAGCCTATATTTCTGTATGGATTGAAAACAAAAACAAACAAATGTTTGAATTTTGTTCATGTTTTTTTTATGTTTTATTTTTTTCAAACTTAAAAAAGAAGGGTTTGTGTTTTGTTTCTGTCTCGTCTTTGTGTGGACCTGGCATAACGATACATATCGGTATAAAATTATCGTTCAAGAAACACATATTGTGTATGGTGTATTGAATAGTATCGGGCTCAAACTTACTGTGAACACATAATATATTATATAGGTATAAAATAACTAGATAGTGTTAACAAATTGTATAATTTGATTATTTACACATAAATAAAAAAAATATTTATGAACTATACATATATTATGAAACATGTACCTGTCATAAATATACATATCATACATCTAAAAGCGTCGTGGTTCAAAATAATGCACATATTCTCAAAAAACCGCAAAAAATATGAATAATTCCTATACTACTCGGGTTAAACCTGTGGCCGTTTAACCGTGCGACTCATTTCGGAATAGTTTTTCATGCGGGCGGCTATATGAGTTTGGTCTCATTATATTAGTCTTCATGATAAAACCAATATATTTGTCGCTCTGCACATTATGACTAAAATCTTAAAAAAGTAATTGTTTAAGTAGGTACCTACCTATAATAAATATATAACTAAAATTGGAATAATAATTTTGAAAATGTCATTGTGATAGAAAATATGATTATATAAATAGTAAGTCAATAAGTGTAGTATTACAAGTAGTTGCAATTAGGTAGTATTTTTTTAATACAGCAAGATAAATAAGATCTGCTACTATGTATCACTCACAAAGTTTAAGATTGAATCAAATTAAATGATTCTAAAACTGTCATGGTGCACCCCCGAAATGTCCCCCGTTAAAAATATCCTATATACAAAATATCCCCAATAATATTATGCCTTAATTCATATTTATATTTTTTTATTTTTCTAAAATAAATAATGTAAATAAATAAATAGTTTGTCATCACACAAATAAAAACACGTCATTGTAAAACTTATTGTAATCTATTATTATCAATAACTTCAACATAATATTAGTATGTTAGTAATTTAGTATGTTTAGAATCAAAACATTTTTCATATCTAAGAAGTATTTTAGATAGTGATTTCATAAAAACATGTAAATACACTACATTATTGCTCATATACATAAAATGTAAAAAAAAACAATAATTTATTACATTCCTATGACCTATGTGAAATTAATAGACAAAATTCATTCATGTCCTAACTAATTTTAATTATGACATTATTCCACAACTTTTATAATTTTATATGATAATGCTTGCATATAAATTGTATCTTGATTTTATCGAACAATATTATTTAACCAAGTACACTAAATTATAATATAACAAACACAATTAAAATTTACTTTAACATCTGATCAACTAGGTAATAAGTTACAGTCATAATATAATTTGTATTCATCTCAACAATCACGCTATTAAGGTTTTTATATAAATAATAAATGTGTATCAATGTATTATTAAGTATGCTATTAAAACAAAATTAATTTATAACCAACCATAATTTTAAACTAAGTCAAGTACATATCTTACATTCCTATGGTACTGGGATCGCATACATAAATTGTATAATATAATATTCACTTAGTTAATAGTAATATATAATATAAGGTCTACAAATTAAATCTTTAAGTATAAAATAATTTAAACAACAACATACAGTTTAAAAATTGTATTATTATAATATATCTACAGTGATAATCACTTAATAGTTATGTGTTGGGTTGGTTAAACACTAAACACCTACAATAACATAAACTGTTTACTAAATTTGAAGAAAATTAAAATCAAATTTTCGTCTCCGGATTATTATTATTATTTATATCAAATCATAGTAATAAGAATAAGTAGATGTAACATGAGTATTATTGTATTAATTAAATTTAAAAATAGGACTAATAAATGTATTATTTTATATTAATCAAAATAAAAATGAAATTAATATCACAATACACATATTTATTATTATACATCAAGATATAAAAGTATTTCTTGAGTTTTTGGCAATAGTTTACAAATTTATGTAATTAATTGGTAATCAGAAAATAATCAAAATGAAATATTAGCAGACACTGGACAGCTACATCTATACAAATGATTATTATTATTTTTATTTCAAAGCTACATTTTAATGATTGCGTGAAAAATTGATTTTGAGCGGTTGTTTATATTACCTAAAATGTATTACAAGACTATACATTTCACTCAGAATCTAAAATCAAAAAAAGATAATTAGCTCGTAATACACTAGGAAAAAAACCTAATTTAATATTAAATTCAAAGTAAATGTTTGATTAATGGCACTATTCATTGAGTGAAAATGGATATCAAAACACTATTTGACCATAAAGAAAATCTTGTGATTTAGGAGTACTTAAGTTATATAAACTTGTTTGATTAAACTGAATCATATTGTACAAGTAAAAAGTGTATTCTAACCAATTATGTTTATTATATATTGATAAACTGACATGACCCACATAAATTGTCCTATAATTCTAACATAGAAGAATATCATAATTTATCACCAAACATTAATTTCAGGCACAGTTCCTTATTAAAGCCCCTGCAAACCCAATACATTTTTCATCAAAATCATTTAACATCTGATAAACATAGGTACTTGTACTTCTTAGGGTTCAATTTAAAAAACATGATTGATGCTTAACTGATATAAAAATAGTTTATTTATAAATTAAAATGAAATTTCATTTTTAAAATCTAATCAGAAGAATAACCTATGTAATATATTGTTTGTCAGGAGTATATATGGTTGATTTGATATATTTATTTAGAATATATTATATTTATGTTTAAATTACATAGACATGAAAATGTACAGGCATATTTTGTACGATATGGGTCATCTTTGGGTAGGGTACACATACGGGCAAAATTAATTTTGATGAATGACCCCAAATTTACATGAGTAAACATACATCAATTGGGCAAGAAATAAACAAAAAGTTCAGTCAAATTCTAATTTAAGAGGATGTCAGCACACTATTTGTTTTCACTTTTTTTGCTCTTATATAGACTTGCAACAGTGCAAATTTTAATTCAGCAGAACCAATTTAGTATTGTTAGCTTTTATATTAAAGCGAACTGACCAAACATTTTACACAGTATTATCGAACTTAAATTTAAGAACATTATCTGTGATTGTACGTTGACTTGTTACAATATCTCAATTTTCTGCAATATATTTTGAATAATTGATACCACATGTATTCGAGAAACATTTTTAACTGTGCTAATAAAAATGACTGAGACTGCTACTTAAGTAGCATATAAGATTCAACAAATGATACATATAAACTCACCCATACAATGTATTAAACATATTATGTAGGTATCAGCATTAATCTCGCCTTAATGATATGTATTAATTCACCCAAACGATTTGAGATTTTAAGAGTTTTACCCAAACGAACACCAAACAAACTTACTATTTATCATTTACTACTTACCAAAATACAAGCTATGCACACATACAAAATGAAAATTAGATGTATATTACCCCTTAAAATGATGCATTTGCAGGTACTTTTAATAATCACTGTACAAAAATAAACAAATAAATACATTTTTTTTTTAATTTTGTCATCTCTTGGTTTTTTCACGAATTCTTATCAGTCAATAAAAAAATACAAACAAAATTCCAGTCTCTTATTGTAGACGTGTCCAGTTTTTAGCACTAAAATAATACTATGCAAAATATAACAATACGTTTATGCCTGATTTGAATAAGCGCCAACCACTGTAAATTAATACTGAACTCAAAATTTTCAACACATTCAAGACTAAGACCATTAAAAATCTAACCAATCATTTTAGTTGTTCTAAATAACTAAATATATAATGAATGAGATGCTTCTATCCATAAAAGAATAATCATTCTTCATTAATTGTAAGTAATTAACTCAGTGTTATGAATGTATTCACTATTTTATTTAGTAATGCAGTTTTGATTACGAAGACGCCTTGATACACGAGCAGATGACGCCACAGTAGCTAACGCATAAGATGGTTTGGTTTCGTCCGTTATTCTATACAAATAAATAAATACATATTAAATGTTTATAATGACATTCACCTATATATAGTGTGTTCCAAAATTGGATACTGACATTAAATTAATGTAAGTTAAAAATGTTGATATCACAATTTTTAATCGTTTTTTAAAAATCTCAATTAAAATGAATATTTTTTGACAAATAGCAGTATTAAATATTAAATTATAATAAAAATACCGATATCTAAATTCAATGTGTGCATTGCTTTAAAATGTAATACCGCAACATTTACAACTGTACCGGGTGAGCTATTTAACATACGGCACTTAATATTTCAAGAACTATTAACATATTTGAAAACATTCTTTTCTATTTTTTATCGTAATTATTTATTTATTTTTATTTTTTATGACAACGTATATTTTAATTCTTTATTTCTGCTTTTTTTAGTATTTTGATATATAGATATAGTATTTTGGATGAATATTTTATGAGTTAAAACCAAAATTAAAAAATTTTAATTTCTCAACTCAAAATTACGAATTAATTCCACTTTTAAAACACAATATACATTATTTTTAAAACCAATAATAAAACGAGTAATTACGCTGTTTCTGATGTATTTGTTGTTTTGGTGCTACCTTTACACACAGTTATTGGTTTTGTATTTTTTTTTCCAATTATAGATGCCTTTAAATTACTTTTTGTGATAGTAATTGTAGTTGAAGCAGTATTATTTTTTTTCACCAGATTATTCATACTTATTCCAATAGATGCATTTGTAACTCGGCGAATATTTTTTAATGCTGAAAATGTACTCTTAGGCTTAGGGTCCTCAGTTTTTGAGGCTGATCTCTTTTGTCTTAAGTTTGGTACATAGACATCACTTTGGATATTAGGAAGGGCATGATTGTTTGTCTTCAATTTATTTTTTAAGACAGATGACAGTCTGTTTTGGTTGTACTGTAAGTAATTAAATATAATTAAAAATTATTTTACACAAACTAACTCAATAGATTACCTCTTCAGATTCTTCATATTCTATTTCTTTATCTCCATTACAACTGCTGGTGAATTGTTCCTCATTACTAATGTATAAATGAGGTGGTGGATCTACATACTCATATGCATTAGCACTGGAGGTATGCCGTTTAACACTGTACACCCCATTTGTAAACCGTTTATATTTATTACCAGCATTTTTTTGGTTTTCTCGCCATTGTTTACCAAGAGTTGTTAAATAATCTTCTTTACTGTGTAATAAATATTATATTTAAATTAAAACACTGATGATATAAGTGAAAGTTTAACAAAACAAATTTTTATTTTTCAACTTATAGATACTTTTAATTTGAACGTAGATTCTTACTTGATTAGCCATTGTTGCTGCACACCAATTACTGAACCAGGTCGACATATACGAGTCCATGCTATAGCTTCTACTGCCGTAAATGACCAATGCTTCACAATATATGAAGCCACTAAACAACCAGTTCTTCCCAATCCAGCTAAAGATTATAGTAAACAAATATTTAAGAGAGTAAGTATTAGGTCATGGTTTACTTTACCTTTACAGTGTACAGCCACAGCACCTGCATATTTAGCTACATTAGCTTCACTATTTATAATTATATTTGGAGTGATTTCATTTAATTCACTTTTTTCATTATTTGTAGATTCAACTTCACAATTATCATCAATATATTGCTCACAGAGACGCAAAAAGTATTTAAGAATAGCATCTGAAGGTGGTGTACCATCGGTAAAAATCAAATCCGTGTGTTGAATATTAGCTACTGTTACAAAGGTACGTTTAGCATCATAAGTCTTTTTACTGTTTAATCTAACTACATGCTTGACATTGTTTTCTTTGAAATAGGGGTAGTAGTAAGCTGGAGAATGTATCTGATAGCCAGCTATTAATATAAATATCAAACAATAATTTATAATTATTAACAAATAATTTAAATAAATAAAAATTATAATATTATGTGTAATTACATTTGTCAATATAATCTCGAGAATGTGGTGATGAAAATGCCAATAAGGTAGCAGGTACAATCCAATTAATATCACCATACTTCACAGTCTAAAGAAACAAACATTTTACAGTTCTAAATAATAATAATTTTAAATTTCTACTAACCTCATATTTTTCATATTCATCCAAATCAAAGTCACTCATATCAAAAAATCCATACCATTTCGCTTTGTATAAGGCATTAACACATTCTTCAACTGACACTGAATATTCTGATTGCAACAAACATGATGCGTCTCTAATAGTGTTAACAAATTAATAAATTATAAAACATTCAAGTTTTTTTTTTTACCTTATATTTACCTAAATGGTATATATTTATGTTGGTATTGTTTTGATAATATATTATATGTTTGGTGTGCTGTCCAATTATTTTCAATTATCTATGACATTAATATGAATGTAAAAAATCTATAATTTATTAGTAAGTTTATTTACGTAAACTGACCAAATATGCACAAATAAGAAAAGCTGCATTTGACCTTTTCTTTTGATCACCAATATGAGCACAGTGAATAACTCTCTTATATACCTAAAAATTATTAAAAAATAATTAGACAAATTAAATTGTAATATTGATAATACAGCAAGTACAAATTAATTATGAATGATAGGTTAGTTTTATAAATGCTTACACCAATAATTTATAAGAAAAATGTAAGACCATAATATTTATTTATTTATTTTGATATAGTCAAAAATGTATCAATCATAGTATATTAATTTCAGTATAATAAATAAAAACAAAATATTTTAAATTTATGTTATAACTGTGTATTTATAATAGTTATTTCATTATTTTTTAATATCATAAAATTAATATCATCAACTAATTAAATTGAAACATTGTTAGAAACACATTTAGCATTATAGTTGATTTTAAAATAGGTTAAATTTATTTTCAATAGATCATTATTGACATTAATAATATACTTAAAATGTTAAGTAAGTAAATGGTAAAAATGTAATTTATTTTGTAAACCAATTGTATAATAATAACTGACAAGAAAGCAATCCTTTCAATTCTAAAATATATTAACTAATGGTTATGTATGAAATGAAACAATTAAATAAGAATTTAAAAAACGAAGAATAATAACTTAAGGTAATTACATTTTTAAAATTTATAAACACAGAATTGAAGTGCTTGATTAATTAAATAAATATAAATTTATGATATTCAGTATATATCAAGTATATATATTAACACTTAATTAATAAAGATAGGTTTAATTTTTATAAAATATTGTTAAGAGCCGCTTAATATATTGTCTATATAATTAAGTTCTTAATTTAAATTGATTTGTGGTATTTACATTTTTTATGAATAATGATTATAAGATTTAAAACATTATGAGTGTTATACTATTGAATTTTTAGAATCATTTAAATTTAAAATTATCACAAGTAAATATTGAAATGACTGAAACAATATTTCATTCTTTATAACGTAATTATTTGTTTTTCATCTTTGAAAAAACTTAAATAAAATGGTCAACAATTATGCACTCAAATATAAATAAACTAGCTGTATTACTCGACTGTTTGGGAAAAAATGAACACACCTAAAATACAGTGTTACGTATATTGACGTATCTCGATAATAAATAAAGTCAAAAAGACAATATGTTTAAACTAATCGTTATAGTAATGTATAAGTTGAAACTAATTTTTTTCCGTTAACGTAATTTATATAATTTGGCTAGTCGTGGTGAAAAAATAAGGTGATTTTATAAAGGTGATTTTTTAAAGGAAATTTATATTAATTTGTAGTTTATAATTTCGGCCAGTCCTTATTTATGACAGAGTGTGTAAACGATTATATAATCTGTGCATGTACATATCTCGCAAACAACAGAAATTAAAGGTACCTATATTCAAACATAAAAACAAATCACAGTAATAATTTTAGAAACTAATTAAAGTCTCCCCAAAATATTTACTCACGAGCTACTACTGTTTGATACTCATAATTTTTGCATTGCAATCCTCAGGCAAATATTTTGATAGATTAAAAATGTATAAGTACTTAATTAAGGCCATTCAAAAACATAAATATTTTGAAAATTAAAACAATGAAAAATATAGAAAATATTGTTATAGGATGGAAAACAATGTTATTGCAGAATATGATGCAAGCAAATATTTTCAAAATTATAATGCTTTATGAGATAATGAGTGTTTACTGTTGAACAAATCACCCTGTGATGTCAGTTATGTATTTTTAGTCCAATATAAATTGAATATAATTTTAAACAACTAACATTCAGTATTGGTTTATTTGTCTACAATTTTCAAAGTATTAAAGTATAAATATTCAGTTTTTATATTATAAAATAACTCAACAATTAAACAATTATAAATTGTGATAAAAATGAAGAAAAAATCATAGAAATAATTTTACCAACAAAGTAAAATATGTTCATCCACACAATATTGTATAGCCGTATAGGTATTTATTTTTTTTTTAATTTTTTTAATTTTGAATTAATACAAAATAGTAAAAATTGAAGGAACTTAAAAATTATTATAATTTATTATAATCTTATAACTTTATTTTGAAACCAGTTAGTACATGATCACCTATAATATTAAATATAAAATAAAAATATAAATATCATATATTTTATTTTTCATTAAAAAAAAGTATTACTCACTTTAAATTTGTCCCGTACTATACCAATATAACGATATATCATTGCTAAATTTAAAGGACCAAAGTCGCTATAAAAACCATCATACACCAAATAGTCATCAACATTTAAATAAAATACATCATTATCTTTCAATGAATTTTTCCAATCCTTAAAATTCTGAAGCGTTGTGGGACCCTTATGATTAGATAATACCATGAAATATAGCCGATCTGTAAATGAAAAATCGGTCAAATTAAAATGTTTTAGCAAAGATAAATTTAAACTTACTTTCAATAAATTCTGATAGTTCAGCTACTTCCAATCTATTAGCGTTATCACTAACCATCAGATTGTTGAATTCAGCTGACATTTTCTAGTCTGTTATTTTTCAGTTAAACTGAGTGGTACCTACCAATATGTAGCTGTAATACAAGTACTGATGATGAAGATGTTTGGTGTTCCGCCATCCATCCTACTCTGCTAATTTAACAAAAGCCCACACATAACAAATTATGATTAAACACCTACACCAATAATATACATCTTTCTGGGTCGGTCATATGTCCGCCTACTTACTCTTATTAATGTAGGTGTGCCTTCCGGATTCTATAATTTGTATTCTGAAAGGTCAAAAAAAAAAACAAATAAATTGATTAATAAAAAAAATTAAAAAAAGATTAAAACAAGCAGATGGATAGTCAATTTATGGGCATTACAACTACCTACCTTTATTATGCATGTTTCTTTACTTTGTATACTATTTCAGTTTGTATTGCTTTTGTTTACGAGCAATAACAATTTATGTCAACACATTTCAACCGGTAGCTCGAAAAATAATATTTTTGGTAGGTACACAGTAATTGACCCGACATTAGTAAATTAATTATTACACACTGGATACCAATTACTTATCTACTACTACTACACCGACTGTTGAATACTTCATACGATAAAATAGTATAATACATCAAATAGGTAGTAGGTAGTAATAATTAATTGCATTGTGTCTGTGTTGTGTTATTAAATTCTTCGTTTTATTTTCTTTTTCAATTTACATACCTACCTAGATGATGTACATATTGTCATGCTATATCAACATCTTGTTATTATACACATGTTCTACTAGCTGATAACAAAATGCAGGGTTCCCAAACGCGTCTGAAACGGGCGTTACCATGGGCAGCCAACAAATAGTAAAATACGCCGACTTTTAAAATTAATTTTTGATAGGTACTTAAAAATCAGCGGCAACTTATAAATTAGTTCCTATGTTAACTTAGGTATTGACAAAAACAATCGCGGTCAATCAACATGTAGGTGGTAGACTCGCAAAAATGTTAAATTAATTAAGATTTTTATTATAATAATATATTATTTATCTACGATTCTTTAAAAATGTAGTAGGTAAGATTAAAAACAACTATTACCTAAAAAATTAGCATTGCTCAAATTTGTTTGATCATTAAAATATGAACTTCATTGGAAAAAATTTTGTTTTGTATGACTGTACGTGTGAAATGTATTGTTGAGCTATCGTATATAGCCATATAGGTAGTAAAAAACTGGAAGCTATTAAAAATTAAACTATATACTTCCGTCTATTCATCAAATATGACACACCAAGCATCTATACATACTGTTAATAACAGTTATTATAATTTAAGCAATACATTTTTTTACTTAATAATATATAGGCATACTGTATAATAAACCATAGAAACCCGATACCTAATTCAATTGTTTGACTGTTTTAATCACGATCTATATTATGTAAAGAGTAAACATTATTAAATACATAGTTTATGTTTATATTTTATATAGAACCAATGTATTAATAGTGCTGAGATTTTTATGAATTGTCATTTTTTACTGATGTTTGAAAGCGAAGCTCTGTAAATGGAAGAAGTGTGTTTTAGGTGATTCTGATTATTTTAATGATATTTTTACTTTGCATATTTTACATAGGCATTTATTGTACCTACAGGTATAGGTACCAGATAATGGTCAGATAAACAATAGTGTCGTACGTGTTTTAGATAATATGCAATTCTCGTCGACCACCGATTTCATATCTACAAATTATTAAAGAGCCAATAACAATATTTCTATTTTACAGTGTTTAGTTTTTATTAGATGGGCTGGGTAAAAAATTATCCAGAAAATTAATATTATTACTAAAGTAAGTAGGTACTAGGTACTTACATACGTACCAGTTACGTATTACTTAGGTATAATTATGCATTATTACAGTATTGTATTACTCTATACCCAGGTTACTAATATGTCTGCGCCGTTGTATGCCTGACACGAATTTCTATGACAGTGTAATAATTATATGTGATTATTAATCTCTGGTCGAATCTAAAATTATCTTAAAACACAAAATTCCGGATTACAGAGCATTTTCCTTACATTATACAGTATACACGGCTCTTTAAATCGCTTATAATCTACCAGTATCTAGCAGTATCTAGAAGATAACCATTAAACATTTTCAAAAGTCGATTGAGAACAACAATTTCTCATGACCATTTAAAACAATTGATGATTATTTCCTATGAGTCTGATATTGATACAATTCGGGTTGTGTAAGATAAGTTTGCGAGTACTACATATTATTATGTTTTATCGGACATTTAATCTAATTTTGAATAAACTTTATTTTAACATGAAATATTGAATTTTAATTTTTTTTTGTGAATCAAATATTTCAAAATAAAGTTTCTTAATTTATGTACTAACATTTATACTTGTACTAGCTGTATTGCCCGATTATACTGGATGTATCTCGGTTTTAGTGTACCTCAATTCAAGAGCAAATCGGCGTGGGAGTTGTCGTAGGCCGTAGGTACCTCACTATTTGTGAAATAATTCGACATATACGGATAACCACAAGTTGCTGATTGGATTTAGCACTTGATATATTTTTAACGTAATTAAAATTACTTTCAAAACGTTTATGATATCTCTAAGAATAATCACTGAATTTTTCGTCAAAATCAGTCCTGTAGTTTTGGAATATATAAGCTATACAAACATACATTTATTTTTAGATATAGTTTTTTTAATCGAGTTAAATGCAATGATAAAACCATGTAAACGCGACGATTTGATGCAATATTTTATCTCATCTACCCTAATAACTAATTAGTAATTACCAATGACAACTATTAATGCACACAAAAATATTTGTTTCTACTAATTTGTTTATTAATATTGGTACTGGTTTAGTTGACACTCGTCAGCCTACGTATTCTCCCGCCACTCAGATTTAGTTGACGCCCGCCACTTGCCACTTATATTTATCGTATTTTCGATGTGCTAATCATCTTTTACACAATTTAAACTACAGTATTTAAAAATAATGGGTTTTTGGTGGCATATGTCGTGACAACAATGAGTGGTTCGTTGTATGTGTACCAGATCGGTCGGAAAATTCGTTATTAGTTATTACCAGTAATTTGTGATCGTATACGAACGATGGATCCACCATTTTATTAGATTCCTATAATATTATCCAACAAATCAGAGATTAAATTCACCCGAAAGTAAACAACAAATATAATTTTGTCGATCCTATAAGTGGAGTTCATACCCATAACATTGAGAGGATGTGGGAAAGTGCTAAATGGGCAAAAAAGAAACGAAGACTAAGAGAAACTTCCTAGATTCATAATTGGCAGAGTTTACGTAGTGAAGTAAATTAAACATACGCGATCCGTTTGAAGAAATACTGAAAAATACTTTTTCGTGCTTTTTGACCTAACAAATAAAATTGTATTGATATTTATAGAAAAAAACTTTAAAAAAATAAAATTTGAAATTGTCCATAAACAGCTCAAAATGAATCAAAATATTTTCAATATTTTATGGTGTATAGAAAACGAAAATATAAACATTCAGTGAAAATTTCATTTATTTACGCTTATTCGTTTTTTAATTACAAGAAAACAAGGAAATCGCTACTTGAGAAATCGAGTGAATATCAAATGTTGTAAAAATATGAATTTCAAACGCTCATAAAAATTTAATTTGACTTTATTGTGGACAATTTTTTTTGAGTAAGGTGAAAAATTTATAAGGAATTTTGTATTACATTTTCAAATCTTAAATTTAAAAAGAAAATTTTTATGAATTTCTAAATTAAAATAATTTACAATTTTTTGTCATTTTACGTATTTTCAATATTTGAACTTAAAATGCTTATAAAAAAAATTGAGACTGGATTTTTAATTTTTTTCATCTGCCTTTGAAACAATATACTAGGAGCCTTCTATTAAATTTTCAAGCTTTTTTAACCAACCAATAACATTTTATTGATATTTATAAAAAAAAAACTAAAAAAATGGAAACTGTAAATGTCCGTTAACAGCTCAAAATAAGTCAAAATATTTGGAAAATGTTATAGTGTATAGAAAATTCTAATATAAACATTCAATCAAAATTTCATGTAACTACGGTAATTTATTTTAGAGTTGCTACAAAAATCAAAATCGATTTTTTCTAAACAGATTTTGCATAAAAATTCCCGTTTTTCCTTAATTTTTTTTTTTTTTATATTTAATGGGAGATTTTTATTTTTCTCACCCCAGGGTACCAACTAGATTCACTTTCCTATCGGAAAAGATACTATTGAAGAAAATCTAAGAATTTTTACTGTCCTAAAAGGTGATGACAGACACAAAAAAAAAGTTGGGTAAGTGGATGTCGCTCCTGTACAGTAGGTGACAAGTGGGTCAATGTAATGGATAGTGTTGAATTTAAATTCAATGATATAATATCATTGTATAAAAAAAACGATTCTGAGCGAAAACGATGAGTCAGACTATGATATTATCAAGTATATTTGATTGAATATTTTATAAATTTTCAACTACAAAATAATTATTAAATTTTAAATTTGATACATTTTGTCAAAATTCGAACTTAAATGCTTATAGAAAAATATTGTGACTACCTATGTATTTTTAATATTTTTCATCTGCTATTGTAAAAATATATCAGGAGCCTTGTATTAAATTTACACGCTTTTTTTCCCAACAAATAAAATTTTATTGATATTTATTGAAAAAAACTAAAAAAATTTAAAACTGACAATGTCCGTAAACAGCTCAAAAAGAGTCAAATTATTTTCAAAATGTTGTCGTGTATAGAAAATGCTAATATAAACGTTCAGTGAAATTTTCAAGTATCTACAGTCATTCGTTTTTTTAATTACAATAAAATAAGAAAACTGTTACATGAGAAATCGAGTAAATATCAAATGTTGTAAAAATATGAATTTCAAACGCTCATAAAAATTTAATTTTATATGTTTGTAGACATTTTTTTTTTTATAAAGGTAGACAAACTTATAAATAATCTTGTATAACATTTTAAAATCTTAGATTTAAAAAAAAAAATTTTTATGAATTCTCAACTCAAAATAATTTGCTAATTTTCGTGATTTTTCCGTATTTTGTCAAGATTTGAACTTTAAATGCTTATAAATAAAAACTGTGACTAAGGATTTTTCATCTATCTTTGAAACAATAATCTAAGATCCTTCTATTAAATTTTCAAGCTTTTTTACTCAACAGATAAAATTTTATTGATATTTATAGAAAAAAAAACTAAAAAAAA
The DNA here is from genome assembly GCA_008086715.1 of Sitobion miscanthi. Taxonomy (NCBI): domain Eukaryota; kingdom Metazoa; phylum Arthropoda; class Insecta; order Hemiptera; family Aphididae; genus Sitobion; species Sitobion miscanthi. The sequence goes on from CM017797.1 coordinate 96,257,019, forward strand.
TGGATACTGACAATGTCCGTAAACAGCTCAAAATAAGTCAAAATATTTGTGAAATGTTATGATATACAAAAATGAAAATATAAACAACCAGTGAAAATTTCATGTATCTACGGTGATTTGTTTTAAAGTTACAACAAAAACCAAATTCAATTTTGTGAAAAATCGATTTTGCGTAAAAAGTTCCGTTTTTCCTTAATTTTTCTTTTTTTTTTCTTGGCGCTTTTGAAAATTACTGGAAATTATAAATTTTGACCTCCCCAATGCACCAACGATATTCACTTTCCAATCGAAAAAGATACTGAAGTTGAAAATCGAAGCATTATTTCGACTACTTATCGTGTACACAGACACAATAAAAAAATTAAAAAAAAATATAAAAACACACATCATTGTAAAATCAATACATTCATCGTTCCACTCAGAATCTAAAAGCAGAAAATGGAAATGTCCATAAACAGCTCAAAATAAGTCAAAATATTTGGAAAATGTTATGGTGAAAAAAAAATGCTAATATAAACATTCTGTCAAAATTTCATGTACCTACGCTCATTTGTTTTAGAGTTGTACCAAAAACCAAAATCGATTTTCTCAAAAACAGGTTTTGCGTAAAAATTCCCGTTTTTTCTTATTTTTCTTTTGTTTTTCACGTCGCTTTTGAAAACTACTGGGAAATTTTTCTATCCTAAAGGTGATGACGGACACAAAAAAAAAAAAAAAATAAAAAAAAAACACACATCATTCGCTTCGCTCAGAATCTAAAATGTATGTAGCTTCTATTCAACTTTCAAATATTAATAATAAAAATAAATTTTTTGAATTACAGCAATATACCAGAAATTGATGGATGGGAACTCGTAATTTTCAAATGTAAGCTATGAAATAAAAGTTTTTATGAGTTACGTCAAAATTCTAATTTAAAACAATTATAAAAATTATTGTGGTTTCACGATCAACTTTTTTTTAAAAATTAAATTATTAACAACTTGTGGAACCTTAAATACATTATCAAGATATTTGATCTAGCGAAACGTTAGACAATAATTAAAAAAAATCGAAAATGTCTTATCGCTTTAAAAGTCACATATTTTGAAAACTATCATTTCTGTAAAAATTTTCGTATTTGGTAAAATGTAAAGTAGGGACGGTTATTAATTTGTTAATATGTCAATTTATTTTAATTTAATTGATCATTTTCTTATTAGAATAACTTGGTTTAGGTGAACCGTTGAATACTTTGTGATTTCAAATTGTTCTCGTTAGATATTCTTCCCTAGACTATTCCGTCATCAGTGCTGTATACATTACAGAGAATGAAAAATGTTGAGCAGGCGTTAAATTTTTGATTATTTTCATAGAAATAACATTTTTATTTCCTTGATGCGCGTTATCGCTATTCACACAAATTAAAATTGGACCATTTTTAAAAAAAACACTTTATAGAGCTGCAATTTTTTGAACACATCCAACGAATACAGTTTTATCATTCTTGAGCAGTTGAGCTCGGATTTGGAAACAATCTAAAAATACGACAACGAAGTACCTACTGACTACTAAACATAATATATATTACCCGCTTACTCGTTATGGCTTATATGGATAACAACCATCATATTTATTACGATTCCATTTTTCATTACCTACGTTTAAAATGTTTAATGTTTATAATATTATGAATTATGATTGCGACTTGCGAGTTGGAACTATAGGGAACCAAATAGTGTACTAAATATGATAGGTTCCCATCAAAAGAGACGCGGGTTGTGATAGATAATAACATAATATTATGACAGATGTACGTCATGTACAACGGGCAACGGGCGTTTTCCATTACACACTAACCAGCTCTAATAATATAAAAACAATAAAGTACTAAGTACAACCTTCAATAAGAAAATTAAATAACTAGTTGACTAGTTCAGTTAAAAAATTAAAATTAAATGTTTTAGTTTTTTATTAGTTAATAAGGTGTATGGTTAATGTCGACATTTTGGAATATTTGGTTATTATCTGCGTTTGTAGAGGTAGCGAGGTTATCAGTTGTTTATCTGTAGATAACCGTGGTAGCCGGTAGCCGGTAGCCAACAACAACACATTTTTGCGACGACGCCGCCGGCCGCCGCCACTAACCGTATTCCTAGTCCGTGAACTAAACATTCAAACATAATGGAATATAATTTAATCAATTATAATAGATATAATTTTTTTTAATTGTCTGATCAAAAATTCTGAGCTTCCAAACGTGTAAATGCATGAGACTATGATGATAGTAATGGAATCTAACCAAGAATAACAATAATTATTGTGTTCTAGTATATCGCTATCAATTTTTAAAGTAGGTACGAAGTATGTGCCGGATATGAGGCGCTGACTGTTCTCAATCCTCAAACGTAAATTAACATATCAATATTATATAAAATTCTGGAATTCCATTCAAGAGCTTGTTACTGGAAGATAACATTAAACCTTCTCGATCACAAACACGATTTTAGTTCATAATGTCGACCAGTTTTTGACAAAACGGCAAACGCAGTTATTTGAACACTGCACTGAGGTAAGTACTAAAGTACTTTGTTTACATATTTTATAAATTTTTTCGAAACACCGCATGCCTTATTCTAATGATTTTTACCCATTGTCCAAAATAAGATTTAATGTCTTATACCTACGTACGGTCGGATCTAAATATTTGTTATGAAATATATGATGTTATAGGTATGATAAAATTTTGAAATAATTTAATTCAATTCAATTCATTTAGATGTTAGAACAAAGCTCAACACTTAGCATGATGGTGTTTGACATCTAATCATTATTGATCTCGTGCTGAAATTGTGGTATCTTATTGTTACCTACTACAACTTTATTTGTTCAATTGCGTTGCACATTCTACCCGAAGCATTGCGGTTTTGTGTCGTGACCAGTTAATTAAGAAACTGTTTCACATCATGTTGCCCGATGTAATGGAATCTGAAAACCATTTTATGAAAACTCATAGCATAATAGAATGGGAAAAACTAACGTAATCATACATTTATTAAACCAGTATTTTTTTATTTTATTTATATTTAATTTGTTTTACTTGATTTTTACATTTAAGAAAGATAAACAATGATCGTAAATCGCTTAATCAGAAAATAAGGCTTGGGTTGGCCACCAGAGAAGAATTTTTGAAACAAATAAAAATTGAATTAAATATGCTGGATACGTGTCAACTTAAAATTGAAGTAAGATTATAACTATTTATATTAATTAAATTATTATTATCTATTTTTATTTTCTAGCAAGAACTAAAAGAAAACAACTCAGAGTATCTTAACACTGAAATACTTACCATTTTATCAAATCGTATCAATGATATGTACACCAAAATGTTTAATTTGTTTCCTGTTTTAAAGACTTCACTGTCAGAATATATTGAGTTCTGTTCAAATAATGTAAGTGAACAAATTACAACATTCATGTAATGTTTTATTTGATGCAGGAAGAGAATGTGTGGCTTCTATTCTGGTCATGCTGTATCGCATGTTGCCCGCATGTGGAGAAATACAAGCTATTTTGTTTTTCTCCACATGCATGCAAATAAACTAGAATACAGTATCATAGTTTTAAATTTAAATATATCAGATGTTTTTAATTTTTCTATTGACTAAAAATTATTGGAAAATCTCCAAAGCCTACTTTATAATATAATAATTTTTGGTGCCGCTCTTGTACGCTATGTGAACTACCATCTTGTTTCTGCTCTAGTATGCGGTCTACAGTACATAGTAGACTGCGTAGTATATTAGCACTGCACTCCAAGCCAAAAGGCAGTAAGCAACAATGTAGTAGTTTTGAGAAAAATAACTTTTTCTAAATCATCTTGTTATTTTTATCATATTATAAAAATTAAATAATAAATAATGATTTTTAAATAACTTTTCCTGAAGAATCCAATAAAAGAAATACTCATGTTTAAAAAAAATAAAAATATGAACTTTTAGGAAAATAATTTAAAAATTAATGAACATTTTAAAAATAATCAAACAAACTTGTTAGGTATAATAATTGTATTTACAATTTTACAAATATTCAAGATTTTACCAAAACAGTTTACGGTTTTCCGGAAGAATCTAAATTAAATTTTAAAGTATACTAATCAACCTTTTCTCTGGCAACACCGTATGGTTTTATTTTTGGTAAAGCAATATGAATTCCATCTTTTTTCATATTTTTCTTGTACAGAAATTCCAATTCTTGATAATCTGTATCAGTTAGTTCAGTTTTAAAATTCAAAATAAATTTTTCTCTTTCAGCTTTAATGCATACGATATCCTTCAGTAAAATACGATTTTTTTTTTTTGCAACTTTTGAACTGACTTAAAATCTTTCCAGCTAAAATTATGTATGATCCATTACATTCACATCCACTTTTCCACTGTTTGAACTTTTAACAGCATATTCAAAATCATTTAAGTCATGTGTCTTTTTTTGTTTTTTAAAGCTAATTCTACCTAATGATGAAAACTATCATCACTCATATATGTATGTCCTATTTCTAAGTAGTATATTTTAATTGTATTAGTCGATACTTCACACGAGTTTACAATATAAACAAGAAATGTTAGGAGACCAGTTTCTATTCTGACTTCAATTATCCAGCCAAATTTGAAGAATTGAAATATCTCTATGTTTTTTTATAAACGCATAAAACGTACTTAAGATATCTTCTGTGTTTCGCCTAGTAATTCCTTCATGCCAAATACAAGCTAGTAGTTTAATTTTGGAATTACAACCAACAGGAACAAAACTTTTGTGGTATACAATTATACACCTTATGAAAATAATTTTTTTAAACATTTCAGCTCTTAGAAGCATAATTACTTTTTGTTTATCTGCAGAAACTGTAACACAATTATTAATATTATCTTTTTGACTTAAATGTATTTTATACAGATTTCTAGCACCTGTATACTTTGTCTCATGTTTTTTCCATGTAATACATGTTTCACATTCTTCTCGAATTGAATTTTTATTGTGTTCATATATCTTGAATTGTTTACATTGTTCACACTTTTCATGTCCTAAATTAGTAAAAGAATATTTTTTTTCTTTCAATTTGCATCTGTATAATTCATATGATATATTCTGATTTGGATGTTTGATTAAAAAGACTTGATGCATCATTAAAATGTTGACATCACTGGGCAAATAACAAACATTAGGAGCATGTTTGCGTCTATAGTGAGAAATTGTTGGGTGAAATGACTATATTATGTTCATTAATTAGATCATTAAATTGATATTTATTTTGAGGCTCATGACCTCTTTTAATATCCTTTATTTTTTGAACACTACTTTGAACTTTTTACGTTTTCTTTGCTTCCCAGACTTTGTATAAAGTTCAACTGAATACTCTGTCTCACTACTGACTTTGATTGATGGTAATGGTTCTTGACAAACTAAATAATAATAAGAAAAAACAATTAATAATTAAATGTAATTTTCTCAATGATAAATATTAATGTCTAGAATAGTAAAATCGTTACCATTTTCACACAGGTAGTCCATCAAAGATGCAATATTTTGTTCATTATCTAAATAATGCATATCTACAGTTGAATCATTATTGATTACTTTAACTTCTAAGTCATCATCAAATTCTCCCAAATGTCTCTTATTTTCACCAGGTGGTATGTAGTCTTTATCTTTATCCGAGTCATCCAATATAGAGTTCAAGGAAGTTTCTCTATTTTTAAAAATACATTATTTTTTATATTTGATTTGAGTTAACTTTAATACAATAAGCAATTTAATTACTATTGACTGGACAAATATGTTTTTAATTAAATGATTACTAAATAGGTAATATATTATTATAGATAACCAAGATAAAAGATTATTTAATACCTATTATAACTTTAAAATGTAAATTATAATGTTTAACAAATATATTAACACAAGTTATCAAGTTAGCAAGTAATCTTAAATAAAAAAAATAGTTATAATTTATCAAGTATAATTATTTTTAATATAAAAGACTTACAGATAGTACAAGCCCTCATTTAAAATTAAATAAATGTATTCCTTATTTCAAAATAGTCAACAATTTAAGGAAGTATTTAAAGTACTTCAATTTAAATTTAAATTTAAAATTGAATGTAAATATTAAAACAGATGTCTAAAAAATATTTAAAATACTATTTAGTAGGATTTACTCAATAATCAGTGTATACACACTTTTGATACTATTACATAGTTAAATTTGTAATAATGGTATTATTAGTATAAAATATAGGTACTTACTACTTATAATAAAAGTTTCATTATCAGTGTGTTTTGTTTTTTAGCCCAAGGCGTCATAGTTTTCTTCTATAAATTAGAAATAAAAATTATTACTACTCCAAAAAATCTGCATGAACGTTTTATAAATGATAATTAAGGTAATTAAAATTTAACCGTATACTTGGGATCATTAGATAATTCAACAATATCAGTTTTAATGACATTATTCAAATCTTCTGTTGATAATGATATGGTCATAGAGGTAAATCATAACTAGAAAAAACATCTCTTCTAATATAAAGTTATCTGTAAATAAATTTAAATAATACGTTAACATTCATACTTTATAGAATAAATTAAAAACTATATTAAATACAATTTTAACTTACTTTTTATATTTGTTTTTTTCAACAATGCATTTTTATTGTTTTCCAGTTCTGCCAGTTTGAATATCTTTTTTCTACGCAACATCATATTGTAATAGAGTATCAGACTATAATATTTACGTTTATTATGTTAATTATAAAAATACGCTCATGATAGGTAACTAAATTAATTTAATATAATATTAATCGTAACTCGATCAGGTGATTGGGGTCTTGTTTACTTATGATCTGAAGTCTGAACCTCAGAAAATCATGGAAACGTTTATCGTACCAAACCACTATCACAGAATTAATAACAACCAGAATGTTAACAGCACAGTCTTATAAAACTGTGGTTAACAGCACAGTTAAAAATATCTTTGATCGTGGTTAACAGTATGTTAATAAATTATTATAATGTATGATAATATGATATTGTGTGATACGGCTAGAAAATTATCATCAATACTATGTCAATACTAAACGAAAATACCATATTTGGGTAATACTATGCAAAATTACCTTTTAACCTGCCTTTTGGCTTAGGAGGGCAGAGCACGCCAAAAAATGAATTAATGTAGTTTTAAACATAGTATAATTAAAAATATATAATCACATCAAAAAAATAATTTATTTAGTTTTTTCTATAGTATAATTAGAAATATATAAAAATTAACAATTTTAATTAAGAATTAGCAATTTTATCTATGTACCTATTTTAAGCAACTTTATAGTAGGAAAATATTCACCAATCTTACTTATATGTACTATATATATGTATTGTGAATTCCAAAAGTACATGGTATTAGTATACTATACCAGTTAAAATATATACATCAAGGATGCCCATATGGAAGGGGGGGCATGCCTTATGTCATTTTAGTGAATATTAATTTTTTAATAATTTGTTAATAGAAAAGCCGTATTAAATAGTTACTTTTAACATTGTCCCTCCTCCCTCTTAGGTTTATATTTTACGGTATTAACTGTATATTCCATTAACACACAAATTAATAACTTTGGTTCTTTAAAACTGTTGGACACTTATTTATGCTGAAGAAATAATCTTTCAGTGGTACATATAACTGCAAAACTTTTTCAAAATCAAGCAATAAAGCTAACCATCTTATTTTTTTGTAACCCAGTAACTTCTGGTCTTCAATTCCAGCTAGCTTACAATTTTATTTTTGATTTTCATAAATTCTTGGTCTACCTTCTGAAAACTTGAAATTTTAGTGTCCTAAAGATTCCCCAGTGAATAATGGGATAGATGTATGAAAAACTGGACTGTCCCATTAAAAATGGGACGTATAATGACCCTATTATATACATTTACTATATAGATGCTATTTTTAATTATTTTGATATCACATTTTTGAAATGTTTGTGGATTTCATAAAATTTTAATTTAATTCCTGTAATATTTGTATATATTATTTTTAATTTGTATCGGTTTTAATAAATTTGTGCAGTATTTTGTACCTATTTTTATGTGTGGAATTAGGCTATATATTATTATAAATTTGTGTGGTATACTATTTTTGTGTGTGGTATTGGGTTATGCATTTTGTGCGGTATTGGGTCATGTTTGTGAGATAATGGAAAGCAATAATTTAAATAACCATTGAAATATGTATTAGCATATTTCCATTTTAATGTTGAATTAAAATTAAATAGTTGACGGTGAATTTGTTTATTCATTATGAAATATTTTTTTAATAATTTTATACTTTTATTTCAGATATTATTTATTACTAAATGTAGCATCATATTGGATACACTCATGTTAAGATACCATAGTGACCCTGAAGTGTATTTAACTGCAGCAACATATGCATTTGATGACCGAAATGATATTGAATCAGCTAGACGATATTTTGCAAAAGGATTAAAATATCACGAAAATTGTAAAAATTTATATGTAGAAGAGTTCTGGGTAGAAGTACAACATTTAGAAAAGACTGCAGGAGCCTCACTTCCAATTGCTATTGAAAAATATAGAAGCCTAATAAAACGTTTTGAAGGTGATATCAAATTTCATTTTATATTATTGGACAGAGCAATAAAATTAAGTGCAGTTAGAGAATGCAATGCAATGTAGTCAGGTATTGATTAATTTTTAGTACAATTTAACATACATTTTTATAAATATATTATTTTTATTTAGAGATATGGTTAAGAAGTATAGGCATAGTGAACTAATGTGGCAAAAATTAGCAAAAATTCATTTTGACGGTTTTATTTATCATCAGGAGACTGAGCAATTACGCTATGATAAAAATTATATCAATGGTATTAGGTCAGTATCCAAACAATTAAAAAATATAATTTTATGATACTTACCTATTTATTTTATAGAAACTGCATTAAAACCTATGAAGATGGATTAAAAGAAAATTTACCACCACAAAATAAACATAAGTTATGGAACTTTTATATTGATCATGTTATAGAAATTCGAAAATCTTATCGCATGAAAAAAGAAACAATCAGAAATTTTATGAATGAAACAATGGAAAGAGCCTTTCAAGAAGCTCATGATAATAAAGCATTATATAAATCTGGACAATACATTTATTGGGTAAGTACATTTTTATAAACTACAATTGTTTAATTTAAATAACAATTTGTTTGTTTATTTGTATTCAGGCTGATAATACAATTCAAGATTACGATAAAATAATGAGAAAAGCAGTTGAGGTGATAAAAGATGATGTTGAACTCTGGGTTAATTTAATATCATATTATTTGAACTACGACAGTCTTGAAATGGGTATTGAAGCTTTTCAAGATGGTGTCCGGGCTTTAAAAAACAAATCAATGCCTTTATGGGAGATTCTAATTTTATACATGGGGAACACTCATCCAAAATTGGTAAAATAAGTATTAATATTTTGATGATTTCTTAATGATAAAACTACTCAAAATTAGTCAATTGAAACTTATGTGTCAAAAGTTATCCTATTAACTTACATACTTATTACAGTTGATACTTGATTTTTTTGACCAATGTGATCATAACATATATATTACATGATATCTACATTGCTGTCCTAAATTAATTTGTGTATAGTATGATATGTACCATAGCATAGTTCTGTAACTTATTTCTTTCTACTGGCTAGTGTATTTTTATTTTATACTTACTATGTTGATAATGATATAGCGCGTAATTGCATTTTGGTTATAAATTTTTATTAATATTTTAGTCACTTAATTACTTAACACTGTAAACTTTAGAATATTTAACTTTTTTTATAGCTAAAATAAAAAAAGTTAAGATCATAATATTTATGAATTAATATATTTTATATAATACAAATTTTGTTCTTAATTTTAAAATATGTCTACCTCAGTATAAATATATTATCATTTATATGATTAATAATATTCTTAATATGTAAAATAAATTAATAGTACAAATATAATTTATTTTGTAAAATAATCGTATAATAACAACTTACTAACAAGAAAAGATATAACATGATGGTTTTCATAATAAGACATATTAAAAAACATTGTTCATATGCAATTCACAGTCCTTTCAGTTTTAAAATATATTAACTATTAATGGATATTAATATTATACAATAAAATCAGAATTTAAAAAATTAAGAATAATAACATAAGTTTGTAGCATTTTTAAAATTGTAAATACAAAGTTGATTAGCACTTGATTAATTTAATAAATATATAATACTTAATCAGGAACGAATTGGAATTTAGGATCAGCCTGGGAAAATATTTTTTTAGTGGCCCACTATGTATTGTTGGGAGTTTGCAGGGGCAAGTGTACAATACCGAAGGTGGTAATTTTTTTTAGTCCTTTAAAAGTTAAGTTTTATGGTGTATTTGTTGTTCCCACAAAAATAATTATATTATAATATATTAGTGAGGTTTGCATAAATATATATAAGATAATATACAGATAATTAGTTGTTATTAGATGTAATTTTTTTGTTAAAAATCACATAGTCTACTTGAAATTCATAATATGTAGGTGCTATTTGAAAATATTACACTATGACTATTTACTTATATACTAAAACATATCTTACCAGTAGCAATAGACAATATTTATAATACAATATTATAATATATCAGTTTAAAAGAAACCGTCTATACCCAATTAATGTAAGTGAGGCTACAGCTGTAGAGTTCGGTAGTGCACACAGTGGCCTCACCGACTGTCAACTAGTTAGTACATGGCGAATCAAGGATTTCCTGATGGCCCAATCCATCCCTGTACTTATTGACAATTATAAATTTAATTTTTATTATATATTTTTTAGAGCCATTGTCTATATAATCAAGTTCTTAATAAATTAACTTTTTTTTTTCTTATTATCTCTGGTATTTTGTTTTGATATCCTTGTAAAATATATTTTATGATCCAAAATGTTATACAGTTAAATCTTTACATATAAACATATTTCAGTAACATTTAACTAAATTATTTCTTATGTCACAATAATTCCTTGCAGTAAATTTTTTAATTTTTACTCTTCCAATATAGCAGATATCAGCTGATATCAGGCCATACTCAATACTTATCTATAAGTGTTAGATTTTTATGTTGAGATTAAATTATTAATTATTTTCTCTCTGTAATAAATATAGTTACTTCATAACAGTATTTATTTCTATTTAGCTCCAACAATTATATCATGAAGGATCACATTTTCCATTTCCGGAAATCAATCTTATAATCAGACCTGAATATTTAGAATGGAACGTTGTTCATAATGGAATACTATCAACTCGTGAATTGTTCATTAAACTCAAAGACATAAAACCAGAATGTAAAAAGTTGTATACGTCCATGATTTCATTTGAACATACTCAGAACTCAGGAGTTACCAAATTAAAAACTATAAGAAAATTGTATAACGAAGTATGCAATACTTTTGGAGACACAGAAATTGGTGAGTATCCAATTGTCGGCTTACTGCCAAAACTCATTAACGGCAAAATTAAAATTTTTTTTTAAAGCGCCATGTAGTATAAATTTCAGCTCTATAATTTGTGTAAAGGCACTGAACATCAAAATCTCTATGAACCCATGTTATTTTTAGCTTTTTCAGTATTCATTATGATATTGGTTTAGTGTAAGATGTATGAATTCGTTAAACAGTTAGTGTGATAGGTTTATGTGAAATAAAATAATAAAAAAATTATAATACGCTTTTGTATCTTAGGAAAAAATATAAACATAATCCTAGAGAAACTTTTCAATAATTTAAAACGCCATTTACCAACAACTTAATTTTTATCATTAATGAGATTTGGCGAGAAGTCGATGAAATTTTCCTACAATATAATTGAAGCTAATTTTAAATTGGTTACATATACAGACGTATGGTCCGACTGCATTCGTTTTGAATACATCTATGGTTCTCATAAATTAGTGAAAGAAATTTACAAGGCATCATTGCGGTGCTTGGAAACAGATTTAAGAATTACTATGACAGAAGAGTTTGAAAAACTTAAGAAGGAATTCATGTATGTATTATTTATTTAATTTATTGTTATAACACGTAAAATGCAAATTCAATATTCTGATTTTTTTTTAAGGGAGTATGATCCGAAGGATGAAGGAGTTATTGTCATTAATGATGATGAATAATTTTATAGTTAGGGAAAAAAAGAACAGGGTATGTGCGTGTTTTATATTCATGTTCTTAAATTACTATTCTGTGCACATAATTTTTTTTGATATCTGATATGTTTTATTATGTTAATGTATCTTTCTTATTTACAATTATTTTTTTATTTTATTTATTTTTAAATAGCCTAAGCATAAAACAACAACATTTTAATTTTTTGTTAATAATTAATTATTAACCCTAAAATGCATTGTTTAGCCAACTACGTATTTTTAATGGCATAAAAATATTTTTATGAAGTAGCAAACAATCAAAATAATGCAAAAATGAAAACAATTAGATGTATGTTTATATTTTACACATAAAGTAAATCATATTTTGAAATTAAATTTTTTTTTTTTTAATAATTCATATCATTTCACTTGACCTTTAAAAGAAATGAACTGATATCAGCAAGAGAGAGGATTAGAATTTAACATTTTTAGTAAAAAATAGCTGCACTTTATTTTCATATGCACAGGCACATCTGTTTCTATCAATGTTGGCATTTAGTAACCTGTCGGACTGGGTAATAAATTACTATTTAATTTTCGGAAAGTTTCTACACTTAAAACATTATTATTTTATAGTTTAAATATATTCTAAGTCTGAGTTAATTTTTAATAGAACATAATGTTTTTCTTCTTTTTATGGAACTATTTCATTATAGTTTATATATTACCTACATATAGACTATAGATTATCTTGTATTCTATGTATATTAAATACACTACCTAGAAAAACTGATTAAAATTTCAGATTTAGTCTTTCAGCTTTCTGTCTTATACTGTAAATTAAATTTTTATTACTTCAAGTATTAATATATTATTTTAATAATTGTGTTACTCTATTAAACAATAATTGTGATTCATGACTCGTAACAGTGGTAAATTATATTTTGGCTGGACTTTCACTTGCCAGTAGAGATTTTGAGTGTGTAGTTATAATAATAAATACTCCCAAAGTCCAAACTCATACAATATTATTAATTGGAGCTGCTAACATAAACATCAAACACACATTTTGTTCCCATAAAGCCCCATCAAATAGGCACTAGTGCACTGCACTACTTCATAATTTTCTTTAAATTATTAGTTCATACTATTATGTATATTTAAAATTATATATATTTATTTCCATTTATAATGAAGGGCCTCATCCCATACAGTTACACAGACACGAAGCCTCACTGGCTATTGCTAGTCTAGAATATACGTCAGTCCGATCCTAGCAGCAAGGAAAGGTAGATACGTTCATATATTCTTATGTCCATGCATTAATCATTAGTATCTTACTTGAATAACATGGCGATGGCGGTGCATAGGCGCAGCCTGATGAATTTATGTAGACATAAATAGGCATATGTATCAACATAAGTTCTAAACATTTAATTAAAAAAAATTTACGAAATGGGGCTGCTAAACAAAATTCCAAGGGGGCTGCAGCCCCCTTAGACCCTTCCCCCCATTCTACGCCTATTGTGCGGTGAGTGTGTGTGTGTGTGATTTATATTCCGATCACTGTCTGCCGCGCTACGATGCAACGAAATATATGCAGTTTTTTGTTTTCACCTATTCGCGTAAGTCGTACGAAACTGTATTGGAGTAGGTATAAACAAAAACTTTAAAATGATTATACCGTGAATACCAATGTCTAAATACCAATATACTAATTTCAAAGATCATTCTTCCGTAACCAGTGTTTTTCAAAAGTTTTACATCCGGTAGATATAACGCAATATTAACACTTGAAATTAGGCTCTATTAATTTTTTTAATTAATTTATGAATAAATCTATAAAAAGATTTATTTACAAAGATTCCGATTTTTTTTTTAACAATATCCCTAATAACAAAAATCATAAAACTGTAGGTACCATGTATTTATTATAATTTCTGCTAGTACTGATATATGGAAAAAATATCAAATAATTGTTCACCACCGCCTTCTGGTATCATCATTTAAAGTATTTGGTACATTATAAATTATAATATCATGGCTATAGATACTATGGTTGCGAACGCCGAGTACTAAGATAGAATGGGCTGGAAACTAGCTGGTGGCCGTTTAAGGTTTAGGGGGTCTTGTACGGGGGAGGGAAACGGCAACTATGAATCTAGTGCTACCTATATTCATCATCTAGTTCATAATATTATTTTTCTAAATCTTAAAAGGAGTCTTCATTTCACGCCCGTTGTCTTACAAACGCATGACATTGCAAATTGTACATTTGTACGTTCAGAATAATCTATTTAACTCTATAGGTACATCATAATATTAGAGAGACCAATTATAAAATTTAAAAGTAAGAGAATTATCTAGTGAGTCTCATAGTTTTTTTTTGATATTTTAATTTTAAAGCGAAGTATGAGTATTTTATAATGTACAAACAATTAATAATTTCAAAATGATCATAAGTCGCATTAAGAGGACGCCGCACCCGCATACCTATTATGTTGTCTACGTCTTACAAGTGCGTAACATAGCAAAATTGTACGCTCAGCAGAACACGTGTAGCTCCGTTAGTTTAAATATTAGAGTGAATTGACCTCTTTTCAAATTTAAAAGTAAGAATATTATCTAGGCAATAGAGGCTTTTTATTATATTTTAATTTTAAAGCGAGTTATGAATTTTTTAAAATTGTAAATTGTTAGTACATCTTAAAATACTCATAACTCGCTTTAAAAATTTAAATTTAATAAAAAGCCTATGTCATTGCCTAGATAATATTCTCACTTCTAAATTTGATAAGAGGTCAATTCACTCAAATTTTTAAACTAACGGAGCTACACGTGTTCTGCTGAGCGTACAATTTGCTATGTTACGCACTTGTAAGTCAGTTTATTTATAAAACCATACAGTTTTAATACTCAATAATGTCTATATTATTTTGCCATTTGGTTTAGTTTGGTTGAAAGCGCTCTATGATCTTAGATATATAGTGGAAAATATTGAGGACTCACTCTTTCTCGTTTCGTTACGTAACTATTCCATCCTAAGCCTATATTAAGGACTAAGATTTAATAAACTGGTTACGACAGGGTAGGTGAGTGACAGGCCCCGCGGACTCATTTTCAGCATAGACTTATTAATATATAGACGGCTCATCCTCCATACCCTATTATAGGTTGCCAAGTGCCAACATTTTTAAAAAGAGATAGTCAGATACCCGTGTAATATAAGGGGACCTGACCACGATTTAAGATATACAGATTATTCAACGCCCATATGCAAAACAAAAGGGGTACGTGAAAAATCTGGTTTTAAACAGCTGATCAACGATAAGAGAAAAGCTACAAATGCTCCAACATCAATCGACCTACCTAATATTGAATATATTGATATATTTTGTAGTACCAGGAGAAATCAGTATAATGCAAAAGCGCTAACTATAATTATTGCGATGACCAAATCATTAACTTTTCGTGCACTGATAAATAAGTTTCGTTGACAATAAACCTGTGTATCCTTAATCGTGGACCTGTCTACCTTAGTTGTATGCTATCTTTTTCAAACAATGTTGGCTTTTTGACCATCATCTATTCTGTGCCTGGACCTTTATATTTGTTATCAGTCTATTTCTTTATAGGTCTATGGTTTCCAGTCTATTATATCCATAGACAATAAAGATATAGATAGGACATAATGGTCTTATCAGCGGTATTCAAGGAGAACAATTGAGGCCAAATAAAGTATACCAATATCGAATATCGACTATCAATGTAAAGGAGCCTCAATTGCCTTTCCCTTCAGAAACGCGGCCTTAAACATATTTAACATAATCCATATCTTTATTATCTATGATTATATCTTGGTCCATGATAGAGACTATGATCTTTTTAGTTTTTATTTGATATGGACATTCAGCGTCGTTTAAAATGGCCGTGACTACGATTTAAGATAGTATTGTTGCCCAAATATCCATTATAAAAATGTTATCACATGCATATGAATCAATCAGTCACGTGATCAGGTGATCTGGTGTTCTTTTTTATCTACAGCGTTACGGGTGGTAAAGTAAAATTTGTTAAAATGTTAGTTAATTAAATATTAATTAATAATTATTATTCATTTTATTATTTACTTATATTTGATAATTAGTGTACAGACCAAGAACTGGAACCGAACCCAAAAGAACCGGTTCTGGAACTTTAAAATATTAAGAACCGAAACCTTTATAAAATAATTTTGTTCATCATAATTTAATGGTATTACTGTTTTGTGTATAAACTATATATGATCATATGAGTTTTCTAATATTTATCATACTATAAGTTAAACCCCGCATTCTGAATAAGTATTTAAAATTATTATACTATTCGGTACCTAAATTATCTAGAACCGGTACCGAAATCATTTGGAACCGATACCCTTATTTATTATTTTATCAAAAAACTAGAACCGAACTGGAATAGTTATTTTATTTTTGAAGAGCCAATACTGGAACTGATACCGATTAATTCAATAGGTTGCAGTCCCTGTAGTCCTTGTAGTCTACAAACATTATTAATGACACGTAAAAAAAAAGTCCATTAGAAGCACTAGTACGGGTATCTGGTTTCATATCCTATGTCGTCTTGTCATAGCTCATTGGCAACCACGGACTAAGATATACAGGACTGGACACGGGATGAATATTTTGGTTACGAAATGTAGTACAATAGACGGAGTTCAGGGGGATATTTTCCTTTTAGCATTACTAGCGCCGTCTTAGTGAATACTTATGGAACTAGAACATATCATACAAATTTCTAGTTCCATAAGTATCCACTAAGACAGCGCTAGTAATGCTAAAAGAAAAATATCCCCCTGCCTTTTGTACTAAATTTCGTGGTCAACCCCCCACACCCTCCAACCTCGTCATGACCAGTCCTGTATATCTTAGTTCGTGTTGGCAACCATACTATCTTAAATCATGGTCGTGTCCCAAAATAGGCTGCTGTGCAATCGTACTATTTATAAATTATATAGAGGAGTTTTTCCGTATAATGATAGCCGAAAAGACGACCGACTACTTCTGATAATTCAGTATTTTTATCATAGATAACGTTACAATCGCTCACCCCCGCGTGGAGCATGGTTAATAGCACATTGGCGAGAGGCACGACAGTTTTTGACCGGCCGGCGTCCGTGTGGACATTCGGTCTGGTGTTCGAGCCTCGTTAAATATTATCTTTTCGATATTTGGGTTATATGACTGGATAGTCAGTGGAGATGGAGGTGCAGTTTAGTCATTGCCCATTGGTACCTAAGCCAGTTGAGGCGAATAACCAGAGTGCGTGGTGCTTATGTGCGTAGCCATAGCACGATTTAGAGCAGAAGATTATCTTCTCTATATCGTGGTTAATAGATACATTTATTAACCGTGGCGTGACACTGTGGTAGACGTACTGATAATATTATATTTTCCAGAACTGATTACTGATTTGTTACGAATTTTTTCTTATATAACATTTATATTTTGGACTTTAGGAAATGATGTAATTCTTTATGTTCTTTTAAAATATACCATGTGGCCCTGAAAACACGGTTCATTGTATAATCAAATTACCCATATTACTCAATACCCTCAACATATTTTTGAATTCTGTTTGTGGGACACGAAACTAGACCATCAATCAACCGCAGACATAATCCTAAAATATGTATTGGGTATTGAGTAATGTAGGTAACTGAGTTATAGAGTGTACCCAGTTTTCGCGGACACACGGTATTTACACGTTCTTGTTCTTTTAAGGTTTTAATTTAATATATTATGTTACATAATATTATTTAGGAATTGTATGTAATACATATTTTTCAATTGTGTAGACTGCTATATCCATGTACAATGCACTTACATAACTATAACAGATTAACCTTATTTTGCTTAATACATCATTTTAATCGTTCAAATTTTATTTTTGTAAATTAATCTTTGCTTTATAGAAGAAGAAAGTCTATCTAAAATTGAAAACAATATGATATGCACACAAATAGCATCAAAAAAATGTAGCCAAATATGGTTCACTCATTTTGATAGGATTTGCTTCAATTTGTACTATTAAAACCAAGTAAATAGTTCAACGATTGAAACGTGTTAGGTACCTATTAAGAAATTTAATAAATAAAGTAAATCATAAAATTAATATTACAACGTTTATTTTTGTTAGGCTGAACAAAATTATTAGGAAACTTTTTCACCATCCTATTCAATATTAATACCACCAAAACAAACAACTTTTCACTGGTAAATTAAAAAAATATATCTAAGTAGGTAATTAGAAATGTCTGAATGTACTTACCACATTTTTATGAAATTTAAAGTATCTGATCATGTGTCAACTAGCTAATGTATGGATACTATAAATATTCTGGGTGATGTACCAATTGATTCTTCTGTGAGTTTATTTTGTTCATTTTAAGTTTAATTTTAGAAATTGTTACACTATTTAAAACACGCTTTTAAAATTATATACTTGATAATGCAATAATACATAATATGTAGTATTAAAAATAAAGTAGTTTTAAAAAAGTATTTTTAGTTAATTTATTACATAAATTTAATGTTGCTAATGTAGATGATTTAGATGGATATTGTAAAGTCAAGGTAAAATCATTTGGAATAGTTGTTAAAGGAGTTAGTGAACTTCAATTTGATAAAACTCTTTATGATACTTCTAATACTTTTTAGGTACTTAAAATGGATTATTTAACTGAACTATATATAATACATTATATGCTGCACTGACACAAATGCCATACAATCAAGAAAACTAAAACTATTTAAAACAATTTATTTTTTTTGAAATCAGTTATTATATGCTCTTCGGGAATAATTATCTTGTTCTGTAGAATCAACCAAAAATAGTTTCTGTACAAGTACAGCGCTTTACAATGTGTAGAAGACGTTATTCAATGATGAAAATAAATACATTTTTTTTTTCTGTGATCTTACAAAATTTGTTAGTGTTTTGTATGTAAAGAAGCGTTGTGGATCTTGAAACTCAAATGCCATAAATCATAAGCCTATTCATATATTGGCATATTGTGCATTAATAATAAGACAAAATTTAAATTTTTAAGCATCTCAACCTAGATTTTGATTTTTCTTTGATGATGATTGTGTTTAAATGGCATATATATTTTTTATAACCTGGAAATTACCAATTGGTTGTTTATATTCAAATCACTTAACAAGTATTCAATAAACTGGTTTAGTTGTACAGTATTTAGCTTTATTAAATTAAAGTGGTGTTGTTATTGTAAGTTTAACATTTGATTGTTCAAATGAAACATTAATATGGTAAAACAACTAAGTTATAAGGTCTCACAATCAATAAATTTCCTGATTCATATGATTAAATTGATTCAAAATGCATTTGGTGAGTTAAATATATTAATTAGTGATACCGGAAAGAAAATGTATTTAAATTACATAAAACAAATTTATATACTGTAAGATAGTAAAAACTTTTATTTCTCTAATAAACTAAAAAGCTACAATAATTTTATTTAAACAAAAACTGAAAATTAAATTAAAATAAGCGCAACTAAGGGGGCTAGGGGGCTAAGCCCCCCCCCCCAAACTTGTAATAGCGCCTTTAAAATAAATTGTTGATTTGTTTCCTAAAATACAAATAAATCTTTAAAAATATTTCTTACTTTTTTTTTTTATGAGAACGAAAATTTCAGTTTAGTGCGTATCTATATATGATTGTAGATAGATATTATAGACAGCTAGTAATTTAATTTAATGTTTTTAAAATTATCTAACAAGTTATAACATTGTATGGTGAATTTCTACATTATTGTTCATTTCGGCTTAATTGCGCCTGGACAATTTTTTGTAAAAACAATCCGCGTCGAAATTATATATAATACAATATTAATAATAGACACACATAAAAAATTACCACTATTGTTACATTTGTTTGAGTTTTGAGTGTCCTGCAAATCGAATTCAACTTTCTTGGTAGGTACTTATGTACTATTATTCAGTACAAATGTTCATAATATTAGTATCTTGTATCTTTTGGAAAAAAATGATACAGGATACTTGATACTTCAAAATTATGTCTCCCATATTAAATAATGCAATTTAAATAAATGTTATTTTTGTATACAAAATATTGGTTTATTATACTGATATATACAAATTAATATCATATTTGAATTAAAATATAAGTATCGTATTTACTTTGTGTAATATAAATAATTATTAGGTTATATATTAATTATTTAACTATATATTAATAAAATGACTGTAAATGCTTGAGTGGCTGGAGTTAGATGTGGAGTAATCGTGTACCTATACAGTTAAAGAATTAAATTAGCAGTTATTACGTGTGAATGACTTAAAATAAAATAATTGTTTCCTATTTTTTAGATAGAAGACGATGGCATCACCATTAGAAAGAACGGTTTCTATTTAACATGGAAAAAAAATCTTCAATATTTATGGTTTTTTTTAATAATTATCCTTTTTATAGCAGCTGTTGTAGGTTATTTTTATTTTTCAAAAGGAGAATTGGATATATTCTCCTTTTGAAAAATAAAAATAACCTACAACAGCTGCTATAAAAAGGATAATTATTAAAAAAAACCATAAATATTGAAGATTTTTTTCCACGTTATATAATACTAGAAACTCCGTGAGCCACACTTCGCAGGCGGTCCATATAGTCTATGGCATACCACACAATGTGTTTTTATAACTGGACTGGAAGGCGGAAAACTGAATATTGGTCGTTAAATTTGTGATGGATGGCAGAAAACCATTTGGTGATTCCGCGTTACTTTAAAACCATGACGCATCCCAATCGGAAAATTATGACTTACGCTGACACTCACAATGGGCGCAGTACTGCGACTGTACTGGCAGACAACAGTTGGCTGGCCCTTACGGTTACAGTATTGGCTGTAATTTTATCCTGTAATGGAAAACCAGCACTGGCAGCTAACTACTGATCTAGTAATGGCATATTACGGGCCCCGATCAATATGCTAGCAAAGGCCAGCCAGTGTTCCACATAGTTGTGCCAACGTTGGCGGAGTACTGGCATTTTACGTGCTCCCTTTCAATTGCGAGCAAGGGCCAGCCAGTGTTTGTCGTACTTGTAACAACTTTGGCAAAACTATTTGCAAAATTAGCAAATTATTTTGAGTTGAGAATTCATACATTTTTTCTTTTTAAATCTAAGATTTGAAAATGTAATACAAAATTCCTCATAAGTTTGTCTACCTTTATCAACAAAAAAATGTCAATTAGCAAATCAAATTAAATTTTTATGAACGTTCGAAATTCATATTTTTACAATATTTGATATTCACTCCATTTCTCATGTAACAATTTTCTTATTTTGTTGTAATTAAAAAACAAATGGCTGTAGATACTTGACAATTTCACTGAATTTTTATATTAGCATTTCCTATACACGATAAAATTTATAAAAAAATTTGACTCTTTTTAAGCTGTTTACAGACATTTAATAATCGTCTATAAATTTCTTCTAGCTCTGAGAACAATGATCCAATGTTTTTAGTTAAGATGTATACTTCCATGGAGTTTGATTCTGAAACAAACATTGTTTTCCCTAAATCGCATTGTATTTTTTACTTCCTAAAAAATTGGTTGTCTGTAGAAGTCCTTGGCAATTTCATAAATGTATTTAAGTAAATCTAAAAATATTTTAGAGTTTGGATTACACACTTCCACTGCTTCAATTAGTTCTGTTTGTTTAAATCTTCGATTCATTTCGATAAGGATATTATCAATTCTTAAAGTATTGACTTATTGACTTCTTATTTTTTATTTTGTGATCAGAAATGTCGTGATTTTGTCCTAAAGAATTTGTCACATAATAATAAATTGGTAAGTTTTGACGACACATTTTTCATTTTTTCTGTAACTAGAACGCTAATTTCACTATTTATTTCATCTACACAACTAAATTGCCCAAATTATTCAATTATTTCAATTAAAAAATAATATGTATGATTTTTTATAATTATTTATAATGTACCATATATTGAACATTTTTGCACATAAAATTTTTACAACTAACAAAGAATATGAAGGTTTAATTTAATTAATAACTATAACGTCAATTGGTGACAATACTGATAGGATGGATTTTAAAATGTTTATAACAGACGAAATAACATTACAAGCACAAGTGTGCCGTGTGTCAATATTAACAATTTGGATATAAAATATCAATTTTAACAAGTTGTCCGCGTACACTAATTATTCACACATTGAACAAATTCCGTTTGTAAGTTATTAATAATTTTTAGAGAGAGAGAGAGATGTGGTTTAATGTACTTGTACCTACATTTTATACGCAAAATAAACGTTTAGTGTTTTGCTCAAATTAACTAATTATTATTTTATTGATAAATTACTATATGCGGTGTAGTATAAGTATAACTACATAATATAATATACCAAGACTTGATACCGAAAATATTTTTTTCGATTTTGGTTTCGGTTTTGGTTATCAGTATTTATTTTTTCCGATTTCGGTTTCGGTTTCGGATATCGGTATTGATTTTTTCCGATTTCGATTTCAGTTTCAATATCTGTTTCAAATCCAAGATTATTATTATATTATTATAATAATTTATAATGACATATATACTTCCGTACTCGCCCATCGCCACACATCCCGTGGCGTACAATTTAGCGTTTGGTTGTCCCACAAGTAGATGGAATAATAATATATTATATATAATTGATTATAAATACTATTATCCAAATGCCAATCACAATGTGATCACCAGTGTGATTTGTGGTGGATTGGGAAGGGACACATTTTTCAGTCGATGGCTTTTAGGGAAACCCAGACAATTATGTTATATAAGTATTTATAAGTTTATAGCATAAATATTAATACCTAATTTATAAGTATACTATACAGTACTATATATAGTATAAATTCAGTATCCCATAATTTATTGTTTGCGTCGTGGCGATTGTGTTAATTTAATGTAGGTACATGGTTATTTCTGTTCGTCTGTGGCGACAGAAAAACACGACAGCTTATAACATTATAGTTATATAATAATACTGTTGTTGTTTTAATATTTTTATTATGACGTATTTATGCGTATACTGCTCTAGACGAATCTATTAATCTATTTAGTATTTACCAACATAATATAATATAATATAATATTTATATTGAGTTAATAGGCATTTATAGTTTATACTAGGTACAGTAGGTACGTATAATATTTTGTATACCCGTGAAATTACCTATAAAAACATAGAGGTTCCCGAAGATGACGACTACAACTGCAGCAGTGTAGCTATACCTTCAATCTTCATATATATATTATAAATATTAAAAAAATAATTATAATAAAATATATTAGGTACCATTAATAATTTTTTCGATTTCGTTTTCAGTTTCAGATATCGGTATTTATTTTTTCCGATTTCGGTTTTGGTTTCGGATACCGGTATTGATTTTTTCCGATTTCGATTTCGGTTTTGATTACCGGTATTAGATTTTTACGATTTCGGTTTTTAACAGTTTTAACCGGTATTCAAAGCCGGTATCGAAAAAACTATAAAAAAGATGTTAGGTTAGGTTATAGTCATAGGTATTGCCGGATATTTTGATAAGCCTCGTATCTATTGAGTGAAAATAAAATGGGTGCGCGATAAATACACACGTTTTATAGAAGAATATTTTTAAGGGCAGACATATATGAATCGTCTCAAAACAATTTAATATTCATTTAAATGTACAAATAAAATTTGTTTATTTATAAGTCAAATAATAATACAATTTAAAGCAGATACCTAACCTAACCTAACCTACCTACCTATCTATGTCAAAACTAATTCTTATAATAAATGATTTTACTCAACTATAGTATATATACCTAACTATAACTATATTTTGTACAGAAAATAATAAAAAACAAAATTAGTAAAAATGACTAATGGAAAACATTCACTATAATTAGAAAAATTTTAATTACCTACAACAGTATAACTAAATGAAAGATTGTTATTTCTCTTTAAAATATTATATAATTTTGTAAAATTTTAAACTTCAGATTTCTATAAAAAAAATCTGCCTAAATATTTTCGATATTTTTAAATTGGTATAAGTAGGTACAACTTAGCTTCTTGAGATACAAAGATTTTATCAACATTAATCAAAAATAAATAATGAATGTCTAAATATTCAAATATTTAAATACTTTGCAAGTTTAGTTAATACATAATAAAATATTAAATGCATAACACCTTTGTAAACGTAAAATACTAATTCGGAATTTATTAACCTTGCTATAATACGATGATATGTACAGACGCACAGTGGAGGAATACTGGTTTTTGATTTTTCGGAGGAATGTGGTATGTCGTATATGGTACTTACCGTTATAGGTATATTTGTAATAAATTACTGAAGGTAGGTAAATAATAATTATTTAATGCAATAATATTGGAATTCACAAAATTAAGTTTTAATGACATTTTCAAATATAAAAACTAATTTGTTTTGAGGAGTACAAAATACAAATTAATATTTAATGAGGTATATTTCGTAAGGTATATTATTTTAATTATTCAAAAAAAGTAGGTGCCTGGGTACTTCACAAAGCTCGACTAAAAAAATTAAGTATAGATATAAAAATTGAAGTATTTCGATAATCAATGTTAAAATATTTTAGAATAAACCATAATTTATAGTTGTATTATTATTACACAGGTTATTCAAGCCTATTCATTAAAAAAATAATTTTTACACATTTAATAAATTGTTCATTGTTTCTTAAAAATACTAAAAAAGGTTTAAGTACCGAGCTTACTAATAATTACTTATATTATAAGTCCAGATTTAGAATTTTGTGGGTACAGGGACCCTGAATCTAATACATTTTTCCTTCCTTATCCCCTCAACTTTTCTTCATGCTACAATAAAACATTTAGAAATCACATATTCACATTGATAATTTATGAATAAATAAAATAATTGGTTTTCCATCTATTACAATATAATAATAACAAACACATACATCATATTACCTATATTAAAAGAGAGAAATATTAAATATTATTTTATTTTACTTAAATTTTAAACTCAAATATACTAACAAGACATCAATAATATATCAATCACTAACGCTAGCCAGTTATAAATGATAAATATTTTACAAATTAAGTAGGTACCTATCAACTTTCTTCGTTTTATTCATTTAATCTTCTATTATGATTTATATATTATCAAATATCAAACAATCCAACACATAACTATAAATATTCATAATTATTAAAAAGAAAAACCATATTTTATGTTCTCATTTAGTTAACAAAAAATAAAATTAAGATACCTAATTAAATTTAATTGAAAAGATATATTATTAATATCAATAAAATAATTGGTATAAGGCGATAGTTAAAGATTCTGTGGTTTAAGGTCATCGTTTGATGTTAGTGCTAATTAGGTTGTATCTACAGAATTTACAAGGAAAGATTTTAAATTATATTTTATTTTACGTTCAATTCTGATACTTGGGTTGCTAAAATAATTTGATTTGGTTTACTTGATAAATCATAGATTAAAAATTAGGCCTAGGTTATATCCTTATCTTTTCCTACTTGCTACACCAAATCGGTGAATGTTAGTTGTTACTTGTTATTATTGTTACGTAGTTATCAATTATTTTTAGTGGCTTTAAAAGTAATTTCTAGCCAAGACTTAAGCAACAGTTCAACACAATTAATATTCTCTTTGAAAACATAATAATATTATAATTTTTATAATTTTCAAAGTTATTACACTTTATTTTTGTATTTACTTATCTAGGTCGTACTGTACTTATTTGTACAATTTTACACGTGTTTTAATTTTTGTTTTGTATTATTCAAATAAAGAAATATAAATAGGTACTGGAAAATATCGTCTTTATTGGCTTAAGTTAAGTCGGAGATTAGACCACATAATCATATTTATCCCCCTATTATTTTACATGTGAAGAATTGCTCCTAGTACCTTAGTGTGAAATGTCTTGAACAAAACATATAGTTTATTATCACATTATTTTTGAAAGACATGTCTTTATGTCTACATTCAACAACTCGTATATGTTACAATAGTGAATAGAGACTTAGAGATTTATTTCAAGGTATATTATATAGACCTTTTCTATTTTACTTGCAATTTAGTAATTATTTTAGTTATTTATCATATTATTCTATTTCTATAGAAACATCAGTATCTATATACATCAGTATCTGTATACAAATTTTTCAATTTTATTCTTTATGTTTAAAAATACAGCAGTTACAACTAAATTAAAAAATGAAAAAAAAATGAACATTAACATTTAAATAAAATATAAATCATACTAATTATTTATGAAAATATGTGTTATATAAATTACAAAAAAAACATATTTATAATTCTTTTTAGACGATATTTGACATCTTTTCTCCCACCAATTTTTCAATTTCGGGAGAAATATTATTTTACGAAGCCACTTTTAATACTGCATTTAAATGTGCTGCCCTCCTAAGCTAAAAGACAGTAAACAACAATGTAGTAGTTTTGAAAAAAAAACATTTTTCCTGAATAACCTTGTTATTTTTATCATATTATCAAAATAAAATAATAAATTAATGATTCTCATATAACTTTTCCTGTAGAATCCAATAACACTCATGGATAAACTCTAAGATACCTCCTATTACCTCAAAATGCATATAGCAATACGCTTTTAGCTTAGTGGTGTGAGACATTAATATTATTGTTTACAGAGGGAAAATGCAGTATGAGCGCATTTATTAATAGCATAACCATGAAATAATATAATATAATCATGGTCGATGATCAAATACAATCACAGAATTAATAACAACCAGAATGTTAACAGAGGGGTCTTCCAAGACCGCGGTTAACAGGGTATGCTTATAAATTATTATAATCTAAGATAATATGATATTGTGTGATATAGCTAGAAAATTATCATCAATACTAAACGAAAATATCGTATTTGAGCCAATACTAAGCAAAATTATCGTATACCGTGGTCAGTTACTGCCTTTTTGCTTAGCTTGTGTTTGATACTGTTTTTTTGCTTAGTATCATTCATATATTTGTAAATACGTATGTCGTATAATATGTTTAACCACGTTTATTAAACAATCTATTGCATTTACGGTATTTTTGCTAAGGAAACAGAAAATTCGCCTTAAAATAACGAATACTTTGATAGAATAAACTCATTTTTCAAATTTTGTCGCTTACTGCCTTTTCGCTTAGGAAGACAGTGTGTGTCAGTTAATCTGGATTTAACGGTTGATTTATTACTGTTCATTATTGAAAATAGTTTTTCGCATTGATAAGTACTACTAAACATAGAATGAATTTTTCTAGCAAATCTACGAGCTTCTACATATTGTATTGGTACAAAATTGTAAAAATCAGGAACACCAACCTCATTGAATTCATTTTTTAAGTTTGAATCATTTTGAATCTCGATCAGCAAACATTATCTGTTATTTTTTATACCCTGATATAAACTCTTTCAGTTTTAATTGCCTCAATAACCCTTCATACTGAATCTAAGATAGTCGTGACACGACATTAATATTTTATTATTTTTTTTTTTTTTTTGTCCATTAATATTGATAGCCATGGACCACAAAAATATGAGCAACGGGCCGCGTGTTTGGCATGCCTGCTCTAGGGGTTGAAATATTCCTAGATTGATTTTCCTCCAGGGCATGTCTTTCTTTGATATTTTTGTCCTTTTCTGTCCACTCACGGTTAAATATTTCTGCCCTTATAGGATCGGCTAATAATTTCCTTTAAGACTATTCTTCTTATCTGAAGTTTGATAAAAGCCATTGCTATAAAATTGTAAATGTCCACCGCCGTTGAGTGAGTAAGTATGGTAGACCTATGGTAGACACTAGACACCATAGACATAGTGTGACACGAACGACACCACGATAGAAATAATTATTTTTATTATGTATTACGATTTATGAGCAACACCAGTACAGTAATACATTACTGACTAGATATCATTCAAATGAATAAAACGCGAACACCCAATCCCGGGCAATAACAGCCATAAAATGAACAGCCATTATAGCTTTTCTATAGATGATAACATTTTCAAAATATTCTAACTCATATTGAGCTATTTATCGACACTTTCAATTTATTAATTTTTTTTTTATTCATATGTCAATACATTTATTTTTTGGGGGTCGAAATGCTTGAACATTTACTACAAGGTTCTTCGTCAGTTGTAATAAAGTTAAGAAACATTAAAAATGTACAAATTATTTTGTAGTTAAAATGTATAAAATGTATAAAATGTTAAATTTTTATAGCTAAGTATTTAAAATATAAAACAAGATTTCACCTAAGTAGATCATACTGTTACCAATAAATTTAAGAAATATATTATACACACAGTATTTTTATAGACATTTTAAGTTAAAATTTTCTCAATATTAAATATTTAATCACAAAATACTGATTTTAGTTGTTTCGTTTTAATTTAAAAATATTATTCCTGGGTAAGTACTTGAAACTTTTAAAATATATTATTTTATTTTATACACACAATAACCTTTTTAATTGCAATATTTTTGACAACAATTAATTTAACCTACTGTAGTACCGAAGTAATTACAAAAAAGTGAAAACAATAATAAAATGCGGGGAAGTGGGTAACGCTCTGCTGTAGCTGTACATTAGGTATCTAGTCATTATAATGGATGTGTTAAATTTTAATTTAATGATATACAATCATTGAATAGGTACGAAAAACGATTTTGAACGAAGATATAATCTGATATAGGATGACTATGCCTATAATATTATTAAGTATATTTTATGATATAGGTACCTGTGATTAAAGTAATGTTTTTATGTATTATTATAGCATAGGTAACCTACATATACATTTTTTAAGTACAAAATATAAAATATAAATAACTATACTTATTTAACATATTATTACTATAACCATTACAATTTTAGTTTGTTGATAGCTTTTAAATAGTGCATGTACATTGTTGTATCATTATAAATTATTAATTTTTATGTGACCAAAACAATGCCTAAATGCCCAATCATCACCATCAGCATTTAAATTCTAATTGTTTTTTAATTATTAATTTTAAATTGCAATAGGTATTAAGTAAAATACAGCTAAATGGTTAAAAACAACATAATGTACGAACATATTAGTTGAATGAATACATGTGCATGTTGTACCTACATTTGTATACATAATATTATATAAGTACTTACGATTCATTTAGATTATTCGATTAGGTCAACATATATTATCACGTAGTGTTAAAACCGTTCAAGAAGTAGATTAAAATGTTTTTCTACTTTATCGACCAATATTGTATTATCGGTAAATGTGTACGTAATACCTATAGGTATAATATATAATCACGTGAAAAACTAATCAAAATCACGTTTCGTAATAATTCGTGTTTAGTTTATATCTTGGCTGTTTATAATATAACACTTACTCCTACTGTAGAAATTATCAGGAATTATTTTGTTAATGCATTTATCACACACAGTGAAATATCTATGATACTATACTCTATATTACCTACGTACAATTATTGAATTGTATATTATTAGAGTTGTAAATGTGTTTTGCAGGCTGCAGTATATTTCAAATTTCAAATTATTTATTGATTTTATCCTTCCATTTCAAAAGGTACCTAGGCTCATCTTTCAGAAAACATAATTTGGTATATATTTTTTACCCTACCACTACGCTAAAATTGAAATTTTTATACTTTTAATCCGATGTTTTTCAGATGTTATTGACATTTGACATTTTTATCTATAGAAATGAGTTCAATAAATAATAATATTAGTATTATATGCAAAGCACTTAATCAAGTTATTGAGTAATATTTGTACCTATACAGTGCTTTAGATCTAGAACGTTCTATACGAATATGCGTTATTAATTATTATTTTTATATTATTATTATTGGTCACTGACGATCTTGTTATTTCGACTATCTTTATCTACCTAATTATTTAGTATTTAAGTACTAAACATATACTAATACCTACATAGCTACATATATAATTGTAGTTGTATACAGTGGCGTATTTTCAATTTTTTTTTGTGAGGGGGGGGGGTCTAAAAACTACAAAATAACTTTGAAGTTTTGTCAAAATTCGAAATTTAAATGCTTGTAAAAAATAATTGTGTTTATGTATTTTTAGTATTTTTCAACTGCTGTATAGAAACAATATATCAGGAGTCTTGTATTAATTTTCCAAGCTTTTTGACCAAACAAATGAAATTTTATTGATAATTATAAGAAAAAAAATTTAAAAAAATTTAAATAAAAAATGTATTGGAATTGATAAAATAATAACGTTTTATATGGTGTAAATTGCATGTATTTACAGGTTATTCGTTGACTTCAAACGCTCATAAAAATTTAATTTGACTTTCTTGTAAGCATTTTTTTTTTTTTGAAAAAAATAGAGAAATTTATGAAAAATCTTTTATTGCATATTTAAATCTTGGATTTAAAATTAAAATCTTTTATATATTTCTAATTCAAAATAATTTTCACATTTTCGTATTTTTTACGTATTTTGTCAAGATTTAAACTAAAGTGCTTATATGCTTATAAAAAAATTGTGATTATGGATTTTTAATACTTTTCAAATATCATTGTAACAATAAAGTAGGAATCTTGTATTAAATTTTCAAGCGTTTTTACCAGACAAATAAAATTTTCTTGACAATTATAAGAAAAAAAAATTTAAAAAAATTGGAAATTTAAAATGTCTGTTAACAGTTCAAAACAAATCAAAATATTTTGAACATTTTATACAGTATAGAAAATGACAATATAAGCATTTAGAGTTACACCCCAAAAACCAAAATCGTTTTCTTTAAAAGAATTAGTATTAGTAAAGTATTAGTCATAACTCATTACGTACAAATGTACAAATGACAGTTACCTTCAACAATCATTAAATTATATAATTGATTAATTTTATTAATACTCTAATACTTTATACTGTTGACTATTGAGTAATATTCAATCAATGATAATAATAATAATAATTCAAACTAAGCTGCTAGTATTTTACGAGGTGTTTGACTATCAACATTTTAATAAATTTAATGTGTAGGTATTTATGATTAAATTTGAAATTGTTCTTAATCGATCAGTTTTATTTTTGGAACGATAATAT
This sequence comes from Sitobion miscanthi, assembly GCA_008086715.1. Classification (NCBI taxonomy): domain Eukaryota; kingdom Metazoa; phylum Arthropoda; class Insecta; order Hemiptera; family Aphididae; genus Sitobion; species Sitobion miscanthi. Next base: position 96,288,510 of record CM017797.1, read on the forward strand.
TGTAATTTCTAAATTACTTTTAAAAAAATAGCACCGCCTTAAGATGGTGTCAGCGCACTATTTGTTTTCTCTTTCTGACCCACGCGCAACTTAGCAAATTGTACGTTCAAATTAAAGATGATTTAATAATTATAATCATAATTATTTCTAAAATTAGGGTGAAATAATGACAATAATACAATTTAAATGTAAGATTATTATCTAGGGAATCTCATAGGCGTTTTATTATATTTTTATTTTAAAGCGAGTTATGAGTATTTTTAGATATAGGTACAAACAATTTACTATTTTAAAATACTCATAACTCACTTAAAAATTAAAATTTTAGAAATTATTATGATTATAATCATTGTTGCAAGTGTAAAATTTGTTATGTTGTGCGTGGGTCGGAGAAACAAAAAGTTCGCTGATATCCTCTAAATATGGCAACAAAAATAATTGTTGCTATTTAAAAAAAATCAGGTTATAATATATACGACTCCCGGGATGGTTAAAAATTTGAAATGTTCCTATAATCCTATAACTTCAGTGTATTTCTGTATTTAGGTAACCCACCGAGATGTCAAAAAAGACTGGATTCAATCCAACATTCCAACGTACCTTATTATTCATTCGAGAAATGTATTATTCTGTCGGAAAGAATTATCACATTAATGTCTTGTGTACTGTGTTGACGGTTTTAAAATTTAAATACTAAAAGATAGATTTCTTATCTAGCACTATATGTTTATATAGTTCATATTTAGACAAGAATGGCTTTGCTAAACAATGGTTTATGGTTACATAAGATAAATACCATTTTAACTTTTAAGTACCTACGTATAGGTAGGTCTCTATACGGTACTTACTTTTAACTCAGTTTTAAGTCAATAATAAAATCGAGACAGGGTTATAATCTAAACTATAGTCTCTACCGTACTAAATTTACTAATACTTATGAATAGTGAATAAAATATATATATAATAGCAACAGTAGGTGATTAGGTAGGTAATATTATGTAGGGACAAGGAGTAAGTATATATATATTGGTATTAGGTATTCAAATTTAAAATCATAACGTTAACCATAAATATAAAAGTTATATCGTCACCGAATTAAAATTTAGTCACAAGTGGATCACTGTAATGAATGGTGTTAAATTTTAATTCAATGATATAATATCATTGTATAAAAAAACGATTCTGAGCGAAAACGGTCAGTCAGCCTATGATATTACTAAGTATATTTGATGCTATTATTGTGCATAAAGTAATTTATGAATAACCTATTTACGAGGAGCCTTGTTTAAAATTTTCTATCCTTAGCTATAAAAGTTGAACATTTTATAAATTTTTAACTACAAAATTATTATTAAATTTTAAACAAAAATTGAACTTTAAATGCTTATAAAAAAAAATTGTGCCTATGTATTTTTAATATTTTTCAACTGCTATTGTAAAAATAGATCAGGAGCCTTGTATTACATTTTCACGCTTTTTTACCCAACAAAAAATATTTTATTGATATTTATAGAAAAAAAAACTAAAAAAATTGAAAACTGACAATGTCTGTAAACAGCTCATAAAGAGTCAAATTATTTTCAAAATTTTATCGTGTATAGAAAATGCTAATATAAATATTCAGTGAAATTTTCAAGTATCTACAGCCATACGTTTTTTAATTACAACAAAATAAGAAAATCGTTACATGAGATATCGAGTGAATATCAAATGTTTTAAAAATATGAATTTCAAACGCTCATAAAAATTTAATTTGACTTTCTTGTAGACATTTTTCTTTTGATAAAGGTAGACAAACTTATGGATAATCTTGTATTACATTTTCAAAACTTAGATTTAAAAGGAAAAATTTTTATGAATTCTCAACTCAAAATAATTTGCTAATTTTTGTGATTTTTCCGTATTTTGTCAAGATTTTAACTTTAAATGCTTATAAATAAAAACTGTGACTAAGGATTTTTAATTTTTTTCATCTGCCTTTGAAACAATAACCTAGGAGCCTACTATTAAATTTTCATGCTTTTTTTACTCAACAAATAAAATTTTATTGATATTTATAGAAAAAAAAACAAAAAAAAATGAAAACTGACAATGTCCGTAAACAGCTCAAAAAGAGTCAAATTATTTTCAAAATTTTATGGTATATAGAAAATGCTAATATAAACATTCAGTCAACATTTCAAGTAACTACGATCATTTGTTTTAGAGTGGCACAAAAAACCAAAATCGATTTTCTCGAAAACAGATTTTGCGTATAAATTCCCGTTTTTCCTTAATTTTTCTTTTGTTTTTCACGTCGCGTTTGAAAACTACTGAGAAATTTTTACTTTTGACCTCCCAACGTATCAACTAGATTTACTTTCCTATCAGAAAAGTTATTATTGAAGAAAATCCAAGCACTTTTACTGTCCTAAAAGGTGATGACAGACTCAAAAATAAAATTTGGGTAAGTGGATGTCGCTCTGCTGTACAGTAGGTGACAAGTGGGTCACTGTAATGGATAGTGTTAAATTTAAATTCAATGATATAATATCATTGTATAAAAAAAACGATTCTGAGCGAAAACGATGAGTCAGACTATGATATTATCAAGTATATTTGATGATATTTTGTGAATAAAGTGATTTATAAATAACCTATTCACGTGGAGTCTTGTTTTAAATTTTTAATCCTAAGCTATAAAAGTTAAATATTTTATAAATTTTCAACTACAAAATAATTATTAAATTTTAAATTTGTTACATTTTGTCAAAACACTCATCATTGTAAAATCTATACATTCATCGCTCCGCTCAAAATCTAAAATATTTAGACAAAATGTGTTAAAATAGATTTTTGAATATTGTTCCTATTTTGTTATAAATGTAGATCAAATGTTTATGCTTGTTCGAAAGGCCAGCACATTGAATACAAAGTTCCTCATTATGTATTCATTATGTTCCTCGTTATGTTTTACTTAGAGCAAGTTAAAAACATCGACAATATGAAAGCACAATTTTTTCTATAGACTTTTGAAGTTCTATAATTTTGATGAAATTTGATATGTTCATAGTTAATTAAATTAAAAATAATGATATTTCCTCTTACGTTTTTAGTTGTTATGTTGTAATTCAAAAAATAGTAGGGACTTGAAATTGTTTATAAACTTTATATAAATAACTATAAACCATTAAACTCAAAGCTTAAAGCCTTAAACACTCATTACAGTAACCTTGTGACCTACATTACTACACTCGCCAAGTCACAACCAGCTACTATGCAGCAGAGCGTTGTTCCCGGTTTTTTAATCTTAAACGTGTTTACAACACGTTATACACCTTTCCATAGGTGCCAATAGTGCCTACATGTAATGCCAGCTGTAGTATAAAATAAACGACTAATTTACCTTGTACAAAGTACAAATAAATTATTGTGCTTGATAATATTATTCAGATAATTAACTTTCTATAATAATATTGTTATTTAACTAATAGCTTGGAGTGCTGTGGTGCGTAATATATATTTATGTAGATATGCGTATTGTACACTCGGACACAGTCTTGACTCTTGATAAAATATTTAATCGATAATAATAAGTAATAACGGTGAACAGTGTAATAATTATTTAATATACAAAATGGTAAAAAGGGGGAAAGTTATAGCTTCTTTGTAAATTGTAACTCTATATTATAGAAGGTACTATCGTACAGGTCGAGTGTATCTCGTCAGTGACTGACTGAAGACTTATTGTCGTCATTGAGTAATTCAATGGCCATTGTGATGTTTATTTTAAATTTGAATTCATTATTCAATAATAACTCTCTGCGTACGAAAAACGATTCTGAGCGAAGACTTTCTGTCCGTCTAATGCCTAAATTACTAAGTACCTATGTCTTATAATATATTTTTATTGCTATTATAGTAATTTATTTTACTATTACCTAACTATATAGTATTGGAGTTATTAAGTATAATTAAAATTAATCTAAATATTTGAAAAATGTCATTGCGTAATGTTAAATAATATAGTAATATGGGTAGACCTTTCATGTCTCTGTGAATAATATTTGATTTAATATCGTTTTAATTTTTACCTAAAACATTGCATTTATTATATGATTTATATTATTAATATTTAATTATTAAAATAGTACATATTATATAATTTACTATTGTTATTAACTTTTTGGTTGATACCAAATTACCATAGAATGGTGTGGTTTGTGGTATAAATAGGCAATAGTAAAAAAATTAATCTAATTGTTTTGAAAATGTCATTGTGTATAGAAGGTATAGAATTTAATGGGTACATAGGTATTCACGAAAGATATTGTTTAATTACAACAAAGTAAGTATAGAAAAAAAAAACTAAAAAAAACTAATAATTTAAAATGTCTGGAACCGGTTAAAGCGAGACAAAATATTTGGTGCAAATTAAAGTATTTAATAATTCGTTTTTGAATTTAAAAAAATGAAAATAATATATATCTGAATGTTAAAAATTATTACAGGAAACTTTTTGAACTTTTTTACAAGGTAGGTATATTATAATTTATAACTAATATTAATAATGAAATAGTAATGAAGAGTGAAGACTAAATCAATTTTTGGTGGCACTCACCACCGATTAGTTCTGCCAAATGTTTTATGATAAATTGTAATAACTTATAAAATATGTTTGTTCAAAAACGCCATTATTATAATAATATAAATTTCCAGAAAATGCAGAGCATAAGCACCCTCGGTTTTATTATTGAAATTGCACCTATGCTCAGTTGAGTGTAGGTTTTTAGGTTTTTTACATAATTAATATATTGATTGACTTTATGCTGCAGCTCAATGGGAGTGAAAAATGTGGATAAATTATCCTTTACAGAATTAATTTTTTCGTAAAAAATTATTTTGCATATTATTATACCATTGGCTCAGTAGTTTCGGAGGAGATAGCAATAATGAATTGAATCGAACTAGGGAGTAATAGGGCAACGCTTCGCTCCGCCCAATAATATTTTTAATTTATACAAATTTAAAATTGTTTTTGTCAGTCATCGCCGAATGGCATCGATAGTGGTCGTTGTCTATCAATAGAAATTCTATTATTAGATGCTATAATAATGTTTTATAATCATACAAAACAGTCAATGTAGTTCATTTAATTGGAATTTCAGTCTTTTATGACTAAAAATATTTATGTTGGTATTAAAAATAAATAATTATTTGAAATATTTGAAAATATTGATGACATTTCGAGGTTCCGAAATGATAAAATTTTCAAAATATTTTGATTTATTTTGAGCTACCTATTTATCGACATTTTCAAAATTCAATATTATGTTTTTTTTTATAAATATCAATAAATTATTTTTCGTTGGGTTGAAAATTTGAAATTCTTGAATATTGAATACAAGGTTCCACATAAGTTATTACAATAACGGTTGAAAAAATATTAAAGATCAATAAGTATTCAATGTTCAATTAAAATTTCATAAAATTCATCACTATCTCGACAGTTATTTTGTAGTTAAGAATTTATAAAATGTTCAATTTTCATAGCTAAGGATTGAAAATTTAAAATAAGGATTCTATAATAAATAGTTCATAATACCTATAATCAAAAAATTTAAGAAATATATAATCACAGTTTTTTTATAGACATTTTGACAAAATAAGATATTTAATCGAAGAAGTTTTTAGTTGTTTTATTGTGATAAATTATTACTTGGTAGCTACTCGAAACTTTTAAAATATATTGTTATATTTTATTCACACAATGACATTTTCAATTTAAATTTTTTCGGGAAAAATTAATTTAACGGTCTGTATAGTAGGTACTAATGTAGGGTGACCATATTGAAAAAAATAAAATACAGAACAAAAATATTATCATATTATTATATTTTAATAATTGAATATATAATATATAATATTTTTTAAATTAACTAGTATTTACTATATTGTCCGATAAGATAACGTTTGTGCACGACATGGAGGTATTATTAGGCTATTATTAATATTTATTTATTTCGCAATATGCCCACATTTGATAACGAACTGGTCGCGCCGGTCAGTAATTTTATTATACTAGGTATTATACGATTTACGTCGCCGACAACAATGTGATGCAAAAATAGTTAATAATAATGGTAAAAACAAAAATCCTATTCTATTCTATTCAATAATGTAATTTCAAAAATTATAAATTAACAGTAAGGCAAAAAACGGGATTAATATGGGACAAACTTGAAATTACGGGACAAAAGGTGTCCCGAGAGAGGTTTGTTAGGACAACAGGACACAAAGCAAGTATAAAACAGGACGTATGGTCATTAGTAATTATTAGTATAATTAGTCATTATTATATACCTAGTAACTAATGTCTAAATGTCTAATACTAAAATAATATAATTAACATAAAATATATTTAGTATTTTAGTAATATTTTGGTATTCTAAACACAATTTTTTTTAAGTATTTTTTAAGTATTCTGAATACTTTTTAAAAGTATTTTTAACAAAATGTAAATACTTGTATTTAAATACTATAAACTTAGTATAAATAATTATTTTTGAATTTTTCACAAATATTAAATTTGATTACAATATGTATAATTTTGTTTTCGTTGAAACGATATTGCCAAATGCCAATATAATTATCTATTAGTGGGTAACTAATAAGATATTGCAGTTATGTAAACTCAATGTATTACTGTGTATCAAATTATTATCGTTTATACCCATTTGATTATTATTTATTATTGAATACAGAATAGAATAAATCTATTAATATACTTGTTATGACATCAGATTTATAACCTAATGGCTAATATTGCTTATCCACGCTGGCACTAATATAATATTATAATTTATATTATCTGTGCTAATATCATATGTGATGGGTTTCCCATATTATTATTTATTAAGAATGTACGACTATTATAATATTTTAGTATTATACTATCTACATTTATGGTTTTTCTGAAATCCAATGGAATATAGGTAGGAACTAGATACAATATTGTATGGCCGTATCAACAGTGAAGGCTAAAATATTAATTGATGCAAGTTCTTCTACAACTCAAATTCCAATGAATAATGGTACAAACAAATCAAAACGTTCAAATCCAAATGGACAGTTAACATTAGGTACAAGAAAGTTTAACCATGCATAAAAAAGTGTAATGTAGAATCCAAAAACAATACAACTTAAGGTATGTAAATATTATAATTTATAATTAAATCGAGTGTCAAGAAAATGTTCATTGACACAATGATTTTTATTTTAGCTAGGTAGTAAAATGTAATTAATGTATATTTTTCAGACGAGTTGGATGTCATGATTCAAAATTTGATCATTAACCGATATTTGCCATTCTCCTTAGTAGAAGCTCCAGAATTTAAGAACTAAAAAATCAACGTAATTATACTCCAATTTTAAGAAAGGTTTCTGTAAAATATAATAATCCCCTCTCCTCAAGTGCGCCTATTGAAAGGGTGTTTAGTATAGGGGCCTGTATTTTAACAGAAAAAAAGAGGGAAGATGAGTGATTCTAATTTTGAAAAAACCATGTTATTGAAAAGTAATTCTAAAATTATCTAAATTCTAAATAATAACAGATTTTAATTTTTTTTTTCAAATAAAATTTTTATTGAATATTGTGAAACAAATTTTAATAAAAATATAAAGATTATTTCATTATTACAGTTAGTTTTTTTTTCCGAGTAGAAATTTAATTTGTATTCATATTTGTATAAATGTATAATATTTGATTTATGTGAATGTTAAATTATATATTATTATATTGATAAGTTATAAGTATATATTAGGTATAAATATATCATGATACTATATTATATATTGATAAATACCTAATATGAGCAGTATGTATGCTACATTTATGGACTAATTTGTAAGTTATTTCATGTTTATTAATAAACATGTTTGAATACAGCTACTATAAGGTGTACAATTAAAAAAAAAATACTTGTATTTGTATTCGAATACTTAATGAGTATTCGTCAAATACATTTTTATGTAAGTATTTTAAAAGTATTTTTAATACTTTTTTATGCGAATACTAGTATTAGTATTTTAATACTTTTTCAAAAGTATTTTTTACAAGACTGCTGGCGATCATCTTTGCTCAGAACAGTTTTTCTTATACATTGATTTTATATCATTGAATTCAAATTTAACACATAACTCTGGGACGGACTTACCATTTTTCCGCCCTTAGGCATTACAACACTAGCGCCTCATACATTGGCGTGCTCCTACGGGGGTTGGGGGAGTTATGTTCCATGAAATAAAACAAAACTATAAAAATTGTATTTAAGTATTTTTATATTTATACATATCAACTAATTATGTAATTAGTAATTTTGTAATTCCTAATTTGGACATACTCTGCATAAGAATCCATTAAGTTTTTGTTTTATTTAATACTTCTTCTTGTTTGGTCAACTTTTCATGCCTTATTTTTTTAAACTGGTGCCCATTATTTTTACTGGACATGTTTAATCTTTAATATTGTAATTGATGTTTTCTTATAGGTAGCCAGGTAGGAACCGATTAAAAAGGTGAGCACTCTAGTCTCTATAATCGTAATCGATTAGCAGATTTCTGAGCACTATATGCACTAGGCAGGAGACGGGCGACAGTGCCAGCGTCGCGCGTCGTCGCAACGTTTATTATCATTAATTACTTTATCAAGACATCTGATTTCCAGAATTAATTACAGTATTCTAAGAATAGACTAGTTTGGTGGCCGCGTGCCCGCACACACTTATTGTGGTGCCGGGCGCGGGGGTGAGGCGGGTTATTCCAGTTAATATTAAATAATTTACTTGCTAAGCACTGTGCGAGCTGTCCCTCGCCTAGCTAGTAGAGCGGCTACATAAAATGTACCCGGGCGGCCCGAGGCAGTATATTTGACTTTTGACTGCCTTGGCTGGCGTTTTGCGCATGCGCCATTCACAATATTGTAAGTGTTTACGCTGCACACCCATATATCACCTCTTATACATTAACATAGGCAACGCCGACAATTGCCTCGTCGAGTGTCGATGTCGAACCTCTAGCGGTGGCGCGCGCGACGGTCGCAGGATTAAACTCCAACGGCAAGGTTATTATAGCTTATAAATTATTAAATTACAACGTTACTGCGACGTGACTATGTGAGCCATTTTCCAGTTCCATGCAAGTTGTATAAAAAAAAATTAATATAAAATATAAATTTAGGTAAATGTAATTATGAAATTATGAAAAACTAAAACGTAAAAATTAACTAAAAAATTACGCTTCAAAAAATATTGCGTCCTAGGCACGTGTTTTGGTGGCCTATGGGTAAATCCGCCCCTAAGCACATCCATTACAGTGACTCCTCTACCCTCTTAACGCTTAATGTACAACACTACAAAAGAGCGTTATCCACTTTTATAATAATTTGTTTGTTTAAAAAAAAATGAAATTAAAATAAAATAAAATTTAGTACAAATAAGTTTATTTACCGATCACTACTAATTATAATTATTATTGTACGACGGCCATTTATTATTATGTTCTATTTTATTCATTGTTGTCTTGCCCGGCGACCATTTGTTTAAATACGGGCCTGGTTTCAAATGTGACTGAATTTAAATATTTTAACAAAGAAAAGGTGTGTAATAATTATTTTCATGTTTAAGCATGCCTATTTGTGGGCAATTAATGGATATTCATTGTTAAATGTAAATATTATACATTCATAAAGTTTAATGTAAACATATTATAGGTAGGTACTATTAAGTATAATTTTCTTATTATAAGTTGTGTACAGATTATTTAATTATATATGGAGTAAAAGCAGAGTATAATTTATCAGTTAAAGGAGTATTAACTATTAAGAGAATAAAATGTATTTTATAGTATATTTGAATCAAACGATTAGGAATCTAAAAATCTGCTCTAGGTGTACAACATAAGGTTTCTGCATAACCTACATATCTAATATTAAAATTGTATTATTTATTTTTGTTGTAGAAGTTTAGTAAAGTGAAACTTGTTATGGAACCTATGTGACTATGTAACATATAAACAAAATGTCAAAATGTGAAATTTCACTGAAGATAAAAACGGTAAAATTCATAAATTCACTACCCACACATTATAATATATTTACTCGCCTGACGCCAGTGTACCCACTATACGAATAAATAAATGATTTTGTATTACAATAAATGCGCAACATAGCAAATTTCATGTTTATATTAATCCATTTTACTCTATTATATTCAACATTAGAGTGAATATTGACCTAAACTTGTAAACTATCCAATTTAAAAGTAAGTATATTATTATTCAGGGCTCCCGCTATGATTTTTTTTTTATTTTTAATTTTGAAGCACTATTCTTTGGTGAAAAGGAAAACAATTTTAAAATATTTGGGCAAAAAGAGAAAGGTCATTTTTGGGTGAATAGTGTCCTGCTTAAGTGTTTTGCTGTTTCGGGATTGTCTCAGAATTAAACACCAATATTTATAAACTATTATGATAACATTTATTTTAGATTCTGAGTGGAGCGATGAATGTATTGATTTTCCAATGATGTGTGTGTTTTTTTGTGTTTATCATCACCTTTTTGAACATTAAAAATGCTTTGAATTTCTTCATCAATATCTTTTCTGGTAGGAAAGTGGACCTAGTTAGTACTTTGGGCCTTGGGGGGGGGGGGGGTTAAAAGTAAATTTCAATAGTTTTCAAAAGTGTCAGGAAAAACAAACAAAAATTTTTTCGAAAAAATCGACTTTTTTATTCAGCGTATAACTTAAAAAAATCAACCGTAAATATATGAAATTTTCACCGAATTTTTATATTTGCAATTTTTATGCACATTTTTTAAGCTATTTATAGGCATAAGATAATTTCAAGTTTTATAAGTATTTTAATTACTGTTGATATATAATATTTTGCTAGGTCATAGAACTTGAAAATATAATATAACGTTCCTCATAAGTTGTTGTTAGTGGAAATTATAAAATAGGTTTAGCGTAAATCCAAAATATTTTTTTATGAGCGTCTGAAGTCAAAAAGTTGACAAAATTCATCAAAATCACGAACATTGGCCATTTATTTCTAGTTAGAAATTCATAAAATTCTATTTATATCAAATCTTTGAAAAGGTTATATAAGATTTCTCATAAGTTTTTCTACATTCAAGTAAAAAAAGTTTACGGAAAACTGAAATTAATTTTTTACGAGCTATGGAATACATTATCCAAACACTGTATAATGATACTGATCATTATGTCCTAGACATTGGATATTCACCAGTAAATTAACAAATTCTCATACAACGATTTTCTTATTTTGTTGTTATTCAAAAACTAATAAAAATAAGTACTTGAAATTGTCATCAAATGTTTATTTAACATATTCTATACATGATAAAACTCAAAATATTTTGACTAGTTTTGAGTTATTTATAGACATTTTAAATAAGACATTTTTTAGTTTTTAATTCTATAAATGTCAATTAAACTAATGTTGGGAAAAAAACTTGAAAATTTAATACAAGGTTCCTCATAAATAGTTCATACTGTAACCAACAAATCTAAAAAATGTATGAACAGTGAACACGATTATTTTTTATATACATTTTAAGCTAAAATTTTTACAATATTGCATATTAAAACCAAGAATAACGGTTTTAGTTATTTTTTTGTAATTTAAAAATATTATTCGTGGGTATATAAAAATGTGTTTAACCTACTGTAGTACTAATACCTAATAATAAGATCACAAAATATGTATGATGGGTCGCTGTCGTAAACAAATAATGGTGTGAAATTAAGAAATTAATTTTAATTTAAAAATAATCTTTATATTTAACAGAATTAACTATTCATTCTTATATTGCATTATATTATTAAAATGAAATGATAAAATTTCTTATAACAACAATAATTGTTATTAAAATAACTATATTATGGCATGCTTGATTTTTAGTAGATGCTCGCTTATACCCAGAAAAAGTAAATTTGTGAGCCATCAAAGCAAAAAGGTTGGGAAGCACTGTACTATATAGTGTATTAGTTGAAGTAATGAAGTCGTGTGAATTGTAACCATAATTTGTTGATTTAATGGATCTTGACTTGACATCATCTTTTCATGATTTTCTAAGCTTAGTTAATTTTAATGTTACAACTTACTACTTAGAATACATTAAATTTAGTTACTGCTTATTGCCTTTTTTTAGGGCTCATATGAGTGCGTACACGAGCCTTAGATACCTACGCCACTGCCTGGAAGGATCGTATAGAATATAAATTTATGAAAAATATGTTTTTAGGCCATAGATAGACTAAAGTCATTACTATTCACTTGTTGTTATTAATATTTAGAAGATGCTACATCAGCGAGATGTGATATACTGATATCTTCATCGTGAACAAACGTTCAACATTGCAAGCGTTAAGTAAAAATAAACGTCAAAATATGTTTATTTTTTTTAATTGCGATTAATAAATATTCAACTTTAACGAACGCTTTAAAATAACAAATATTCCATGAAAAATTTAAAACAAAATACTGTATTTGATAAAGGCTGTTGTAAGCTGGTCGTTTTTTTGTCGGGTTTTCGTGCATTTAGACCAAAAAGCGGAAGAAAAATTCACCCAGTCCCAAAAGTCCGATTTTAATTTTGAAAGCATATTTTAATTCCTTATTCTCTTTTCTTAGTTATTTAGGAAATGGATTTTCAATTTTTTTATTTTTTTTAGGAACATTAAAGTAAAGGTGAATTATGAAAAAAAATATATATAATTAATTTGGCACTATACAAATTAAACAATACAAAAAATCGAAAATCCATTTCCTACATAAACTAGAAAATATAAAAAAGAATTCAAGTATGTTTTTTAAAATTAAAATCAGGCTTTTGGTACAGAGTGAACTTTTCTTCCGCTTTTTGGGACTTTCATGTTGAAGCTTTTAGTACCTTGTAGTAAGAGCCGTAAATTTTCGGCCCGGCCCAGCCCGGTTCAAAATATATTGTGAATAAAAAACCCTGGCCCGGTCCAAAAATAATGCTAAGCTCGTAAAAAGCCCGGTCCGGTCCATAAATTTTATCCTCAAGCCTAGCCTGACCTGGTCCAAAAAATATTGTGAAAAAAAATATTATTATGGTGTATAAATAGCTTTATTATACCCACCAATCAATATATTATTATATACCAACGTCGGTTTTATCATTATTATTTATCATTTTAAATTGAGATTATTTATTCTTGAAGAAAAATCCTTAAAAAGCCCGGTCCAACCCTTTATTTTATTTCAAAGGCCCGGCCCGGTCCAATGTCACAACGGGCCGGCCCGGCCCTTGCAGGTCTTTAGTAGGTACGTTACTGATTTTCAAGAATCTTAGCTGTAGACTGTAGTTTATCTTTAATTACACAAAGCGTTCACGGAACTCACGCACACTAATGATCAATCACTACACACACAGTCACACATAACGGACATTAATTACGATGGATATAGAATATTGCCAAAATACGACCCCTTAAAAATGGTTCGCTTTCAATAGCCTCAAACTGTTTTACGCGACATTTATTATTCTTACTATAGGTATATTATGTACCTACTATATAATATGTAAAGTAAATACCTAATCATATAATAACTTTTAATGCGAATAAATCACATCTGGCTTATCTAAACGTACCATTGGCAGTGCGTAGGGAAAATGCCAATGTAAAAGTGGTTATCTTGCGATGTCGTTTGTATTCCGCAGGAAGTTCATGACATAGGTATGTAGCTATGTAGGTACAGTGCACAACTGTAGTGTTGAGCAAAAAACACAATACGATTGACTGGCAATTTAAGGTTATTAATATTATAATATTAATAATTCAAAAATATTTAATTACGTTTAAATACATATATAAGTATAATGCCTACATTATCCATTGCATTTGCTATAAAATATTGATAAAATGATATTATTGATTTTTAAACAAATAAAACTTGACTACCTATGAAAAATCAAGTCATAAAAACAATTATAGTGAAATTGATCATGCTCAATGTTTTTGTTGTTGTTGTTTTTTAGTAATTCTGAAATTTATATAATACTTACCACATTTTTTCAATAGCTTATGTTATAATTCATAGTATTTATTTTATCCGTACGAATATCACCAATATTGATTAAAATCAAAGATTGATAAAGCTCAACAACAGCAGTACAATACTTAAATCAATATTTAAACTTTGAAGCAGTTCTACCAGTAAACAAATAAATACAACAAAATAGATTTGGAAAAAAAAAAAGGAAAAAAACTTGCAACTGAAGAAAACTGTCCTAAAAAAATAAAAATAGCCGAAGAAAATTCTTATGAATCACTATGGTCTACACACATAGAAAAGTGTTGTTGTTTTAACACACTACGGTGTTAATGTAGTACACATTTGCACGTCGTTTTTCGCTCAGAGCTAAATTGCAGTTGATTTACAATTTATGGTTAAGACATTGAACTTATTGTAAATGCTTGATTTGTACACTCAAACTCTATTAAGGGGTAGATACAACAACAACGATATTTAAAACAACTATGTAGTTCATTATTATTAAAATCTATTAAGGGGTAGATACAACAACAACAGTATTTAAAATAATTATGTAATTAATCACAATGCCAATTATAATAAATGTAAAAATAACACCAATTATAGGTTATTCTAATTCCACTTATTGTCAAAATAACGTGTATAAAATAAATATAATTTTAACACATATTTGAAGTTGTATTAATTCCATTTGTAGTAAGCAAGGACGGATCCAGCATCTATTTACGGTCTGGACGCTTTATAGGAAAAATGATATAATATAGCTGAGAATAGGCATATGTAGGGGGCCTTGGATATTTTTAATATTATTTTTTGCCAACGGGGGTGACAGTGTGGCACTTGCCCCCAGTGCCACCCCTTGGATCTGCCCTTGGTAGTAAGGGTATTTTATAAAAATTATGTAGAAATAACATAGTTCAAAATGAATATTCACTTCATTAAATGACAATATTAAACTAACACCTATGACCTATAATTGCCGATGCATAGGTAATGCATAATGGTACATATTTGTCTACTACTGTGTCACACCGTCCTGACTATATATTAGGTACATACAAAACAACATGGAACAACATTTTAATTGTCGTCTATTCGATTATTCGTCTAACTTAGGTCTAAGGTAACATCTTGTTCTGTAGGTACTATAGACATGAACTCTATAATTTTAATATTACCTATATGTTTTTTTTCATATCATTCATAAGTCATAACATATTTGTATATTTATGCTATTTTAGTAATAATGAATATTGACAATAAAAATGAAAAATATTCCGGTAAATGAAAGTGGATTAAGAATGGATTTAAAAAAAACCAAAAAAATTGGAAACTGAAAATGACCGTAATCAACACAAAACAAGTTAAAATATTTTTTAAATGTTATGGTGCAAAGAAAATGCTAATATAAACATTCAGTGAAAAATATATATATCTACAGTCTTGTTTTAGAGTTATGCCAAAAACCAAAATCGATTTTGTCAAAAACCAATTTTGCTTAAAAATTACCATTTTTAAAATATAAAAATTATTTTGTAGTTAAAAATTTATAAAATGTTCAACTTTTATAGCAAAGGATTAAAAACTTACAAAAAGTTTCCACGTAAGTAGATTATTCTTTAACCAAAAAATCTCAAAAATATAAAAACAGTTTTTTTATTTTCAAATTTGGAGGAATTTACATATTATGTAACCAAGAATAACGGTTTTAATTATTTTGTTGTAATTTTATAATATTAACTCAACTTGCCGGCTACCGTATTAATAATAAGTAAATATAATAAATATAATATAAAATATCCACACTGACAAATCGTCGCCGCTTAGAATCGTTTTTCGTATATAATGATATTATATCATTGAATTCAAATTTCATACCATCCATTAAACAGTGATCAGCTTGTAACCTACTGTACAGCAGAGCAACATCCACTTTTTTATTTTATAAATGTTAGTAAAATTGTATTCGTTCGGTAAATTAGCTTGAAAATGTAATACAAGGCTCCTCAAACATTGTTACAATATCAGTTGAAAAACCTTACCTAACCTAATCCATAAAAGAAAATAGTATTTAATTTTGATTATTGATTTTTAGTTTGTTATCAATAAATTATTATCGCATAATACTATATTATAATGTAGACACATAATTTAAGGGTCTGGTTACATATATGATATAGAGGTTCTTTTGCGCAGTCGCATAATTTAAATCGTGCTTAAACATGGTTATAAAATTCATATACAAGATGTTCATAAAAATTGGAAACTCTTTAATTAGGTAGGTACTGTTTGCATATTTTTATACCACTACATTTAGAAATAATAGATATTATTGCTGAATTTATTTGGTAAAATATATTTTAATCTTTTAATTATATTATAATATTATAGTTTATCAGTCCTAATTAGTCTAATGACCGTTACCAAACTCTGTAAAACTGACAACACTGTATTTATGATTTGTCTGTGTGTATTTTAATAAAATAAACGGTTACCTACAGCTTGAGTGTTTTGGCTGAATGCCATTCAGTAAATAAAATTACTCGACTTCTCTAATCGAACTAAACATTTATGAAAAATCTGCTTACACTTTCAGTCAAATTCAAACCGGTTTAATGAGATATTTTAATTTTATTTAAAATTTAAATCACTATATAGGTGTTGTGTTTTGTACAACAATATTGACTTTCAAGTTATTTACATGTTTGTTATATTACTCCTGCATTATTATTATTATTATTAAACGCGTTCAATGATTGCAGCTGGAGAAAATTGAAATGTGTAGGTATTAGATATAAATGTATAATAGATGTATTAGGTAATGTATTGGTAGATTTGAAAATAAACTTCAACATTTCAAACAATAAAATATGTTCATAAAATGATGATTATTAAATATTTTATATACTATATAAGTATCTGGTATAGCTAATAAACGAATAGGAGTACCCATTGGTCAGATATTATATGATCCATCATCCATGCAACAATACCTACCTTGTATTGAAATTTATCTATCATGCTGGGTATAATAATTAATAAATAATAATCATAATTTACGCTTGAAATTAATGAAAAATAAAACAAAACCTGTTGATTTAATTTATTGGGTATAGGTATATAGGTACTATATTATATTTAAAATCGAGTACAACTATCAAATTATATGTTGAACTTTTTTCTGGCCCAACTATAGTATAAGTATAACTATAAGCATATCTTTCAAAAAGTTGAAATGACGCCCCTGAATTAAACAACAATAAAATTTTAGTATCTACACAATTAATTTAATTTTTTTTTTATGTTGTCTTGTAACGCACTAACACTAAGAACACTATTTTATAAAATTTAAAAAAAAGGGACCTAAGCCCCACGTTCCACCCCTTTTATACGCCCCTGGATGCGTATGATATAATAGGAAACAGTTAGGTTAGGCTATATACATATTTTGTACTATTGTATAATGTATATAATGTATAGGTACTCCGAAAATCTAAAATGTTACTTATTTTCTTTATATAAGTATTTTGAAAATATTAACCTAAATATAATAACTAATAAGCAATATAAAGGTCCATGGTCACGTCATTTAAGCTATACCAGCTATATTGGTAAGTGGGTATATTCGAAAAATCGACTGATTAATAAATATTAAGAGGATGTCAGCTCACTATTTGTTTTCTTTTTCTGGCCTACGCGTTACATAGACAAAACGCATTTACGCAGAATCATTTTTTCTATGTTTTTAAGTAATCTTTAGAGTAAAATCATCCATTACAAAAAAGATAGAGAATAATATTTTTGAGGAAATTACATATTAATTTTTTTAAATATTGTCTCAAAACAGTTTAAACATAATTTAAATGTACAACAATTTTTTGTTTACTTTGAAAGCCGAATACAAAGTCAAATAACAATAAAATATAAAATCGATATGTCATTCTCTCAAAAATATTAATTTCTATCTTATTTGTAATGGGTGATTTTACTCTAAGATTACTTAAAAACATAGAAAAAATGATTTTGCGTTAATGCATTTTGTCTATGTTGCGCGTGGGCTAGAGAGAGAAAACAAATAGTGCGCTGACATCCTCTTAAACTCACGATGGTATACACATCATTTATAGGTAGTTATATACTTATATTTATCATGTGTTATTTTTCAAGATGGTAACCACATATAAAGTTACTTTCAAATTATATACTCTGGGACATCATCAGGAACCTGTACCCGCTGCAGTGATGCTGTGTATAAAATATTTTATACAACTACTACTCGCGATGCGTTTATTTAGTAGGTAGGTACCAACATATATGTATTATATTATGCTTATACTAAAGTGTATAATGTTAATATCAGTAAGTAATACTGTAATAACGTATAGGTATGCCATTTATTAATATATTATTTACTATTGCAGAGTTTTAAATGACATATTATTAAATAAAAACATGAAACGCATGTAGTTAATTGACGAGAGACGACCCATTATTATAATATTATATTATCAGTGCGCGGCGGTCTCTATTCCCAGCCCGCCTCAGACCAATAATTGTATATACAACAGGTGGCTCATTATACGGGTGTTTACAATATTTTAAATACGCAAGTCCGGCCAAACGAGGCGCCGGCGTCGTGTCGTGCTCACTGAGGCGCTCGACCTGCCACCTGCCTGCCCGGACCAGTACCGGGTCAACATTTATGTTAATTCGATTGTTGCGTAAACGACTGCATTTCGTAAGATGTAAGAGTAAGACTATGTGTATCTAATATCAAATATATTATTATCTAGATGTTTTTAAAATGTTTCAAAATTATTTTCGGAATATTATCGATATTTTTAAATTAGGTATTCGGAAACGGTATTTGTAAGCGGTATTCGTAAGCGGTATTCTTTTTTTATTTTTTGAGAATCATTTAGCATAACGTCCGAGAGGAGGTGATTTTCGTTATTTTCTAAAAATGTTTTTAATTTTAAATTTTTTAAATTTTACTAAAATATCTAATGAGTAATGAAGGTTTGTAAAATATTATAATAGTTATTTATTTGTTCGAAAAATCGTAATTATCGTACCTATAATAATGTATTAATAGGTAATAGGTATAATATACATATAGATAGATACATGCCTGTGTTCAAAATGTAAATATAAAATTTATGTTTATATAATTTAGTGTAAAATATATTGACTTTTTATATTGTTGAAATGTGATTTGTATAAACCATTAAACCCAATTATTTTTTTTAGTTTTTAGTTTTAATATTCTCTTTGTATTTCTTGATGTATAATTACTTATCGTCTATCGATAACGCTAATGACGGAATGTCTATACTCGAATAATTGTCAATAGTTATGCACTTGTGCTTGGAAAGACTCCGGAAAAATTATCACGCCCGAGATTAGTCTACAATTTAAATTTTAATTACCACCTGTGTCCATTTGCCGGTTAGAATTATACATTTTCATCAAAATAAAGCTCGATGCGCGTTAAGTATATACGTAAATGTCGTCAGAAAATGCAAAGGACTATTATTGGTATTTGATTGATCCTAGCTTGCAGAACATTTTAGTAGCTTGAAGCTAATGTTATAATGTAGAATTCTTTGACACCTCGTTCTATCCTATATAGGAACTCAGACATAATAATATAATATCATCAGTCACTTAAACCTCAAAATTATAAAATATAATATAATTATATTAATAAATCAAGAATTAAATGACGCACCTATTTTATCATAAAATATTGAAATAAGTATTAAAAACTAGATCGAACAAAATATAGCAGATAATTGTAATAAGGCTTGAAATTACTATTACGGGGAGAGCTGAACCCTTTTATGTCACCTCCTCTCTTATTTAAGTCCGGGAAATTAACCTTTCGGTGTACTACCTTCCGACTTCCTCCGAGTAGCCTATACGAATTACGATGTACCTACGTTATTATTATTTATTATTATTATTATTGACAATTTATTGTTAAAGGTACCTAAATACCTACTTCACTAATCACTAGCCACTAGGTATTAATTTATTTACATTTTTCTCACGTACGGACTGTGAGAAAAAAACTGTATCTACAGACAAATAGACAATTGAACGCAGACGACGGCGTCGAAGTGTTATGGTCGACTGATCGAGTAGGTAATATAATTATAGGTACGTTATTACACACAGCTTATTATTATAATTTAGAGTTTAGACGATCAAATAATATTATGTTGTTGGTCGGCGGTGGCTGTACCGCTCAATTCACGAATCATTCGAGTAGGTATTTGCTATCGGTCATGTGTTGTATACCACTTAGTTTATTATTGTGACTCCTGCCGTGGTCGCGGTCGTTGCGGTCTGTCTTTCGCAGAATATTTGTATACTCTGTACAGTAAGTAGTATACACTATAATACATCTATTACAGCTTCGTTGTTTCGTTTTCGTGTTATTTCGTCCATTATCAACACCACCCACCCACCAGACACCAGTTGTTGTTGTGTTGTAGCACTGGCTATTGCGTCACCGCTATGCGGTAGTTTTCAACAATAATAATAATAATAGTAATAATAATAATTACGGGCACGTGCGTCGCGGGCATTGCCTTATCATTATCGTATCAAACGGAATTATTGTTATGCGGAAAACCGTTCATTATCACGATTCACGACGTTAATAACATTTATTATTACTCTGTTTATGCGATTTCTGATGGCTGCTGACGAAATACGTCAATAATAAAAATATTTTCGTTAGGTATCCGTAGCCGGACGACTGGCTGAGTTACAGATACCATAATTATTATTTATTATACGGAAACTGTGTAAGCAAGTAATACAAATAGCTAAATACCTATGTTTACCCATGTTGTAATTATTATATATTATGCAAATGAAATGACCAGTTTTCATCG
This sequence comes from Sitobion miscanthi, assembly GCA_008086715.1. Lineage (NCBI taxonomy): Eukaryota > Metazoa > Arthropoda > Insecta > Hemiptera > Aphididae > Sitobion > Sitobion miscanthi. The sequence goes on from CM017797.1 coordinate 96,309,496, forward strand.
ACATTTCGTAGAGTGCGATACCACCGGTCGTGCTGGTATTATCGTTTAGCATACATGACGGAATAATTATATGCCGACTACATACACGATGGAGGCGTCTGACGATAGCGATAATAACAGTGATTGCAGTAGTATAATGACATCATCAACGGATTCTGATTCCAGTTCTATGCTCTCTGTAGTTCTCAACAACTCCCAGACACAGGTAAATCCTTCTGTGCTTCTAACCTATTGATGATTACATGTATTTTATTCATGTATAATTGTGTGCAACAGGATAGTGGACCTGAGACGTTTACTTATGCTGCACCACTACCTGTGGGATCCTATGCCCTTGCCTCATGTGTATATGTACTGATTGACAAGGGTAGATCGATGAGTGCTGATATGCGTGTCATGTGGTATTTGAAACGTTTGGGTACAATACAGATGGTAGACGACGACTTGGATGTTGAATCACCTGAGCAGTGTAAAATCATGTCATTTATACCCAGAGAAGAAAATTTGGATAAAGATGGATTTGCAAATTCTATTTTTGTTATGGATGCATTTACTCGTGTTTATTTTTTGACAGCAGTATATAATATGGTATATTGTTTAGATATGAGTCCATCAAACTGTTCAGTGGTAAGAATACTTAAAATACTTACTTACAGTCAATAAGTATTAGATCTGTAGTTATATATTATGGATTTTATTTTTGTCTAGGACATTCAGAGATGTCATGTTATGCTTGATGAGATGACTGTAGCACTGCGTAGAAGTATCAAGGGATTTATCAGGCCTGTATGAATTATACATTTTTTTGCTATTGCTTTTTTTTATTTATCATTTAATTTTTCCTGATAGTTTATTGTACCTGGATCTGATCAAATAGTTTTTGAACCACAAGTGTATGTCACAGTTATAGTACATACACCATTTTACACATCACCAGCTCAACAGGTTTGAAATATTTCATTGAATAAAAGTACAATAGTAATATGTATTCATTTTTTTTTTAAATAAGGTATTGGTACAAGGATGGCTTATCAATAATCGTAACTTTCAAGAGTTCATTAGAACTATCACAACAGAAATGAATCATCTTGAAAATTCATTAGCAATGACAAAAAAAACTACTCGAAAACCTAAGGTAAAATTAAATATATTTTTTCCATGTCTAATTAATTTTATGGATTTTCAATATCTTAAAAAAGTGTATCTTTTCATAAGTTTCTTTTTACTATACTATATTTCTTATTATGTTAAAAAAGATGTCGGCATACTTTTTTTCTTTAATCCCTGTACAACATAAACAACATGTTTACGTACAATTGTTTTTATGGTTCATGGAATAATTTTAAGAGATATAGATGATAATATTTTTAAGGGTTTGATATATTAGTTATATAATTTATTTGTGAATACCTACTTATATTAATATTTAGTTTATTAATTCAAATTTTTTGTCAACTTAAATTTAAAAGGATGTATTATGTTTTTGAGACAATATGTTGACAAAATGACCAGTCAAACTCGAACATTAAAAAATTAAATTCTCATAAAACTTTTATAAAAAGTTTATTTTTTGATTTTACTTTTAAGATTACTCAAACACTATAAAAACTTGAATGAATTTTATCTATATTGCGGGTGATTTAGAGACAGAAAACCGATAGTATGCTGACACACTTAAAACCCGAATTTGATGAAGATAAATGTGTTAATTTTTAAAATTCTCCTAAAACAAAAAAAAAATAATAAAATAAAATATATTGTACCTATTGGCTATTATATAATAAATATACATTATTATGTAGGTAAATATATGTTACTATAAATGTCCACAGTTGGAAAATGTCCAAAATCATTGATGAATCTTGACATATTATTTAAAATTGTATTGTAAATTCACTAGTAAATATACTAATGTTAATATATATATAGTGTGATTCCTTTTAAAGGTAACACTAAATAATTCTGTCCAGTGATATCAGATTAATATGCGGTTTTCAGGAGGGGATAGGGAATACATACATACATATTTCTTGATGATTTTTACCTTTTTAGATCTTTCCGTGTGCGCATGCGCAATACAACTTGCATATTTTTAAATGGCAACATGTGTTTTGAATACCAAATTCGGATAGACTGAATTTTTTTAAGTCGATTTGGTCCTTTTTACCAAATGCAAAGCTGAAAATTACCTATCATAATTTATTATCAATAAATTATTTTTGTTTATAGCATTTTAGTGATGAAACTCAAACAAACAATACTCCAGAAAGTGATGATTCAAATACAAATCATCATCATAATTTAAATAATAGTGATCCAAATGTAAGACCTACATTTAATAACAATCCTGATTCAGGTTTTATAAACACTTTAAGATATGGAATGCTAGCTGTTAGATTATTACCCCAAACAAGCATATCAAGTAAGCCTTTTTTTTTTAAATATATATTTTTTTTTATGTTATATTATGATTTAATAATATTAACAAATGTTAGTAACAATATTTTGAGAAATAATTCTGTAATTAAATATTTATGTAAAATTTAGTTTTGTTGTTTCAACCAAATTTTTTTATGTAATTTTATTAAAATTATAACTATCATAGTATAATAAAGTTATAAAACAATGTCTTTTTATTTTTAGATTACACTTTTAGCTTCAAATTCACATTTGTTAATTAGAAAGGTGGCACAGATCGTAATGTAAATTTTTAATATTATTTCCGAATTTCCAGTAATTTTGTGAAAAATATTTATAAACTATTTAATATTTATTTTTATTTTGACTGGTTTATTTTACTTATTGTTTATATCCATGTCTATAATAGATTTTCTGTTAAACTTTATCAGTAGCAGCTCGTGAGTAAATATTCTAGAGATACTGAAGATGGTTAACAATGTTGTAATGATGACGGCTCGGCATATGTCGTGAACCCAGTTTTAATACTATCTGTAGTACGAGGTTTATTCTACTCTGCCCTTCTGCCAACCTACGTTAACATGTTACAATTAAAACTGTCTGGTGGCAGTTTCACTGAATGGGCGACCATCACTCAAATTATTAAAATAATATTTCTATCAAAAAAAAAAATACTTATAGGTCTTACCTATATTTTGTGGCCTTCAATAATAATGGTAAAAGAAAATAATAAGCTTTTAAATTCAGATAAAAATATTTTTGTATTTTTAATTAATTATTATTTTCAAGTAGCTAGTATTTTCTTAAGGGGAGATGCAGTTTAAAAATCTCCCCTGACGAGCTGCCACTGAATTTAATTATATTCATATGTACCCATTATACGTGGGATTGTGATACCTTTTTAACCACATTTTCAACTAATAATACTACTCTAAATCATCTAGTTTTTTTAGTAGATTCTGTCTTAAAATAGTATTTAAGTTGAATATAACATTTATATTATAGTATATTTATTTAGACATTATCGAATAAATAAGTATATTATGATGTACTGTATGTATATTAATATTACAATCATATATATAATATTATTCATGTATTAGATTTTTTGTTTTAATATATGTAGTGTAACAATATTTGTTTTTTAGATTTAATTGTTATTACTGATGGGATGATTACTTTGGCTGACATACAAGTGCTTGATTCCGTTTTAAATCAATTAAGGTGTATAAGTGTGGCATGCTCATTTTTGCATGTATCTAGTCAATTTCACCCACATTCAGGCCACGGTAATGTGCCTTACTCTGAGTTGATGCAGCTTATAGCAACAGCCACATCTGGTACTTACTTAAACTCATTTCCAAAAACAACACTGAATTTAGTTGTTAATTTTTATCATGATAAATTCATCATGTGGTCGTTTAAAAGAGGAGATGGTAATGAGTCTCCAAACAATACAACAAATCTTAGTTGCACACCTCCACGTGTTCGCCCCGGTGAATGGACAGTGAGGTATTTATCAATATTTTATTTGCACGGTTAATGTATACCTAATATATGACTGATCTATATTTTTAAGAAAGGCTAAAACCTACCAATAAATTAAAATCATTTTTTTTCTATAAAAATTGCTATGAAGTAGATAATATTAATTTAAAAATGGTAAATATATTCTACTAAATTGTTGAGAGGAGTGATACTTTCATTTGATTTTTTGATACTTGGGCATACTACTAAGTAATCTAATTTATTTTACATGATAAACTTTGATATTTCATAAGTATAATATATTAATATGATAATTTAATAACATACATTTTCTCCTAATTTATATTTTATTAAATAATAGCTTAACCGAGAGTTTTGCTTATGAGCCAATATATAAGTTACTGGTTGTAACCTATAATATAATATAATAATTTTTTTAATTGCCATAACAATCTATAAGCATCTTTGTATTCCATTTTCAAGCTATTTTACCAAAAGAAATTTTTGATAAACATTTATCAAGAAAAAAAAATTAAGAAAATTTTAAAACTTCAAATATCTTACTTAGCCTAAAACTGGCATAAATACTTTAAAAAAGTAATTAAGTATGGAAAATGTCTAGAAAATTAATTCAGTTTTATTATTATAGTTAATATAAGTAGGTATTTTTAAATTTTATTCAATTTAATTAATTAATTAATGATAGTCTCGATTATTTTTCAAACTATTACAAAAAACGTACTACGCAAAGTATCCAAATTTTAAAATTGTGGGTTTCTCCATGTCTGTTATACCCATTTCTAACAGTTTAAAGAACTAATAAATAATGAATTTTTGTTGAAAAATTATGATTTGTTTTAGGAATTCAAATTTTTATGGTAACAGACAAACACAATTGGTCACTAAAAAACAATTTAGTGATCATATTCAAGCAAATCTTGATAATATAGTGTGTTGCCGTTTGCGTGAAGGATTTATTATTGAGGTATTTATATGACTTGAATTTTTCTATTTTTAGTTGAATAATATTTTCTTATTTATAACAATAATTTTTTATTCATATTTTTATTAATAAATAAATAATTGTAGGATATACAATACAAAGATGCAGGAAGTTCAACTGTTGTTCCTTACATGAATAATTCTAGTAAACTACAATTAAAATTAATTTTGCCTTGGACTAATCATATTTATATTGAGTATGATATTACTGTGAAATGGCCACCATCAGTAAAAAAGAAAATTGAACCAATTATTATTGAAGAAAAACCAGAATCAGTAGAATCATCTACATCAACAACACAGCCACCTGCATCAATACAACTAGATAGTTTAAATATTTATTATACTGTTTCGGTCAAAGGTAAAACAATATACTACAGTTCATTATTCTTACCTAATTATTTATACTGATTCATTTATATTATAAATTGCAGGTCCATATGAGTTTCTACATGACATAACATGTACTAGAACTAAAAAATCTCAGTTATTGTCAAAAATACCTAGACAATGCCAATTTCAACTGTCATCTTGCCGATCATCATCAATTTCTGTTGCTACTGCTACAACTACTATAACAAGGAATTTGAATTTACTGCCAGATAGATCTTACAGTAGTATTGAAAAGAGAGTTACTTCTAAGTATAGACAAGCTTTGATTGCTCGATTTTGGTTAACTATGCGTTCTATAGCACAAACTGATCTACTAGTTAAACATTTGGAAGCATATTCTCCTAGTACAGGTCATTTAATTAATTCTGACAACTGCAATCAACCTTTAGAACAGAACGAAATTATTCAAGATCAACAACTACAGAAACAAGATAGTCATCAAACAGTAGAAATAGAACCATTATTACAAGTTATACAAAATCTTCAAGTACTAGAAACAACTGACATTTTACAATTTGACGATTCTAGTAATTTAAATAGTAACAACTCTAAAACAGACACAGTGTTTAGTACCGAGAAAACAGAAGCAAACCCGCTTAGTTTATTGGCATCTGAAGTTTCAAATAAAAGTCCTTTACATAATGGTGTTCCATTATTCTATTATTTGGCAACAAATTCAAACATGTCATTTAGCTTAAAGCAGAATCAATTTAAAACAGAGTAAGTATTTAATTGCTTTTTTTGATGTCTGTGTAAATTTATAAAATATATTATGTATTTTAGTGATCAACAACAAAGTTACACTGATCAACAACATCAACGATTTGCCGATTTTTGGAAACCTGTTTGTACTTTAGACCCTGATACTCAGTGGCCAAAATGGTTTTCCACTTATAGAATTGGTGGTGGTGTATTATTGCTGAGACATGATCGACCATTACCACAATGGTATCATAAGGAAAATACAGATAATGATAGTTATCAAACCCTGACTTGCACTAAATCATCTGTTTCACTTTTCGCTTTGCTCAAGCAATGGTGCACATTTGTTTTGATTGATGAACACTCTTATGTAAAATGTTTAGACCAAAGGTAAAATTGTATACAGATTTTAATATATTTATGTACTGAACTTTTGTTTTTGTGAATAGTGAAACATATACTGATGAAGTATCATTTTGTATTGCACGAGTTTCACCTAGGCCACCATCATGCTGTTGTGTTGTACTACATTTAGCGTTTCAAAGTTGTGTACCAGCTTCAGTCCATCATAAGGTTTAAATAATTAATTGATTATTATTATTAAAACAATTTATTACATTTAATTTTACTTATAGATTATTGATGATTTGAAATATAATATTGAACTATTGGATTCAACTACTGCAGTGAAACCGTCTTCTTCTGAAGATAATAATCAAGGGACTGAAGATCAAGAAAATAGGAAAAAAACAACTAAAACAATTATTACTGAAGAATTGTTAACACCAAATAAACCTTCAAGACATCAAAGATATGTGTATTTAATGGATAAACCGCTTGAGAAGATTTTAATTAGGTAAAGGATTTAATAGAAATATTTTAGTTAGTTGTAATATTCATAAACGGTTTATATTTTATTATATTTCAAGATATGAGCGGATTCCTTCAGAATTCACCACTGTCATATTCCCTGATGGCTCACAACCCTCTTCTGCTATAACAACAATAAATATACAAAAGCCGAGATCTAAATTAAATATTGGACTTCCTCTTAATACTGTTCATGAGTCATCAACTGAAGGGGAATCAAAAGCTGTATCAACAACGACTACTCTTTCGCGTTATTTGTATCATAAACGGTGGATATGGAGTAGTGAATGTAGTCGCTATAGTCAATGTAGTAATAGCGTGTGTCAAAAATTACAACTACAATTGCATTTAGCGCGTACATTATCAGTGTTGACAAGGTATAATATAAATATTTTTATTAAGATTTACTTTTTATAACTGCAAAACATATTGTCTCTACGTATATTTTCATACAAACTAAACCACTCATTGCATTACATTTTTTAGTGATTAAATGAGGTATAAAAATTGTATTTTCATTTTGAAAACATGAAACTTGGAGGTGTACTCGTAAAGTTTAAATTTCTATCATCTATAAAATATTTTTAAAATAAAAATATTAGAAAATTCATCTGTACTTCCATTAAAATATCCAAAAATAATTTCATTGTTCAAGGTCAAAATCATTTGCTTGCGTGGCCGTCATGAAATTGAATAAAGTGTGCTTTATAAGATGATTGATATATTTTCAGTGATTCTATAGTATATGGCAGTTATATAGCTGGGGCTTGAAAATATCCATCTTGTTTTATATAATATCATATCATGTAATTACTTCAGTTATCAATTTACAAATGTTTAAAAATTTACATTTTATTATTTTATGATTTATTGTTTTTAGAAAAACCTGGTATTGATAACCTAACTCATTACTCATTACTCATTTAACGCAGAGTAGATTTATTTTATTATTATTAGTATGAAAGCAAATAATAATTTGTAGTTCAGCCATGTTAAAATAGCACAAAGATTTCTTTAAAGATGTGTATGTTTTATATTTTACATGTCAGATATTTAACTACTTTAAGCTACTTTTGAAGCATTAATTCTACCTGATTAGTGTTTTCAGATCTATAAAATATTGTACTATCATAACATTCCTCATAAATGAAAAAGGAAGGTTTATTTTAAAAATATGATCTATACAAATTTTTACAATTCCGTTTTTTAACATGCATACTCTTTAGGTAAACAGTACTTAATGTTTTATTTTACCTCGATGTCAGCTATACTATTTTATTTATAGTGCTAATAACTGATGCATGTGTTTAAAATAATATACTTTTATATTGAATGTTTTATTAGGCTATCTATATATTTTTTATTTATTTATTTAATTTTTTAGAATACGATTGAGAGAAGGTTTCAAATTTGCACACTCATCTGCTGGTATTATAAACATGGTTTTAGAAGTAGACATGATAGAAGTTAGTATACCATACATCATATTTTTATAACAAATCACAATAGATTTTAAAATAACAAAAAAAATGTAAAGTGTAAGGTGTAATTGCTTAGACAATAGTATATTAAGCACTAACATTTTGTAATGCATTTAAATTACAATTTCATTTATAGTCAAATGATTTTTTTGTTACAAGTTTTTGTTGGTTAATATTTATTATATATCTACAAAGTTCATAATTTGTATATAAAATATAAAAAATTGCTTATTTCTATAGTACTTGATACCACTATATTCATTGTTACACCTATAGTTTCAAATAGTAATTTTTATTGGTATGAATAAAACAATTAATATATCGACACGTAATATCATATCTAAGCTATCACAAAATTATATTTACTTTAATTTTACCAGAAAACAATTTTTATGTTTTAAAATCTAATAATTTACTTCCATATAAAATAATAAAATATTAATTTGACCGGAATATTAAAATTAAAATATACATAATTATTAAGTTAAAAGATTTATAATTGAAGATTAATAATTTATAAATAATATCTAATATCTATTTATATTTTTATTTAATATTATAACTAATAGATTTATAAAAATAATTAATTAGTTAAATATTTAAAAATAAGCAAGTTATTCTTTAAGAAATAAATGAATTATATTATATTCTAGGGATCACCCCACTGTCCTAGTACGCCCACAAGTCATTGTGTCATCCAGTATGTTTTATTTCCGCCTAACAAACTACAAAAACAGCAACAAAAAACTTATGAATATAATAGTGTTTTTGATCAATTAAACATGGAAAACAATGAGGATGAAAGATCATCAATATTGTCAATTGATGAGCAGCAAAAGTTTGAAAAACGTCAAAAACAAGGAAAACATATAGTTTCCTTTGCCGGTGATAGTAATGATTGTTGTTTAAAACATAGAACAGAAGACGAATACCAATTAATAACAGAATGTTGGATCGAGCCACAACATGGAACAGTGGTAGTTAATGAAACACAAAATTATAATTATATGTCTGGATTGATGTATGAACAATTAGCAGATGCGGTGAGTAAATAACAATTGTTTGTTTAATTTTATATATATTTATTTATTTTAAGATGAATGGATGGATAATTACGGACTACTATTTGTCGATAATTTATGCTAAACTTGAATCTCAAAGAGGGATAAATATAAATTTAACTGCATTTTATTGTGTCATAGTACAATTTAATGGTATTTTTTGATTTATATACCTCAAATATAACTTATAAACACTTCAAGGGGCATGTAAAACATTTGAGTTATTAAGGTTTTTGATATATTTAGGTTCTTGTAATCGTAACTCGACTGTATAACTAATCATTCTTTGCACATTAAAAAGGCAACACATAAAGAATTTTAGCATTTGCTATACATGATAAAACTTTCAAAATATTTTAACTTGTTTTGAACTATTTATAGGCATCTTAAATTAAAAACGTTTGTTAGTTTTTTTTTCTATCAATGTTAATAAAATGTTTTCATTGGTTCAAAAAGCAAAAATTTAATAAGGTTAGGTGGGGTAAGTGAGACACCAAATTTACAATTTTAGCTTTAACTAATTACTAAATTTACGTTTTAGTATTTATGACCTTAGAAGTAGATGATAATATCTATTCTATAAAAAACCAAGAATATAAATATATTCTTAAAACTTACCTACTATCATTACTTAAAAAAAAAAAATAAATTTAATAAGCACTTGCGCCAATAGATAGTACAAGTGGAAAATAGTCAACTGACTAGTTTCTAACATTCATATTTCAATTACTAGATTAATTTTTACCATTACTACATGATTTAAATCAAGAAAAATCAAATTATTTTCTATGCTGGGCAAGTGAAATACATATGTGCTTCCCCATATTGATTTTTAAACATAAAAATGAGTAATGGAGCAAGTGAATTGATCGATTATATCAAAAAATTACAAAAAAAAGTAATTTTTAATGTCTCATCGTAAAATAAAATAAAAAAACAATACTTTCTATGTTTTGAATATCTAGTTTATGAAAACTACTAAAAAAAAATTGAATGTTTATAAAAAAAAAATGTACATTATGAAACAGACCATAATTTTACTATGTGATAACATAAAACCGTATACACGGTAGAATGTAAATCTTTATTTTTCCGTATTTAAAAGAAATTTTCCATTTTATATATTACAGTGTGACTTTTAGTTCAATCATATTTTAGTATTTTATATGACTCAATTAGCCACTTACCCCACCTGATATTACAAGGTTCTTCATAAATTGTTGTAATAGCAGTTGGAAAATATTGAATATGCTTTTTTATAAGCATTCAAAGTGAACATTTTGACTAAATTCATCAAAATCTCGAAAATATACAAATTATTTTGTAGTTAAAAATTTAAAAAATTTTCAAATTGTATAGCCTTAACTATAAATAACTAATAATCCTTAGATTGAAAATTTAAAACAAGTTTTTTCACAATAGTTCATACTGTAACCAAACAAATTTATTAAATATATAAACACAGTTTTTTTTATAGATATTTTATGTTCAAATTTAGACTACATCAGCTGTTTAAACAAAGAGTAACAATTTTAGTTATTTTGTTGTAATTTAAAAATATTATTCATAGGTACTTGAAATTTTTAAAGTTTATTATTTTATTGTATAGTGTACACAGACAACGACATTTTCTTAGCAAAAATTAATTCAACATACTGAATAACCAATGTCTACTTAAATAATTTATACAGTTATATTACTATAAAATATTCTTAGTAATATATTAAATTTGAATTAATATATCTATTACAGTGACCCTTCTTGACACCTACTGTACAGTTGAGAGATACACACTACATGCCCACATTTTTATCAATTAATAACTGTTATTGAAATTTGAAATATTTACATAATATATTGATTATTAAGTATCTCCAGGAGCGGACTGAGACCCATACGGTCCACTATTATAAAAAAAATTTGGCACTATATTATTATAACCTTAATTTTTGACTTTTAGTTACTACGATTGCTTGTTATTTATATTGTACTTTAAATCATAAATCATAGGTAAAATCTAGAGTATAAATGTGATAGATCGATAGTTAAAATAGAAAATTCCCAGTAGTTCTCATAAGTCGGAAAAAACAAAAAAAAAATTCAGGATAAATGGGAATTTTTACTTTTTAGGCAAAACCAATTTTTGACAAAATGTTTTGAAGTACCGATTACATTTAATCTTAAAATTTATAACTATTAAATGTACACTAAAAATTAAAAAAATTATAGTAAAATGCTCAAAAATTAACAAATAAAAGTGTATGTTTTCAATTCTTTGATGTATGAAAAGGATTTTATACTTGAAAAGCGTTGCCGGAGAATTTACACAAAAATAATGCATTTTGCATTAAATTTCCCTTGCTATAGTTATAAGTACTTAATGTTAAGTTGAGTAGAGTGGATCATGTTGGTACACTACGATGAACCAAGTTATTCTAAATAGATGTTCTGGAAAAATCGCCAAAAAAAATATTTTTTACTAGATGCATTATTTTGTACTAGCCCTGGGGAAATAATATGACATCAGCCCACTGTGCAATTTCACAGTAGTACATTGGCCCTGTCTACCTCTGGGTATCTCACAAGTAAGTCGCAAGTGCATTGATAAAAGCACTGTTTAAATAGTTTAATGTTCATTAATTGATTTACAATCAATTGCAATTATAAAATCTATGAAGGAATTGATTGCAAATAGGATTATAAATAAATGATAAACTTGTGAGAAATTGTTATAAATTACATTTTGACTATTGACTGTTCGAAATATACTCTTCAAAAAAATTAACATAGTTATGAATTTAGTAAATGTATCATACAGTAATATCGGAAAATAAATGTAATTACTTATCATTTAATATAATATTATGGCCTATTTAGTTATAACATTATCAATAGATTTACATATACTACAATAAAACATTATAAGTGTTTTGTAAATATTCGTTGTGTGTCTAAGACATTTAGACATAGATAATATGAAAAATATAGTTATAACTCGTTTAGAAGTGTGGATATAAGAGAACAGAATATTATATTATATTGTTGTGAGGATTTTAAAACCGCCTGTCTGCACATAGGTTTTATATGTTTGTTGATTAAGTTATTAAATGTAATGCCTAAGTCACACCTATATAAATGGGTTAATATACAGGATAGTGTAAAAAAAATACGGGCAAAGGTACTAATCAGTAATCACTAAATGGGAATTAACATAAATCGATAATAGCAGTTACTATAGGTAGATGGAAGTATAATATAATATAATATATTTTGTCTGTTATTAATAGAAATTTTGAAATAGATTAAAATAAACTGTATAATAGTAGTAAAGTACGAAAGAGGAAGGAAGACGTGTAGTATTATTTCATTAATCCACCTTATTTTTTTGTCATCGTGTTCTTATCTTTATAACTAAACAAATAAACAAATATTTATTCATCGATAACAATACCGGGTTTTCGACCCTCCTACTGAGGTGCGTTATTGGATAACTGCTTGTTTGCTGTGTATAAACTTCGTCATTGTTAACGCGTGTGTTAAAATATTTATCACGTACAGATAATACGTGAAAAAAATTAAAACTTTAATATTACACTGACGAAATAATACGAAAATATGTTCATCAAAATATACTATAATATATTATACATTATTTGTATTAGTACCTATTTATACGTGTGGGTGATTATATTAATACTTATTGTATAGGTATATACGTTTTATAAAAAAATTTAGTTTAGTCATAGTTATCATAAATTCATTTCTAATTTCTTTATTTTCTTATTCTTCTTATTCTTTTGTTAAGAGAATTTCAGCGCACTATTTGTTTTCTCTCTCTAGCCCACGCGCAACATAGACAAAATTCATTTGCGCAGAATCGTTTTTTCTATGTTTTTAAGTAATCTTAGAGTAAATTCACTCATTACAAAAAAAAATAGAGAATAATATTTTTGAGTCAATGACATATCGATTTCTCTAAATATTGTTTCAAAACAATTTAAACATAGTTTAAATTTGCAACATTTTTTTGTTTATTTTGCAAGTCGATTACAAAGTCAAATAACAATAACATATAAAATCGATATGTCATTCCCTTTAAAGTATTATCCTCTATCTTTTTTGTAATGGGTGATTTTACTCTGAAATTACTTAAAAACATAGAAATCCCTAAGGACTAAGGATATTCACTTGTAAATTAAAGATTTCTCGTGAAACGATTTTCTTATTGTATTGTAATTCTGTAATTCAAAAACGAATATTTGTAAATACTTAAGATTTGTATTATTTCTTTATTTTATCATTTTCTATACATGAAACAATTATCAAAATATTTTAACTCGTTTTGAACTATTTATAGACATTTTAATTCATTTTTTTTTCTATAAATGTTAGTTAAATTATTTCGTCGGGTCAAAACGGTTTAAAATTTAATAAAAAGCTGAAGGTTCTTCATAAGTTTTATAATATAGCAGTTGAAAAATATTAAAAATATAATATTATAGACACCATTTTTACTAAAATGTTCACCAAATATTTATGTTAGCTAAGTTATCTTTTCTATACATATTACATGGTACCTATAGTTTTAAAATATTTTCTTTTTCTTCTTCTAAAAATATCGATATGTTGATATCGCTTTGTCAAACAGCTTGACAATTTAATATAGGGTACTTCTTATGTTGCTATTATAGCAGTTTAAAAATATTAAAAAAATATTTTTTCTTATAAACATTTAAAGTTAAAATTAATTAAAAATTATTTTGTATCTAGTTGAAAACTTATGAAATGTTCAATTTTTATAGCTAAGGATTAAAAATTTAGCACAAGATTTTTCATAAGTAACTAATAATATATATATACTCAGTTTTTTATGTACATTTCGACTTCAAATTCGGGAGAAAGTAGATATTTAAACGAAATTAATTAAAACAAAAAATTGTATTTCATTTTTTATTCTTAAATTAACTGGAAAAGTTTCTATACAATAAATTAAATAGTTATGTATTATGATATTCGATTTTCAACCTAAAAGCTTGGTACTTGTTTATAATATTTTAAATAGTTTGATATTTTTATTTTAAAAATACGTAAATTAAAAACTGTTACACGTCTTATAATTGCCCAAGAGTGTTTTTTTTTATACTTAGATTATGTAATTTTTATAATTAACTAGTTGATAACTGTGTGTGAATATGTAGGTGTAGCTCAGTTTTATTGTACCTCAGTTCACGGGATAATCGGCGTCAGTGTACTTAGCTTTGTAAAATAATTCGACCTATTTATATGGGCAACTGCAAGTCGCGCATTGGATTTACCTTTTGGTATATTTTTTAACGTGCTTTAAATTACTCACTTAACATTTATCATATTTCTAAAAACAATCTCTGAGATTTTCATCAAAGCAGTAGTTTTTGAGTACCTATATAAGCTACAAACATAGGTACATTTGGTTTTAAGATATAGTTTCTCGAAACTATTAAACGCAACGAATTGATGCATGTTTGTATATACCTGATCTGCTCGGGTAGCAATAGGCAACCATTTACAAAAAAATACTTATTTCTACTATTATTATTATAATTTGCAACCAATGACAACCATTTACAAAAAGTTTCAAATTCCACCGTGAATCTCCAAATTCATATTTTAGGACCTCTTTAAAATGTGAATTTTAGAAAATCTTTTCTTATTTTGAGTCTTAACATCATAAAACGAAATTCATAGTTTCGGTGGTTCCGGATAGGTCATCGTCAGTTAGTCGTGGCTGGGGTGGCGGGTGAGCATTCCCCGCATGGGCCTGGCGAAAATTTAAATGCTTGAATAAATTTAGGCCGATAATTTATAAATATTTTATTATTAGCCCAAAACTGGGCCGAATTTTCTGTTTCCCCGGGGCCAATTTGTTAGGTTTTTAAGTCCGCCCTTGGTCAGGACAAGTTCTTTTATATATATATTATAGACGAAAGAAAATTGCTAGTAAATGCAATTTAATAAACTATTGTATATTATAAATGATAGTGCTTATTAATTGATCAATTACCGTTCGACATTTTCAGCCAAAATGTTCCTTAAAATATCTAAACGAAAATTATGTAAATAATCAAACTAAGCCTATAGAAATATTTTAACGCCAAAATGTTTATATACCAAAATGTTGCAAGATTAAATTATTTTTACTTATTTATAAAAATAATAATATATGAAACGGGTGTGTAATGAAATGAGTATTACTATAACACTGACAAAGAATTGAAAAACCGTCGCGTACCCAACCTTAAAACCATCAGTATACATTTTACCATTTAGATTAGATGATTATAAATAAGTATTAAGTTATACACTCGAGATGTTCATGAAAATATATTTCAAAGTACTTAGGTACCTACTATATTATGACTAAACTGAATAACAAATATACGTCGCACGATTATGTTGATAAAAAGTAAAAACTTTAATTAAACGTAAAAACATTTTATTAAGTATGTAGTAATATAAATGGTATAAAGCACTAAAATAACCGAGTTCTTCGATTATATTTCATATTCAATTAAATTTATTATTCCTTAAGAAAAACACTTGAAAAACTATAAGTAATTAACAAATAACAATTATAACATCTAAATATTTAATAATTGATAACTTTGCTATTAAATCTTTAAAAAGTAACTGCATTCAATGTACATGTTGATTGGTTTATAGAAGAAAATTAATTAAGTTTTTTCATTTTGGGTTACGTACAGGTATATAACAAAGTGGGAACGAGCTTGAACATGAATACTGTTATGTAATTATATTTTATAAGTATTATTGTTTTATTTCATTTGTATATATTCTGTATCTGTAATTTACTAAAAAAAATTATTTACGATTTAAATGGAGCCATCTTGGATAAATACCTAGGTACATTTTATAAACTAAATACAATTTCGAAGCTTCAAAATTCTTATTTTGATTTTTAACAATCAAATATATAATTTAATTCCAATTGATGAAATAAATATTATTGGTTAAAAATGAAGTTTTTATAATCAATATATCTGACAACAACCATTAAGCGGTTTGACTAACTAAATAAGCCTAAGTACCATGTAAAATTATGTATCCATATTTTTATCGAAGTATTTATATTATGTGGTAATATCTTGGTACGCTGTAATTATAACAAGTTAAAATATTCATCTCGCGATAAGATTATAGAAAATTACATTGGAATTATGTAACATTATGATTATATAAACATATTCAATGTAGGTACTTTTTATAATAATGAATAACATAGTACGTAGGTAGATATAAAATAATACTACAAAGTGTCCAAATTAACTACGTATACCTAAAACCTAAGTATACAGAATAAATTAATGCACATTATAAATAAAACATTTTTAAAGAGCGACAATTATTGGTGACTAAAAAGCACGGCCATTTTAACGAGTTTCACATAGGTAGTGATAATAATAATTTATTTTACTTTATAGATTGATAGTTTTTTAGTCTAATTTTAACATTAGGTACGTTATTCTTGTTATTTACGTCGTTTTAGATTTACATTTTCCAAGACTACAACTTAACCTATCCTTTTAAACACAAAATGTAATTTATTATTTTTTAGACTTTATAAATATCTATTTGAAATTTATACATAATGTAATTAATATGTTTTAATAATCGAACTAGTTTTAAAGATGGATACATAATTTAATCAACTAGGTACCTTAATTAATAACTCAAAAATATGATGCAGTCAACTTGTTATAATTTATTTTTCTGTTAAAAAAAAAAAACAGAACTATTCAACTATGACATAGGTAATTGATAATAATAAGTTACCTATTCAAAATATTTTGGCTAAGCATGTTTATTAAAATTTTATATTTCGATTTTTTTGAGTTTTTTTTTTTTAAATATGTTGATAAAAATGTTGTTTCTCAGAAAAGAAACTTGGTATATTAATAAAATGGTCCTCATTAGTTATTTAAACAAATTTACAACAGATAAATTGCAAACTCACGTAGTCCTATTTTTTTAGATTCTGAGCGGAGCGATAAATGTATTAATTTTACCAAAATGTGTTTTCTTCTGTCATCAACTTTTGGAACAGTAAAAATTCTTCAATTTTCATCAACAGCATTTTTTTGGTAGGAAAGTGAGTCTAGCTGGTACTTTGGGGGGGGGAGGTAAAAAGTAATTCCCAATCGTTTTCAAAAGCGTCTGGAAAAAAAAATTAACATAAACTGACATTTTTACGCAAACCCAGTTTTCGAAAAAATCTATTTTGTTTTTTAGTGTAGGTAACTCTAAAAATATAACTGAATAAAGATGAAATTTTCTTTGAATGTTTATAATTTATATTAAAAATTTCTATGCATCATAACATTTTTGAAATATTGCTACTTTTTGGAGCTATTCATAAGCATACGAAAAATTCGAGATTTATAATTTTTTTTTTCAACCATTGTCGATACAACGTTTTTCGGTTGGTCAAAAACCTTGAAAATGTAATACAACGTTCCTTATAAGTTAGTAAAAATTTAAAAAAAGTTTAGTGTAATTCCACAATAATTTTTTATGAGCTATTCTAAAGTTAAAATGTTAACAAAATTGATCAAAAACACGAAAATTGGCAAATTATTTCGAGTTGAAAATTCATACAATTTTTCTATTTGTATCTAAGTTTAGAACATTTAATACAAGATTCTAAATTTAACAAAAAAAAAAGTTTACTTGAAAGTCAAACTAATTTCTTACGAGTTTTTGCAGCTAGACATTATATATTCACACGTAAATTAATAAATTCTCATGCAATGATTATCCTAATTTGTCGTTATTCAAAAACTATTAACTTGAAATTTCCATCAAATGTTTATTTTAACATTTTCTATACATGGTAAAATGGTTAAATTTTCAAAATATTTTGACTCGTTTTAAGTTACTTAAAGACATTTTCAATTTTTAATTTTTTTAGTTTTTCTATTAATTTCAATAGAATTTTATTCGTTTGGTCAAAAAGCTTGAATATGTAATACAAGGTACCTTAATAAGTTGTAATAACAGCAGTTGATAAATACTAAAGATCCTTAGGCTCGATTTATTTTATAAGTGTTTAATGTTCAAATTTATTGTAGTTAAGTGATTAAATGTTCAATTTTTATAGCTAAGGTTGGAAAATTTAAAACAAGGATTTTCATAAATAATTCATACAGTAACCAAAAAAATTAAAAAATATATAAATTAAACAGTTATATTTTAGTTTTTACTATCATTTTAAGTTCAAGTTTTGACGAAATTCCATATTAAAACCAAGAATTGCGATTTTAGTTATTTTGTCATAGGTGATTTAAAAATATTATTCGTGGGGATATGTCAATTTTAGAATACCTATTTATTATTATTATTATATTTTATACATAGTACACACAATGACATTTACAAATGTAATTTTTTTGGATAAAATGAATTTAACGTGCTGTTGTAGGTACGAATGCCTAATAGTAAAATAAACAACTTTAATCACAATAATATCGTCAAATATTTCGTCAGTTCAGAATCGTTTTTTATATACAATGTTTTATATCATTGAATTCAAATGTAACACTATCCATTACTGTACAGCAAAGCGACCCATTTACCACTTTTTTTATAATCGTGTTTGAAATTCAAAATTTTAAAAAAAGGTAAATTAAAGAAAAACTAATGATTTTTTTCAATCAATTTTAGTAATTCATTTGAAACATTATTCGTAGAGACTTTCGAAACATTATAACATAAATTTAAATTGTAATAATTATTTTTTAATTATTATTTTTTATACACAAACTGTGTACATACAATATTGAGTATTAATTTATTTTAATCAATTTGTACGGTACGTCGCGTCGGTCTTATACAATATTTTGGCAAAAATTAGTTTTATCTACTAAACTAATTAAATACTAATAATAATATAAATATAATATAAGATAACCATAATAAATGGATAGGTAGAATGATTTATAAATTAATTCAAATTTAATACATATATTACAGTGGCCTAATCATTATTATATTTAAATATTTAATGATATGAAGAAATAAGAATAGCATATAATATGACATAATATATTTCTAAAAATAATTTAGATAAATATAATAAAAATTACAAGTATTTTATCTTTACCTTGTTGTTTAGTAGATGGTCCATTTTTTAATTTGAATTAAATTGAAAAATAAATGATTAACATAAAAAATTTGGTATACATACATAATTTGAAGTACAAAAATATTAATTGAAGGTTGGTCCATGATTAATGAAAATTGTATGAATACATATTTAAATTAATAATATTTAAGAATCACTGGAAGTTAGTTATATTTTAGAGTTGTAGATAAGTTTATTATGTATTAATGAAATGTAATGTCAAGAAAAATAAATTGTATGGAATTAGATATTAGAAAAAGTTCATTTTTTGGATTTGAGTAAGATCATTAATTTTTGAGTATACTCAATGTTAACATTATCATTGTTATGATTCATATTTCGAGTTTATAACTCCATCTGGGACATAATTGTATTATTAAATATTTCTCACAAACCAAACATAAGAATTAACTCCATTTGCTATATTTTTCTTTTTTGAGGTTTACACGAATAAATGAGTAATTTCGATTTGTCTCTGTTAAAAAAAAAAAAAATAATGAATTATAAAACTCTAATCTCGAAATTGTATTTAACTGATATAAATATATATATATATATATTATCAAATTTGAAATACTAACGTATGCACAACCACAGCGATATGTTATACATTTATAATATTATAGTTTAATGTACTTAATTATTTTCTACTATTACTGTCGTTATTTTAGTTTTAAATAATTCGTTGTCGTCATCGTAATATCGTAATATCGTCTATCTGTGGCCATAGTGTCTTTCAAGTTTCAAACCGATTCAAATATACAATTCGAATGTGCACAAATACATAGAGTAAAGTAATATAACGTACAAAGTAAAATATGTATCAATACGATCATATTATTATTACATGATTAATTAGTGCGATCTGTAATGTGTATATGCAAAACGAGTGTGTTTTGTTTAAGGCACGCGTAAAGTAGGTACTCGTGAATCTTGACAGGAGCCGAATCTTTTCGTGTTAGTGGTATTTCAGTGTATCGTTGTCTCGTCTTTTACGACTTGCTGGCGCGGCGTTCTGATCGTGTAATATTATTATGTTATATTATTTGTTCTTTTGTCGAGTATTATACCTAAATTTCGTCATAATTTGTTTATTCTTCATCAAACTGACAAAGTATTACAATCGCTATCAGTTTTTAGTAGAAGGTTTTATATTATTATTACACGGTTCTATAAATTTCGTTATACCCGTTCGTCTACGACGTACCTTACCTCTGTATCTAAACGAAACCACTCGAAAGATAACGCTCAGGCACTTACTTAAATATCGCGTGTATTAGTCAACCGGCGTGTGTATTTTTTATTTGTTGGTACGTTATCTCTTGTTTGAGCCTGGCTCTTGAACGGCACACTCGCAGTATAAAAACGCTACGCCGGACGGTTGTAGACTCATAGCGAATTTGGTGTTGGATCGTCACACATCAATTAGTTCAGTAATTTTTTTTCGTTTTGATATTTTACTCTTAGGACGCGAGTTGTTTTCTAAAGTAAAAGCGTTAAGTTGGTTTTTCGGTTTTTTTTTTTTTTGTTTTTGATGTGTAAATTGTTTTTGTTTCATTCCGTTCGTTTGTCGCAACAACACCGTCATGTGGTTTAACAACCGTTTGTTCAATCAGTTGGAAGTTTGGATCAAGGCATGTTTTATGTTTTTACGTTTGGTATAAAATAGAAAATTATCTTTTTAATATCATACCGTGCCAGATCTAACTCTTCCAGCTGATTGGACTCGGTAAATTTCGACTGTTTAGTATTAATTAAAAAAGTGAGAATTTTTTCGTATTATTAGCACCAAATAATGTAAGATCTTAATGAATTTAATGAATTTTTTTCTTTGTTTTATTTTATTATTTTTTTTTTCTATAAACATTTATGTATATATCAAATAATGTATTTTGTATAGTTTATATTAATTATAATTATATTAGATAGGTACATTTTAATGTCTGTATAAAACGCATACACGGTACCCTTACTTTTATTATTTTATCAACATTTTATTTTTATTTTTAAACATTTTACATTAAATTACATTTCAACCCAATTACATAAATAAAAAATAGATTATAAAGCTCTTGGGTCAACGTATTTATTTTAACTTTAAATCAACATTATCACATTTTAAGAATATTAAAACTTGAGTAGACCATTCTAAAAATTGTATGTAAATGAATTAATAATAGGTAATAAAAAATAAAATTGAAATCATAGATAAGAGTACAAAAAAAATGTAAAGAGACGTTGAACGTGTATACATTTAATCATATTTCATGTCATGTAGATATTGAGATTTTTGTAAAAAATATATATATTTTGATAGTTTTTTACACATTTCATTTACGCAAAAGATTGGCCTGAAGACATTATAATGTATTCATTTAGATCAGGCCAAGATCGTTCAAGCGTATTTTCTCATTATTTCTTACTAATAATTGAATTATTTTGTTTCTTCGTATTGTTAGGGAGTCGTTTATGAAATGTGTACCTATCTCAATAATTGTTTAAGTTTTGTGAGATTGTAAAATATTTTTAAATTAGTAATAGTAGCAGCGGTCTTTATTATATATATATATGTATTCATACATATTATATACAGAACATGTGAATTCATGAATTAAGTGGAGAAGTAGTCTGTTCACTATATTTATTAAATATAATAAAATATTTTGCAAATACGCACAAAGTGAGATTCAACTCCTCCAACTTAATTCAGTCACTACGCACTACGAAGATCTACAGAGATGGCCGCTGCTAAACTAGTACCTAGTATAAATTATAACTAGTATTAAAATGTATTGCTATTCAAATAATTTAATTTTTCTAATTATGACTTAAATTATTTGAGTCATCAAATTTTTTCAGTTTATGTTACAATATTCTTTCAAATTGTAAAGTTGTATCGACATTTAAAACTATTTGTTTTCTTGTTATCAAATGGATTTATTTAAAATATTGTGGACTAATGTTACTAAATGTATAAAGATATTGAATAAGTATCTCATTATTTAAATAAATTACATATAGGTTTCAATGTTTATAATTAGTCTGCTGTGTACAATATAATAAATATCTGTTTACTAATATTGAGTACTTGAATAATTTAATAAATAGTCTAAGTCACAGTATTATCCTTCTATTCATCTTTTTGGTATGAACAATAATAAAAATATATATTTTATGAAATTTTGAAATATATATTGATTGAATTACATATTAAATATCTGGAATCTGTTAACTTTATTCTTTAAAAGTGATTTTAAAAAGACGTATATTCACTTTATTTATTACAAATGATGTAAAAAATCTATCAATATAATATTTGAATATATATATTTTTATAGCAGAGATTGTGTAAAAAATAATTATATAACATAGTTCTAAACATTGTGTGCAAAAAATATAATAAATTAGCCAATATTATTATTTGCTTTTAATAATACATTTAGTATGATGATGAAAAAACTTTAAATAAAATAAAGATTAATGTGGACTATTAAATAAAATCAAACACGTATATAATAGCAACAACCACTAAGAGATTAGCGTTTTTTTTTATGTATGAATCATGAATTGTTAACAAATAGTATTTTATTAATAAGTATTAATCAATTAATTTATATAAAATCAAGGGCTAAAGCCCTTTAACAAAGAAAGAAAAACATTACATATGAATTGGCACAATATAAATAATAGATAATAATAATAATGATAATAATAATAATAATCTAACTAATAGACAAATGATTATAATAAAAGTAAAAATTACAAAAAATACAAAGACAAAATTTTAGTCTATAAAACAAAATGTTAAAATAAATAATTAGGCACTATGACTTAAAAACAACAAAGTTTTAGCTTTAAATACTTGAAGAGACAAAACAAAAAAATCCAAGGCTGTGCAAGATTCTATTGGCGTTAATAATGACTCTTGAAAAAAATGAATTTTTTCCACTATTTGTAATAAAATTAGGTGTATGGAATAAATCAGAATTACGTATATATCTACTAATTATTTTAAATCCAATAAAATATAAGATCGCTGGACAGTTTATATTATTATTTAAAATATTATAGACAAACATTATATCTATTAAATCATGCCTGATGTTAAGAGAGTCAATACCTATAGAGTCTTAAACCAAAAGGAAAGAGTCTCTGGATATAAAACAATGAGTAATAAAGGCAACTCTTTTCAGAAATTTATACTGAATATTATTAAGCTCGTTTGAGTAAATATAATAATTATTATACCAAATTAAAGAGCTATATTCTAGGTTTATATTCTAACTAAAGAAGTATACAAATTTTATAAACATATAGGTTTTTTAAAGTCCTTTGTATTTCTAGGTAATTTATGGTTTAGATGGGCAGAATAAAATGGCAAGGAGCCTCAATTCATTTAAGAACATTTTTTTGTTCATAATCAATATAATTTGGTATGAGCTCTAAATATATAAATATATTATATATTATTTGTGTCAATATAAAATAGTACCTAAAATATGACACAAGCACCAAAAATATGAAGAAAAGAACAAATCATTTGCACTAATATAAAAATAAAAAATTCATATTTTAATACATCAATGTGTACTCATTTTTTATAATTTATTACTAGTATTACAAATTGCCAATAAGTAAAATTTATAATGAAAACTACAGCTTACCCTCATATGAGTTGTCTCCGTTTTACAAATGAACAACATAGAAAATGTATGTTCAGCAGTTCCAATTTTGTATAATAACCATTAATAATACAGTGAAATTACCTATAATCGAACTTAAAAATAAAAAGCGGATAAATGAATGTCGCTCTGCTGTACAGTAAGTTACAAGTGAGTCATTGTAATGAATTGTGTTAAATTTGAATTCAATGATATAATATCATTGTATAAGAAAAACAATTCTGAGTGAAGACGGTCAGTCAGCCTATGATATTTCTAAGTATATATTTGATGATATTGTGAATAAAGTAATTTGTTTATAGCCTATTTACGTGGAACCTTGTTTTAAATTTTTAATCCTTAGATGTAAAAATTGAACATTTTATACATCTTTAACTATAAAATAATTATTAAACTTTAAATTTGATAAATTTTGTCAAAATTTGTACTTTAAATAATTTTAAAAAAGTTGTGACTATGTATTTTTAATATTTTTCAACTGCTATTGTAACAATATATAAGGAGCCTTGAATTAAATTTTCACGCATTACTATCCAAAACATAACATTTTATTGATAATTATAGAAAAAAACTAAAAAAATTTAAAACTGGCCATGTCCGTAAACAGCTCAAAGAGAGTCAAAATATTTTTTTTAAATTTTACATTGTATAGAAAATGAAAATATGAACATTCAGTGAAGTTTTTATGTATCTACAGTTATTCGTTCTTGAATTATAACAAAATAACAAAATCTCTACATGAGATAACGAGTGAATATCCAATCTTGTAAAAATATCATAATATCAAATACGCTCATAATTCATAAAAATTTAATTTGATTTGCTAGTAGACATTTTTTTTTTTGTTAAAAATAGACAATCTTATGAAGAATCCTGTATTACATTTTCTAATCTTAGATTTAAATAGAAAATTTTTTATGAATTTCTAACTCAAAATAATTTGTACATTTTCGTGAATTTTACGTATATTGTCAATATTTGAACTTTAAATGCTTATAAAAAAAAATTGTGACTACTGATTTTTAATTTTTTTCATCTGTCTTGGAAACAATATATTACGCGCCTTCTTTTAAATTTTCAAGCTTTTTTACTCAACAAATAAAATTTTATTGATATTTATAGAATAAAAAACTAAAAAAATTGGTAACTGAAAATATCTGTAAACAGATCAAAATATTTTGAAAGTGTTAAGGTGAATAGAAAATGCTAATATAAACATTCAGTCAAAGTTTCATGAATATACGGTCATTTGTTTTAGAGTTATATCCAAAACCAAAATCAATTTTGTCAAAAACCAATTTTATGTAAAAATTCCCGTTTTTCCTTAATTTTTCTTTTCTTTTTTTTCCCCGGCGGTTTTGAAAACTATTGAGAATTTTTTACTCTTGATCCTCTCGAAGCATCAACTAGATTCACTTTCCTATCAGAAAAGATACTGTTGAAGAAAATCCAAGCACTTTTACTGTCCTAAAAGGTAATGACAGACACAAAAAAATAAAAAAACACATCATTGTAAAATCAATACATTCATCGCTTCGCTCAGAATCTAAAATATGGTCTTTGTTTACTTAAGGGTTTTTTTTCATAATATTTAGATTTTAAGTTCGTTGGGAGCGAGCATTTTTAAATTGCAATTTTTACAAACTCATAATTTGCTTAAAAATTTAGATGTAAAAAAACCCATAATAAAACATAATATTCTTACCTTAAAGTTTGATAATAGTTACTGTATTATTTAAGGTAAATCAATACATAAATGGTTCTACTGAACACAAATATGCTGTGTTGTAGGTTTGTAAACGGAGACAACGTATATAATACAATTTACATTACAATTAGAAATAATATTAATTTATATGTATATATTAAACTTATAATCTATTTTTTGATTAAGATCATAATTTTGACCATTTTGAACTATACAGTTTTAATGTCTTACATAAAACACCTTGGTACCTGAAATTTTGTTGCTTTTATTTGATACTCTTTATTCTTTCTTATTTTTTATTTTGTCACTTATGTCAATCATTAATCATAAATCAAATTACCTCTACGATATAGTTATATTAGTTATAAGTTATAACTATCATGGGTAACATATTATTATTAGTTATCATGCCCATTGCCCATTGATTTTGATTTTTGTACTAATAATATAATTCAAAATGTTGTATTTAGCCCTAAAATTGTAGTTATTTCATGTTGATATTGGTAGTATAATATTTGATAATAATCAATTGAATTGGTGAAAATTACAAGTATCTACCTTCTGTCCAGTGGGTACCAAATCTGTGCATCACCTCAAGTTACCTTGTCAAAAACGGTCCCCCTATGGCAGAGTTTAACAAAGAAATAACAGAGATTTGTTTCCTTAAAAAACCCATTGCCGTAAAGTACATTGTGTAAAAAAATCACCTTAACAAAAAAAATTTTAAAGCTATGAATTTACAACTAAAAAATACAACTTTAAACTGCTAAAGAAAAAAAATAGTACAAAGAAATTGACACACCAGTAATCTGTTTATAATACTATTTATAATTAAAAATAATACAACCATAATTGATTATTAATATTTTATTTTAATCAATGATCTTGTACCTATTTCAGTTAAAATTGGTTAAATTATTTAACTGTTACCAATCAAAATATGAATTCTTATAGTTATTAAAAAAATATATATCCACATAAAATTGATTATTATTATAATATATTATGATGAAAAATAAATGTATTAAATAATTATATATTATATTATTATATAAATAATTAATATAATTTTTTAATTATTAGTTGTGGCAAGTGGACTCAGATTGTATTGGCTCGTTATTTACATTTCAACATATGCAACATATGTGCATGAACCAAAATATTTTAGTTTCTAATCCAGATATAGATATAAATAAGAAGCTAATACAGAGTAAAACAGTTATTATTGATGCTGGTCGTATATATAAATTACCTTTTACATTTAATCTAGTAAATTTACTACCTAAATGTAGACATCATTCTTCATTAACATTTAGTCTTTTCACTGCAGATCATGATGATACTGGTAAGAATATTTTTCCATTTTAAATTAATTTTTTAATCATGTTTAATTATTAAATTTTTATATAGAATTAAATAGTGCTAGAGATGAAAAAAAATTGAACTACATATTGGAACGTTCATTTTACTCACGTTTACGGACATACAATAATCGATCATTTGATGTCAAAGACTCGGATATATCAGTAGATATGAATCAGACTGTGAATGATCAAGAAATTGGCCAATGTTTCATTAAACGCGTTAATGATACCCGTTTAATTTTAACCGTTGGTCCATCACTTATAGAAGAAAAATGTAATATTTCAGATAACTTATCTGAGGATAATCTTCCACCATTTGGCCGTTCAAGGGCTAATACGTGGCATTACACTAAAAGAGGAACAGGACAATCATTATTGAGTGCACAGTCCCAAGAAAATTCTACACCTTACTACCGAACCATGTCTGTAGGATCAAAGCCATATTATAAAGACTCTGAAGATATGTCTTGGGCTCAACTCAGGCTTGAACAAAATTTTTCTACTACTGAAATTAAACATAACAGTTGTTTAAGTGATGTTGGTACTGATGGACAAGATTACCCAACACATATGTTTATTGATGTTTATGACTGTCGACAAGAAGATGTAGAAAATGTTCTCATGTCTGACAGTAGTTCATTTGATCATTCATTAACTGATGGATATTTGGAAGAAAGTAGTTCCTGTAGTAGTACTGAGACAGATAGTGACGAATATTTAGAAGAAAATACTATAACTTCTAACAGAGAACAAAGTATTTATGATGACCCACCCGGTAACTTATAATTTATTATTTTTAGGATTGATCTATTTTTAAAAATAACACATTTGTTTCAGTTGACCCAATGTTCTTGGAAAAATATTTATATAAAATTCGAGTTATCTATGATCGCAGCTTAGTGACAACAGTATTTCAAGCTTTACATCTGGGATTGAATGTTCGGTACATGGATATTCAACGTGCTGTCGATAGATGTCAGCATCGTCTAATTTCATTTGATATCACTGATTACATTAAGGTAAAATAAAATTTATTCTGAAATAAGTATTGAAGTATTGCTATACACCAGACGTTCCCATAATTTTCATGGTACGACATATTTCGGAAAATTTTTAAATTCTGGTGACCCCTTACATACTAATGATCTTTTTTGTTTTATTACTGATCGCTATCCTTGTGAAGTTTGGTACTATTATAATTATTGAGGATAACGATCAATGATCAAACTAAATTCAAACATCAATGAAAAAACTGTGTCATATTTATTTGAATTTATACTTGTATTTATGCATAATATACAGGTTATCCCGTGAGGATATACCCATTAGCCGTAAAGGGGGACTCAACGCCCGGACAAAAATCGGTATTTTGCTGTTTTGCATATAAACTAAAAAAATTATTAAAAATCATGAGATTAATAAAAATAAAATGTTGAAAAGTCAAAATTTACACAAAAATAAACTCTATAAAATGGCTATCTTCAATTGTTTCAAAAATAAAAAATAATTTTTTTTAACTTTTTTACCAAAATTAAATATAATATATATATAATTAATTTAAAAATATTTATTTTTTATTTTTAAAAACATAATTTTGGTTCTTTAGATTATTGTTATATGTATAAAAATGTTCTGTTTGTATACTATATGAGTATCAAGTATAGATTTGAAGATGAAAGAAAATAAACATTTTTATTTTATTTATTAAGTTATATCTATTATATTCAATTATTGGATTTTAAAGATCTAAATCACTTTGACAAACAATTTTATTTAAGTTTTTAAAATGTGATGATTTATTATCGCTTTGAAATCTATAACAATAATAAAATATTATCTCATCATGGTGGACAAAATATTATCAAAACTATTCATTATAGCATGTATGTGACCTATATCTTTTGTCTTATTTTATCAAGTTCTTTTCCTATATTATGAAGTTATTCACAACTATTTTTGTATTTGAAAAATAAACAAAGTATAGTTTTATTAATTAATATTTTGTTGTTGGTGCTAATAATAATAAATAAAGGCAGATCAAGTATTACTTAGATACACTTGGTTAAATGTAAATTGACATGTAATTTAATAACAGTACTTTTGAGAATTTGTATAAAGAAACAATTAATATTAATGTTAGTTGCATTTATTAACACATTATTATCTTAAATTGTATTTTTTTTTAATATATTATGTATCATCACAAAATTTAATCAAGTAATAATTAATTTAAAAATGTAATTTGAATTAAGATTAACATAATAATAATAATAATTTTAAGACCTACCAACGGTTATGTGTTTAAGGTTGTATGTGATCATTTCAAGAAAAATGCTGATACCTGTTCTATTTGCCCTGCTGATAATACAACATTAAAATCGCACCATGATATGATACACTCAAAATTTTCAGCCACATTAGATCGCCACATGCTGAAGCCCGTAGCCAACCATCAAGATTATTATTTCTATGACTTAATTGATGATTTAGTGAGTTATTTCTTCATTTTTGTTTGTTTACTGTTCTGATTAATATTTTGTTTGTTTCATTTATCATGTTTCTTAGGACTGTGACGAGTACAGTAATAACAGCAGAAGACAAAAATATCTAACTAATATTTTATTGGGAGAAACTGATCACAAAACAGATTTTGATACACATGAATTAGATGAACAAGATATATTTCCTCTATTTGTACATCTGGTTTGCACTATAAAAACAAATACTATTACAAAAAGTCAGTCTGTTCGGTCCTTACCTACTTGTATTCGTAAGTATTTATAGTATAAACTACCATTAAGAGAATGTCGGATCCACATGTGATGTCCTCCGTTTAAAAACTGTTAAACATAGCAAATTTGTGCTATGACGTTTAAATTTTGTTAAGTAAGCTTTAATAGTAGAGTGAATAAGAACATTATGTGTGTTTTCTTATTAGTTTCTTATAATATTTTAATTTTCAAGCGATTATGAGAATTTTTAAATCATACTTTACATTATCATGACTTGCTTAAAAATTAAAATATCATACAACACCAATGAGAAAACACAGATAATATTCTTACCTATAATTTTGATAATAGATCAATTCACTCTATTATTAAAGCTTACTATACAAAATTGTAACTGCTGAACACAAATTTTCTATGTTCACATTTGGAAATGTCATGATAAACTTAAATTTTTTTGTGGTGGAGTCAAGTGTTTAAATCTAAAAATTGTGTAACCTTAACTAACCAAAAAAAAAAATGTTCTATAAAACTTTATTTGAACATCATTAATATGGATTAATGAGTACTTGATTTCCAAGTAAATATAGATATTTATGTTTTTGTTCTCTTAAATATATACAACTCTTATATACAATATACTTATATGTATTTATTTGTACATAGTTGAACTATTGAAGCAAGACAATGATAACGAAACTTCAAAAATTATGGATTTCAGTGCTTTAAAAGTATCACTAGATGTGTATTGTTTAATGTTACCAATTAATGTTTATGATGATGATGACGATGATGATGATGATGAGATAGATAGATATACTACAATGAATAGTTCAGAACAATTACATTTTCCAATAAATAATAAATCTACAATTCTACAATCATCGTTAGTAGAACCTTAAAAACTATACATTTTTTTTTTTTAATTATATTTTATTTATAGAAAACAGACAATCGATCATGAAAACTCGTTTGTTCATTTGAGTGCTTCTCTACCACCTCAACATGCTCAAGGATTAGCAGAATTCTTAGCTGAAGTAATAATAATAATCATAATGTATCAATCTTATATAGTACTTAAATAATAATTAAAACTTTTTTATTCTGAAATATAATATTATTGTATCTTTTTTCTGTATTAGGTGGAATGGTGTATGCGTGATGAAATGGCAGCTGGTCTTTTACAATATCCAACTGTCACAACCAATTCATTAGAAAAGATCATCGAACATGTCTCAAATTCGCCAAAATCTCCATCAAATGATCACCAACAAATACCTGTTCATTTTGTAGTACCTTCATCACGTCCTTCTAAAAACAATAGTGTATCACTTTTTTTACAGGTATTTTACAACCTAATAATTATTACTCATCGTTTTAAATTAATTTCAATGTATGTTCTACTAAACAAAATTAGTATTATGAGATAGATATTCAAACAATTTTTTTTCTTCTTTGTCATGAAAGCTCCTTAAAATATGTTAACATTTCTATTTATATTATATGATTATTAAACTATTTATTTTATCAAACTTCAGTTGATAAATACAATTCATTTATTTAAAATAAATATTTCAATCAACCACTCGGCACTAATTGCAAAATAATGCCTACAAATTAATAATTCAAGTTGATTGTTTGTATTATAAATGTATTTATAATATTATTTTCTAATGTTTGTGAAACAATTATTGTAAGGTATTTTACTTAGGCTTTACAGCCATTTGTTGCCTCCATATTACAACTGCACAACATACCAAATTTACACTTAGCAGATCACTTTTAGCTCTGTTAGTCAAAAAATTAAAGTGAATCGACATATTATGAAACTTGGTTTGTGTTTGTATGTGGGTTTTTACGATAGTTAAATTTTATAGCATTTTATGCGTGTATGATATAGTGTAAATTAAAATGCTAATAACTTAATTAAAAACTGAATTATCGTAAAAAACCTACATATAAACACAGATAATGTTCATACCATCAAGTTTCATAATAGGTGGATTCACTCTCATTTTCAAACTAACAGAGCTAAACATGATCTGCTGAGCGTATATTTGTTATGCCATACACTTGTGAGACAGAGACAACAATATCTGTGTAGCGTCCTCTAACTTTGTATAATATATTAATCATGGACTGTGGTTAGATCAAACACATAGTTTTATACATAATATTTTATATGTATGAAAATAATAAATTACAGGTAAATGTCAAAATATATTATTCAAATTATTCAATATTTAATGTATATAAATCTGTAAGCTAATAAAAATAATATTTTGACTGTAAAATTTAAATTATAACTTATAACATATCAATGAAGAAAATCTGAATTGTAGATAATAATAATCTTATCTGGATATAATCTAATCACACAAAGTATACATATTAATAATAATAAATATTTCACTACCGTTATAAGAAAAAAATTGTTTGCTCAGGTTACCTACATTTAATCAAATTTTTTTTAACATAAATATATTTTTGGCTTGAGTATAGATATTTTTAACTGATTTTACGTAACGCTTTGTTTATTACCATAGAAATAAATAATATGTAAAAATTACTTAATTTCCACTAGGTATATATACAATTATTAATGGTTACTTATTAATACATATTTATGATTCATTTCAAAGTGGAAAATATCAAGTAGTGTGCTAGGTTTATGTCACTTTTTGATTGTAGAATTGACAAAAAATTGTTGTATAGTAATATAAAACTGTATACAATTCATAATTTATGTAATTTCTATAATTAGCACTTATTTGTTATAGAAACTTGATCAATTGGATATTATATTAGATAGTGATAATGGTCATGACTGTTATGCGCTTGAACAGTCTACAAAAGATACATTTTATGTCGTGGAAAAAAATCTGCATCCTAGTCCTGATAGTACAGTTTTTGAAAGCAATAGTGATGATCTTGAAAACAGTCCTGGTTCAGATGGGTTTTTAACTGATATCGATCACTCCAAACCAATATTACCAAATTTTTGGATCATACTAAAAATACAGCAGGATCTACAATGTCAAAAAGAACACAAATCTGACAATAACAATATAGTCAACACATTACTAGTAAATGTATACTTCCATTGCAGGTAAATCAATATCCTAATTTATTTGAATATTATCTGAACTCTCACGCACTTTAATATTACTTAGGTTTTCTGAATTAAATGTACAAGGAAAATATTCTGCAATAATGGAAATTGTAAAACAAAATGTACATCAAGCAGCAACTGTTGTTAATCAAACTATTTTATTGTGTCGTTTATATGAAACAAAGACTTGTGATCCATTATTGGAACCGATTATTGAAGATCATGATCATTCAGATGATGCTGGTATCGTTATTTATCATAAATTATTACAAAACAGTATAACTTCTACTTACAGATACATAATTTAATATTCAAATTATAATTAAACACTTTTATAATATACCAAAATAATAAACTTGTTTTTGTAAAAAGTTAATGATTAAATTTAGCAAATTTATGTTTTTCAGAATCAACCTTGTCATATTAATTTTAATATTAAGAGAATGTCAGCGCACTATTTATTTTCTCTCTCTGACCCACGCGCAACATAGACAAAACGCATTTGCGCAGAATCGTTTTTTCTATGTTTTTAAGTAATTTCAGAGTAAAATCACCCATTACAAAAAAGATAGAGGATAATATTTTAGAGGGAATGACATATCGATTTTATATTTTATTGTTATTTGACTTTGTAATCGACTTGCAAAATAAACAAAAAAAATTTGTAAATTTAAACTATGTTTAAATTGTTTTGAAACAATATTTAGAGAAATCGATATGTCATTCCCTCAAAAATATTATTCTCTATTTTTTTTTGTAATGAGTGAATTTACTCTAAGATTACTTAAAAACATAGAAAAAACGATTCTGCGCAAATGAATTTTGTATATGTTGCGCATGGGCTAGAGAGAGAAAACAAATAGTGCCCTGACATCCTCTTAAAGTGAATTCACCTATTATCAAACTTTAAATTAAAAACAATACCTGCACACCCTATATTGGCTATTTTATAATATTTTAATTTTTATATAAGTTATGAGCATCTAAATTGTTACAATTTAAAAAAAACTTATAAATTGTATATAACACAATTATTTAAATTATCAATTTTTGTTTTTAATAAATAACATACAGTGTGGCTTAATATTGAAATATCTGTTAATAGATGTATGGTTCCGGGTCAACTTAATTTTAATAATAATAACTTACTATGTTTTTAAAATATTACTTAAATAGAGGATACATTTATACAGTTAGTTACAACTTTAACCATTATCTTAAGCCTTAAGATGCTCTATAATTATAATAACATGTTATCTTCTAATTTTCTTATTTTTATAGATGAAAATGGTGTTGGTGAAGAAAAAAAAGTTATTAACCATTTTACTCTTGGCCAATTTAAGTGCCCAGTTGTATGGTCTACTAGATTTTCACTACATCCTAGGCTTCAACGAGCAACAGCTATGGGTTTACTCGGTATACAAGTTTTACATACTATGCTTGAAGGGTTTTCTGTTCGAAATCGTCGAAATATGTTTGTCTACAAAGAGTCGTCTGGTTCTGTGTTTTATTTAAGGTAATTTTTGAAAATATAATCAATTAATTTAAGTTTATAATATGGCTTGCTTTGTAGAATTTATGAAAATTCGAGTCAACAGCAATTAGAACAAAAAAATAATAATATTGTAATATATTCATTACAATATGATTCTGACGACGATGACACTATGTCAAGATGCTCATCTGCCACTTCAACAACAATTACATCCACAATATTTTCCAACCAATCAAATTTTTCACACAAATACTCGGAAGATGTAAATGTTATTCTAATATTGTTTATCATCATACATATATACAGAGTTTTCCAAATTATATATGCCAGTAAATATCACATTAACATCGATGGCCACAATGCAAAAGGGCATAAATGACACTTTTTATGAAATCAACTTTTTGTAATTAGGGCATAAGCGTCATCATTCTGTATCAATTGCTCTTACTCATTTATCGATACAATTATTATTTACAATATAAAACGAAAATTTAAATTTGACATAAGCGCCAAAAAATGTAAATTAATTAACAGGTATGTGTATAAATAGGCAATAAGCGACATTTAGTTTTAAATGTTAGCATAAGCGCCATAGGATTTTACTTTATGGGGCCTAAAACCAATTTAGAACCAAATACATTAATATTAAAGAGATTGCAAGTCCATTGTTTTAAAAGTAAGTTGGACTTGATATTATAATATTTTCTAAATTCTATCCATAAACTAACTTTTTTAATTCAGCAGCATTAAAGAAATACCAAAGCAGGACAAAGTTAGCTTAAATAGATAAAACAGTTATGTTTCTATGTAACTGAATTTAAATGTTCAGCAAAACACTGCATTGATGTCGCACGTCCAATGATAATTTTAAAACTATTTCATATTATCTTGTACATATTACATGTTGATTAGCTTTTCAAATATTTTTAACTTTAAATTTTTTTAATGCATTATGCTCAATATATACAAGTATGCATATTCAATAGCAAATAAATAACAATAATTTATTACTTATTTAATTTGATGCTGTATAAAAAAAAAACATATTCTATAATGTACTTAAAACAGTTAAAACTAATAGTGTTGTAACACACTAATAGCGGCCAATCATCAATGCCGTTAAGTCCTCTTATTTATAATAAAATAAAATAAAAAATAACAAAGACTAAGTGAGTGTATACATCATGAAAGTTGATAAACAAATCATAATTTATCATTGAAATGATACTACACTAAAAACTAAATAATTAATTACAATTTGGAGGATCCTGTATATATATACCCTCTTGTTCAAGTTAAGAAACTTAGTCGGCGGCGACCAGTTTTCGTTGAGCACCAGTGTCAAGCAACACCAGTTTGATCCCCCACCATGTTAACTATTTGTACACCTGCCGTGAATTGCCACACCCTTGTGCACAAGTCAGCCACCGACTACGTTTCTTAACTTGAAAAAGTTATCTATATTTATTTATCTTCACATGACCACTCTATAATTTTAATTATTAAATTTAGTATATGGACAATAAATCTATTCAAAATCCTGGAACACGTTCCTTAGGTGGGTATTGGGGTGATGTAGATTCAAAAGACGTGGAAGATTTGACATTAAAAGTACATGGGATATCACCTGTGGGTAAGTGGTATATATTTAATTAATTAAAACATAAAGAAAAGAATTTAATTTATTTATATTTTAATTATATTAGGCGATGAAATACGCATTGATCTTGTAAGAGTTCTGCAAAACAGATTAAACGATGGTGTATTAGAATTGCTGACAACTATGTTATATAGAAATCCTCTCTGTAGATTATATCCAGATGATGTACGTTTTGTACAACCAAGTAATGGTCACCCAGATTATACTATGAAAGTAATTATTTAAATTATTTCTTAGAACAGTACACTTAAGTTTAAAATTATAATAATACGTTACATTAGAGGTTCCCAAACTTATTTGGCTCTCGGCGCCCTATTTGAACCACGGTTTTCTTAGGGCGCCCTTCCCTAAGTCATATCATGATTAAACATAAAAATAGAAAAATTAAATTAAAACCAGTATACATTTTAATGGGCAATATGAAAATAATTATTTTATTTAAATTATACTCAATTTATATATTTTTATTTACATAGTTGTAATAGTTTTTGTTGGGTTTCAAATTTATTTTTGGACTATATACAATTCTACGGCAGCGTGGCACTTTTATAAAGACACTGCGGCATACACGTTGGGAACCACTTTGTTACATAAAAAAATAATACTGAGAAATCTATCTTTTCTTTTTTTAAATATTTAATATAAATAGTACCATAATACTATAATATTAAACATAATTTCATTTATAAGTCATATTATTTATTTAAAATTGTTTTTTGTTTAGTTATCATTGCCAATTGAAACAAAAATTACAAAATTTTTTATACACAATCTAAAACGTAATGCTGCAACTTTATTGCTATACCCACCACAATATGCAAGTCGTCATCATAGATTTAACTATGCATATAGTATGATAAATGAAATAAAAAAACCCATTATTCGTTCATTTTTTATGTACAATCAACCAATTGCCGGAACTAGTGTAATTGGTGGTAAACGTATTACAAGTGGTAAAAGAGGTCTAGCGTGTGTTTTATTTGACATTTATTCAAATGAAGATCATGATTCAATAGATTACTTATATGACTATCCTATTGATCCTGAGTTATTTGAAAGACGTACACAAGCAGCATGTATTGACGATTTGAAGTCAACTACTGGGTTTAGCGGCTATAGTAAGATTTATTAATTTTAGTTTATGCCTATGTTTCTTTGAAGTAATTATTGTAATTGCTATTTTTAGTTAAATTGTTTGTGTGGTGGCGTGGTCGAGATAACATGGAAGTTCTTCAACAAAAATTGACTTGCACTGTAATTTACTCTTTATGGGATATTTACATAGAACGATTTCTGTGGGAACAACCCCTTATAATTGAACAACCATCTGAAATATATGTGAACCCGTTATGCATTCAATTTTTAGCGAAATGGTTAGCGTTTGGAGCACGTAAATCGGTTCCGTTGGCCTACCATTCTAAAATATTATGTCGGTTAGTATATTTTATACTCATATAGTGTATTGTATAAAACTACTTTAAAAGAGAATATACCAGGTGGCAATCGGTTTCTGTCTGGTGACATGCAACTCTCACCAAAGAACCATCCAACTCGAAAACAACATGTTTGGTACCACCTGTTACACATCAAAATATAACCGTTCCACTGATTGTGACAATCGTAGATTATAAATTATTAACTTAAATGGAAATATATTTGTATTAGTAACCAAAGTAGGTTGCTATCAAGAAAGAAATTTGATTGTATCAATCGAAATCAGTACCAGTATATAGATATCGTATCAGTTCTAAATTAAGAGTTTTAGTTACATGATTGATATACCAGCCAAACGTACCAATCCATATTGAAATCAGACCTTGATATTGTGTTGGAACATAACTTATATGCATCAATATGTATCAAATTGTTTTCTTGTTGTTCACGCAATTTGTAATAGTGACAAAGTGGGTGGGCAAATATGAGTCCATAACCATAATTTCACCAACACAGAACTGGTATAGGTATTCTCTTTTGAACTGTATAGTATGTTTTTTTATTAATGTAAGCTTCTCTTTATTTTAGAATATTTATCCAATCAATTATCATGTTGGGAATCTACTTATTCTTTAAAAAAAAAAAATAATAACTATTTGTCTTTTTTTGGTTTTGTCCTTATTTAATTAATAAAAACAAATAATAAAAATATCATGAATGATTTTATGGTTAAACAAATTCTAAAACTATGAAGTTATGTTAAACATTTTTAAATTGTTAACCAGTGACTTATTTTTTGTTATCATAAGCTTAAGCTTAAATTAAATTTACTTACATTCAGGAAATTATTTTCTGCTGGAATATCAAATAAAAATATGGTTTCATAACAAAAATAATGAATAGCTTATAGATGTCTAATAATTATGTAAGAGTATGATATATACAAGGAACAAAAAAATTGTAACTTAACTAATATAAAGTTTTTAGAGCCAGTCATGTTTCATAGTTAGTGTATGCTCTGTGCTCCTGTTTACGCATATTTATGACACTAAAAATACATATATTTCTTAGGAATTTTATGCTTTTGAAAATTATTATCATGTTAAAAACCAACTATATTATATTCTTTCCAAAACATAATTTAAATTTGGTACATATACATGTCTTATGTTATTTAATTTGGTTATTATTACTATTGGCTAATCTCCTTTCTCCTTCTCCTCAAATGTAATGCCGTAAAGACTTTACCATAGATTTGTTAAAATACAAACATATATGATATTATATTTAATGTAGTGGATTTTTTTTAAAATTAATATTAATTAATTGTGAAAATTATTTTATTAGTTTTATAAAATGTTCCAAAATTATTATTTAAATTACAAATATCCTTTAAAAATTCTTTAGAAGTATATTTTATATCCCTAATAGAAAGTACTATACATTTAAATATATAACAGTGCCCAAAACCAGGGCTTGTTATCGGTTACCGGTAATCGTGACAATTTTTCAGCTAACATAAAACGTTATAATAACGTAATATGTTTTAACCGGTTAAGAACTGATTACCAGTATTTATAAATACTGACTACCGTTACGTATGAACTATAATAATATTATGTTTAATTTATTTTAGCTACTAATGGTATAGTAAATAATAACTTCCTAAAACTATTCTTAAATCATACTATTATATCTTCATTTTTTTCCCTAGTCAATTCTTGTAATAATAATTCAAATAATTGGTATTCTACATTTCTATTTCCTACCTACCTATAACATAAAATATCGTTGGTTGGTAATGAGTAATAACGGTACTCATCGTATATTGTACTAGGAAATCTAAAAATAGCTTGATTTCTATAACAACACGAATATTGTATTAAGTATACGGTTACAAAGGTGTAGTACAATTTTTTTTTAGAAAACCGGTATTCAATCGGTTACCGGTAACCGACATTTTTTGGAAGCGGTTATCACTTAACGGTAACCTGTAATTTTGAATCTAGTACCGGTAATTGGTTACCACTAACAACAGGACTGGTATAAAACCAGTGACCGGTATCGAAAAAATGTTCGAAGATTAAATTAATAACGGTTTCAAGCCCTGCCCAAAACTGATAAACATATTGTAATAAAATAAAATATATTTCTAGAAATGTTCATTCTATGTACCTTTAGATTTTTTAAACATTAATCTTTTTTCTTTTTTTTAGCATCCACGTAAATCATGTGCTTCGAGAATTTAAGACACATTTATCTTGGTCCTGGTTATCATCATCTAATAATTTGCCCATTTCTGTTCGTTACTTTTACGTTCCTCGCACAAAATATGGGGAGACATCATTTGATTGCGTTAGTAATAACATAATAAGTGGCTCAAATGACCCTCTGCAACTGCGAAAAAAACATGATTCTTCATTGAACAATTTAATGTTTTATGAATGGCAAGTACCAGATACTGATTCAGTTATATGTCCACCTTCTGCTGCATGTATCTTAATAGTTGTATCTGTAACTTCTACAAAGAATAAACAAAAACGTAAACGATATCAACATCTAAATATGGGTAATGAACATAGTGATTCAGATGCAGATAATGGTTTTGTGGTTCCACAAAATGAAGAAAACATAAATACAGAGGAAGGTAACTCTATTTATATTAACTTGTAATAATAATTATTATTGTTCAAAGAATACTTAAGTGAATATTAGATTATCATAGTGATATCATATTATTTAGAGTTGGGTAAAATTCCAAAAATATGGTCTTGAACCAAACTTTAATCATATGTCGAACGGAACACAAACCGAAAAATTCACTGTGATGTCAAACTTGAACCAAACTTTTTAATTGTACATGACCCGAACATTTCATTAATTAATTATTTAATATGTATTCAACAATAAACAATCGGTTGAACCGATTTGGTTTAAACCATTTGACGTGTTGGAATTTTTTGGAGATCAAACTATTAATTATAAAATTTCAAACTGTGTG
Organism: Sitobion miscanthi; assembly: GCA_008086715.1. Taxonomy (NCBI): domain Eukaryota; kingdom Metazoa; phylum Arthropoda; class Insecta; order Hemiptera; family Aphididae; genus Sitobion; species Sitobion miscanthi. The sequence continues at coordinate 96,350,273 of CM017797.1, forward strand.
TTTGGGTTTGGTTCGGTATTTTTAAAGCCTGGTTCGACTTTCAACCATGAATTGAACACCTAAAGTTTGGTTCAATTTTCGAATTTGGAAAAGTTTGACCCACATTTAATATTATTTAATAATAATTTTAGTATACCTAGGGAAAAATTTGTTTGCCAAAAAAATTCAAATTATGTACATTTATTTTGTTTTAAATATTTATTTATATTTTCCAGTTAATATTGAAACATTGACAACTGATGACCAATCAATGACTTTAATCAACGATACAGATGAAAATGTTATACAAAACACAGTATCTGATACAAAAAATTATCTGACACCACAAAAAATCAGTACTTGTGAAAAAATTTCTAAATTATTTCTGTTAGCTGTATCTGGTCAATCGGTTCATGCATTATCATATAATTGCCACAAAAAAGAAGACCAACCAATTGCTCTCCAACATTTGAGTCGCTGGTTGGAATGGCGAAGCATTGCTTTCACATCATCTATATATCACATGATAGGACTTAGAAATTCAAAAATATATGGCCAATTTGGAAGCACTCAAATTAAAAACCACTCATCAAGAATAAATAATAACCTAGAATTATTATTGGATTACAAGAGTTATGTTTCTACTGTAGGAGAATATGAATCTTATGAAAAAATATTTATAGAAAAAAACTTTCGGATAAATAATCGTGGTAGTACCAAACCACCTGATAATGATACAGAAGATAAAAAAAGTAAACCTTTAAACTACACAAAAGATGTTCAGGATTCATATATTGAGAGATTGGTGAGAAATAGTAAACAACGGCGTCGCACAGGTAGATTTATATACTTCATAATATGAATAAATGCAGTTCTTTGAAAAAAATATTTACAAAATTTAATTAAATTTAACAAGTGCTAAACAATATATATTATTGAGTTATTAATATTAAATAAATCTAAAACAAATCGTTAATTTTTTTTTTTTTGCATTTAGCTATGTGATTTTATATAAAAATTAAATTATAAATAATATTGATTTGATATCTAAAAGTTGTTTTATAAATATTGTTTTTAGTAGAGACATAATTTTTAATATGCCAATAGTTTTTTTCAAATATGAATAAAAATACTTCAACATAATATTAAAATATATGAAAATTATATTATTTTAAAACAAACATTCTTTCACAATGATTCATTTTTTGACGAAATTTTATATCATACATAATATATATTATTTCAACACTTAAATCTACAATTATATATATACATTTTATTTCTTAACATTGTTTATAAAGATTCAATGGTTCTAAAAATGTTAAGATTTAAATATGATTTGTGTCAATTATTTCAGAAATGTTTCAAAAGTTGTTATATGACATGTGGATTCAAGTGGATGCTATTGTAACAAAAGAAGCTTTTCGGACTTTTTATCAACAAAGTAGATTAATTCATTACTGTTTAACACCATTATTATTTTTACCTTGGTAAATATAAATACTTACCTATATTATTATAATTAATTTTTTAATGATCCTAATAACAAACTTGGTTTTTTTAGGTGGCGATTAGAATCAGCTGCTACTCGTGATCATTTAGTAGATGCATCTAAATTAAAAACTTTAGTTTTTTCACATGCTCCACAATGGCACAAACGATTATGTGCTAGGTTGACAGTTGCTTACGCCCAATATATAGAAACTGATCCACTTTTTAGTGGCTTCCAACCAATTCAAATTGGTAAATCCCGTGTATATAATGATGGGTGAGTGAATTTATTTTTTAAAAAAATACAATAATCAAAATAATTGATATCGTTTATATCTTAGTATGATAATGGATCTGGATTGCTCTAAATCCATTACTCGTTTTTATAAAAAAACTATACCTGGAGTTTCTGGTGGATTACTTTTAATAGAGATTGGAGTATGCCAACCATTTTATTACATCAAGCTTAGTTGTATTGAAAGAGCTAGAATTACAAATCTTGTTGAGAATTACAAAGATAAATACAAACCGGTAAAGAATATTAAATAATTATTAATCTCCAATACATTCTAGAAAAAAAAATGCTATCTTACTTGCATAATTATTATTAAGTTTTGTTTGTATTTAATAATATTAATTAAATAATTTATATTTTTTTAGTATTGTCTCCTTGAACAATCTGAAAATATCATTCAGAATATGCATTTACATTCATTTACATATGACTTTCATGTACGGATACTATCAGATAGACTAAGTAAATTAGTAGAAAGACAGAAAGCTGGAAAAAGATGTAATTATGGCTGCGATATATTAATGCTATTGGATCATAAAAACTCTATACAAAATAGTGCCAATAAAACAGGAAATAATAATAAAAAAAATGCTATCGCTGGATTTCTAGATGATTTTTTGAAATATTACACACTTCCACCATTATATTCTAATTGTTTAGTACTAGCAGGTATTACCATTAATATTTCAAATGTATATCAATATAACTGTAAAATTTCATTTTTTAATAATTTGTAGGTGTCATCAAGCGTACTGAAATACCTGTTACCGGCCTCCAATTATATGAATACTTGGTAGAAAACTGTTCAGAAGATTGTGAAGGAATGGCTGTTTTAAAAATTGGTGATAGTTCATCAGCAGATGGCGACGATGGAGCATCTCTATTTGATGATTTTGAAGATCACGAATTTCTAGATTCTCAAAATATTTTTGGCAATGATTTGACTGTAAGAATGACAAATAAATTTTTTTCAGATAACATTAACGCATTTATAATAATAATTTATCATAGGATTATATTCTTGTTCATCATATGGCTGGTAGTGATATACAACGAAGACAAGAATTAGCAAATAATTCAAATAATCGTAAATTGGGAGTGGAATCAAATGAATATTTTACTGATAATCAGTATGAAGTATGTGGTTTATTTGATGCGACACTTGTAATGACATTGTCATCAGTAAAACAATTATTATTGGACACTAGTAATGAAATAACTTTATCATATTACGTGCTGTTGACAAATAATGAAAATTATAATTTGAAAAAGTATGTTAAATTTTAATTTTTTCAGTATATAAGTAGTGAATTATAAAATGTTTATATTAAATATGATATTATTCATTTTTTAAGTATACATTTAGAAGCATGTAGTGCCAAAACACCTTAAACCAAAAAATATTAATTTAAACATATTACATCAAGCATTTTAGAATAATATAATATTTTTTTGATGGCATCATTAAGGCATCTGGTGTCAATTTAATTTTGTATACAAAAATACGCTCTTCAGAAATAATAATCCTGTTCTGTAAAATCAACCAAATTTGATAATTTTTTTTTAAACTTATAGTGGGTAATATTCTACAGGCCCATCGATCTCCGTTTTTGATCTCAAACTTTATAATATGTCTTTAAAATTAAATGCAATTTTAAGCAATTTTTTTTAAATTATATTTTATCATTATTTCAAATTAAATAAAAAATTTAAATTCAATGTGGCCAGTGGGAAGTTTTCTTCTTTCAAATAAATAATTAGTTATTAAAATCCAAAAATTCTACAAGGTCTGAGAATTATTCCCATGAAGTCATTTTTTGTGATATAATACACCCTATTAATCCCGCCTCTAAATAGGTATCGGGTAGTAGATTAGTGGAAAAGTATTACTATTTAGATGGCAACTGAAATATAATATTTAATTTCCAAATTTTATAGAATCGCGGAAAGTTTAGTTAACTGGCACTTTAGCACCTTCATTTTTTTGGCACTGACTTTAAAATAATTTATTTCAAAACCCAGCTTAATACAGTGGTTAATCCATTTCAGTTATTGTTTAATAACTGATATTAGTTGGACAACCCCATGAAATATCTGTTTTATTATTATTTAAGTCACCATTAGTAAAAACTATTTAATTACAATTTAAAAAATTAAAAATACATCATATTACCTACATTTTATACTTAAATAATTTTTCTATTCATTAATAATAATAATATGTTATTTCTATTATATAAGACTTTAAGTCCGCACACACTTCTGCGGTAGACGGTTCAGTAATGATACGGTAAACAATATTTTATTTGTCAGTTCTATTTTAAATTTTGATCTGTTCTTTTTTCATGGACTTTAAACTTTTGCTATTCCAAAAATCACTTCATTAAATTTCCTATAAGTGTAAATAAGAATACTAGGTATAAGAACTGTAGGTACTCATATAGTGTTATAGTGTTTTGTAGAAACTGACAAATGTAGGTACCTACCTAGTATATAATTTCTTGAATTCACTAATAAAAATTACAATGAAATTACGTATTTTGTATACATTGCTAAAGATGGGTACTATGCTAATCAAAATACTTTCTCTTATAGCTAAATTAAAAAGTAATTATATAACTGAGTTAAGTTCATATTTTTCCAGGTGTTAACTTTAAACTTAAGAGTGATGTATAATGATTATTAAATCTTAACTTTTAGCTTTGACTTAACTTAACTAACTTAAGTTAATTTTTGCCCACATTTGCAGAATGGGAGTATAGGTAATTAATATTTGTTTCAAAAATTTATTTCCAATATGATATACCTACTGTAATTTTAATACTTAATTTAAATATTAATAATGTAAGGTAGTATGTATAACAAATAGCACTTAATGCCATAATGGTAATATAGTTGTACACCTTCATATTATGTATTTGATAATTACAAAATAGATAAACATTATTGCTATTAATATTTATCGGCCCGGTAGACAGTAAAAATTGTGCATGCAACGTTAAAAAAAAATATCGGAATACGGTACGATATTTTTTACCGTACCAGCGATTTATCGCAGCAATGTGCGCATCTTCATTTAATTACATTCATTTAGTTTTAAACTTTACTGCACAAAGATTATCAGCGCGCCTACCGTTCACCAATCCGATAATATCGTACCAATGTAGTTTGCCTCATATAAAACTATGACCTCAATTTTATCGCTACCGTTACCGTATCATTACCGTACCGTCTACCGCAGCAGTGTGTGCATACCTTTACACTTTTTTGCTAATATAATATTATTTACAAATGTTCATGTACAAATTTTTTTTTATAGAAAAAAAGCAATTTCACTTAAAACCATCTACAACGTGCAACAGAGACATAGCACTCCTATTCGTCCACCTGATCGTAGATTTGACCAATCTAGTAACGTATTACTGTCTGCTAGTGTACCTAGTAATAGTGTTGGTAATTCTATGACATCTGGATCAGCTACTTGTGGTGGAAGTTTGGATGAAAATAACGCTTTCCAAAATTGGTCTCAATTACCACCAAATCATTTACCATATTTAAAAAAAAAATGTAAAAAAAATAATGAATATGTCTATGATGATTTAAACGAACATCATCAACAAACTATCAAAAAAAGAAACTTAATAAAATTCTATGAAAAAAAAGCAGCAGAATTGGTCGCACATACTGTAGATACAGCAGCTAATCGTTGCCGTATACATTTACTATGGAAATTATTTGGCATACCAATTGATCAACAGGTAAATAATAAGGAAAAAATTGAATTTATTTATTTAGTTTTTTATTAGTTTTTGAAGCATATACTATGGCCATTAGCATGAATTTATTATTATTATATGTGAATAAAATCTAAATTTGTATGTTTTTAGAAGCTTGGGATCACCGACGTTACATTTAACCAACTAGAAGAACTTGTGAATACATCTGTTTTTGTAAAATCATTATCCGAATATGACCAGAATTATAGCTATATATTAAAACTACTTCTTAAACAACCACAATGGTTTACTTTGTTACATAAGATGATCTCAGGGCAATCTACATTATTACTGGAGACAACATCCACATTACCACCACAGTGTCGTATTTATAACAGTAATAGATCAGAACATCAATATATAGTAGTCTTACCAAATCTAACAGAATTTGATGAATTTGATGCGTTTGTAATAATTGATAATGGAATTGATTCATCGGAGAAACTGGTTTCCACGTCTGATTCATTAGTAAATGTAGTTTTTAGAAGAAATGTGAGTGGTTCTGATGAGGTGGCTGCACTGGTAGAAGCAGTTGGAGATTCAATATGTTATCTTATTTGGCAAACAATCAAATAAGTAGCAGAGTTTTAATAATGTCTCGTTTTGCTACATAATCTTAATGAAAATCTTAAATATACCCTAGATCAAATCTGTTTGTAATATACAACTATACCTAGTATAATTTCGTGCCATTTATATAATGTCTAGTCATTTCATTTTTTAAAAATGTCGGAACACCAAGCTTAGTTTACAATATATAAAAACTTATAACTAATAAATATTATAAAATATCCTTATTCAATATTACTTTATTTAATTTTTATTAACAATTATAATAATATTTTTATATTATAAAATAAAACCTTTCACTCCTTGGTAATCAAAAAAACAGCAAGAATGATTTTGGTTGTTAATGATTACATTTTAATAATCAAGATGATTTGAGCATAACTGTATTTTTCTAAATTATTATAATAAGTGAATAGGCCAATTATTTACACAAAGTCTGATGTAAAGAATGTTATATTTATTAATTTTATGCAAGTGTGATTATTTACAAACTTATAGTACAATTTTATTTTTAAATGACTGGTAATGCACGTATTGAATATTATTATAAAGTTAAAATTGCTTGTTATATTGTATCTTATTGTTACCAATTAATGCGAATGTTTGTATATAATGGCGAATTCCAAATCGTACAATTTATTACTTTTGCTCAATGTCATTAATTATTTTTATTATTTTGTTGAATTATTGGTAGTAAGTAACATTTTTTTATTTCAATGACTCATTTTTATAACTAAGTTTAGTTATTTAATTTATTAATATTATGACGTATCTGACACGGTTGTTGTTTAATCTTTTATAATAATTGTATGGAAAACTGTTGAACTGACCCTGTTATTTTTATTTAAGTAAGTTTTTTATTCAATCTCATTGTATATCAAATATCAACTCTTGATTGTATAAAATATAGATATTTAGATATCTAGATATTAACTGTTAGCCAATTACTTAAGCAGTAATTTATTTATATTTAAGAATTTATTACAAGGTTTATATATCAACTGTTGTTTATAATAATTTTTGGATCTACCTTGTTATTTTTAATACACTATATGCATTTACAGCAAAATTGTAATACAATTATAGTAAATATTTGTTAATCTTGTTTTCATTATTGCAAGTTTAGACAAACTTTTCTTTTAACTATAATTTCTTTGAGCCTTTACTGTTTTAGCTTCAAAATATTTAATAATAATGTTTTATAATTTTTCATGCACATTATCTTCTACCTATAATATTATGTAATCAGAAATATGCAGAGAAATTTATAATTAACAAGGTGCCACCTGAGGTATTAATTTAATTTAGAGAGGAGGGGGCGATTTTAAAACCATTTGTTAAAATTTTTATGAATGCTAAAATATTGATTTCAATTAATTCAAATTAATAAATATTTGCATTCATTTTATTGTGGAAATAATTCATTTTTATTGATTGTACGTCTATTTTAATTTTTTGTATTGATAAATTTGGAATTAAGTCAGACACATTATAAAGTTATTTTATAAAAATTACATCCTGCAAATCTGTTAATAATTTTCCTTGGATCCTGTTCTAATGTATCTCACACAATAAATAGTTTATTTAGGTAGGTAGTTATTATTAAATGGCATTTAAGAGCTCCCGAAATAAGTTAATATATTTACAACACAAAATATGAAATACTCTTCATAAAAAAAAATAATAGTTTATTAAATTGTATTTTGTTTGTTTTTAAAATATCTCAACCAAGGAGCTTTATAAAATCATATATTTATTCAACTTCAACAATAAATAAATTTAGCATAGAACCAATTCATATATTTAATAATTACCTATAGTCCATAAACCTATAAACTAATGGACAGCGCTTAGAGAGAAAAGTCAGGAGTTCGATATAGAGCGAGAAAAGAAACAAATTAGTAAATTACAGTGTGACTACTGCCAAATAAGAAATTGTGTTACAATAAAATCTGCCAATTGTAATATTTTATTGGTAACATAATAACTTATTTATGGTTACCAACTTGTAGGCTTGTAACAACCATATTACCTATTTATATTAAATAATATATATTTATAGTTGATAAAGAAAATGGAAAAAAAATTGAAGTATTTCCTCCATGATTTACTACTTTATGATCTTTCTTTCTTCGTTCTCTCTTCTTTCTTTCTTAGTTACATGGTTCCCTAGCATTGTGGGCAGTGGAGTGCGCTGTCTATTAGCTTATAGGTCTGTATGGTTTCAAGTTTCAACCAACTGTTCCTCCCCTTACAGGGTACAATCAACCTACAAACGAAAAAAGGTGGGTAAGTGGATGTCGCTCTGCTGTACAGTAGGTTACAACTGGGTCAATGTATAATGGATAGTATTAAATTTGAAATTAATGATATAATACCATATTATACGAAAAACGATTCTGAGCGGTGATAGTTAGTCAGTGAGGATATTTTATATTGTTATTACTTATTATTAATATGGTAGGCGGTAAGTTGAATTAATATTATAAAACTACAACAAAATAAAATTGTTATTCTTGGTTAATTTCCTACAAATGTTAAAATAAAATAGTTATAAAAAAGAACCCGTGATTTATAATTTTGAGATTTTTTGGTTACGGAATAACCTATTTACGTGGAACCTTGTTGTAAGTTTTCAATCCTTAACTATAAAAGTTGAGCATTAATTTATACATTTTTAAATTTTAAATTTGATAAATGTTGTCAAAAATCAAACTTTAAATGATTATAAAAAAAAATTGAGCCTATGTATTTTAATATTTTTCAACTGCTATTTAAGCAATATATCAGGTGCCTTGTTTTTAGCCCCAAAAATAAATATTTATTGATACTTAGAAAAAAAATCTAAAAAAATGAAATTTAAAATTGTACGTAAACAGCTCAAAACAAGTCAACATATTTTGAAAATTTTATGAAATATAGGAATTGATAAAACAAACATGATATAAATCTCAAGTGTCTACGGTTATTCGTATTTGAATTACAACAAAATAAGAAAATCTTTGTGACGTGAAAAATCAAGTGAATATCCAATGTTGTAAAAATTAGAATTTCAAACCATCATAAAAATTTAATTTGACTTTCTTATAGACATTTTTAGTAGATAACCTTAAAATGAGTTTTTTATTACATTTTAAAATCTTAGATTTTAAAAAGAACAATTTTTAGGAATTTCTAACTCAAAATAATTTGTACATTTTCGTGATTTTTACACCTTTTAGCAAAATTTAAACTTTAAATGCTTATAAATAAAATTGTTACTACCTTTGCATATCCATGGATTTTTAATATTTTTCAAATGCTATTTAAGAAATATATTAGGAGCCTTGCTCTTTACCCAATTTTTGTCAATTTTTTTGACATTCATAGAAAAAAAGGTGGGTAAGTGGATGTCGCTTTGCTTTACAGTAGGTTACAAGTGGGTTACTGTAACGGATGGTCTTAAATTTGAATTCGATGATATAATATCATTGTATAAGAATACGATTCTGAGCGAAAACGGTCTGTCAGCCTATGATATTACCAAGTATATTTGATGATATTATTGTGAATAAAGTAATTTATATTATTATATAAAATCTATTTACGTGGAGCCTTGTTTTCAATTGTCAATCCTTAGCTATAAAAGTTGAACATTTAATACATTTTAAACTACAAAATAATTATTAAATTATAAATTTGATAAATTTTGTAAAATTTAAACTTAAAATGCTTTAAAAAAAAAATTGTGACTATGTATTTTTAATATTTTTCAACTGCTGTTGGAACGATATATTAGGAGCCTTGTATTAAATTTCCACGCTTTTTTACCAACAAATAAAATTCTATTGATATTTATAGAAAAAAACTAAAAATTGAAAACTGTCAATGTAAACAGCTCAAAAAGAGTCAAATTATTTTCAAAATTTTATCGTGTATAGAAAATGCTAATATAAACAGTGAAATTTTCAAGTATCTACAGTTATACGTTTTTTAATTACAACAAAATAAGAAAATCGTTACATGAGAAATTGAGCGAATATCAAATGTTGTAAAAATATGAATTTCAAACGCTGGTTGCAATTGGTTAGGTTAAGTTATTTATATTATAATTAGAAAAAATATGGCATATACCTACATTTTTTACAAATATATTTATTAAAAATGCAAATATTTCGCCTGTACAACGTAATTACTTTACATTTAATTTGTGATGGTTTTGAATTGTATTATTGAACAAATAAAATTGTGTATAAGTAGTGAGTGGAAGACAAGTCTCCCACTCTTTTTGTTCTTTAAACCATTTGGACTCAAGCCCTATGCATTTGAGGACCCTATTTACGCGCATGCCTACGATAACAATATTTCATAAAAGAAACGATTTGGTTTTATTTATTTTAAGCGTCAACCGTGGAGGTTATAATATGAATATAAGATTTGACCAAAAGTTTATGTTTTGTGAGGCCCGCCCGACCATGGTATAGTTTTCAGTATAAATAATAATTATTAAATTAAAATAAAATGAGAATAAACAATGCACTATGTATGGATGCAACAATCAAATTGTTCTACAAAAAATATTTCATGAAATAAAAATGTTTACACGTCATGCAAGGAGGTTATAATATGAATATTAGATGTAACCAAAAGTTTCTGTATTGTAAGGACCGTGGTATATATTTCAGTGTCTAGTTGTGCCGATACGCGCGTGATAGGCGCCCAGCACTTTTAGAGGTTTCCACTTTACCACCCGGCACTTTTTGGCAAGGGTGGCCATTAAGTCATTAACGAGTTAATAAGTTAAAAGTTAAGTTTGACACAATGCAAAGACGGATTAATGAGATGGAAATGTTCAAATAAAAATTGTAGTTCCAGTATAATAACGAAAATTGATAAATATTTTCATGCATCCAATAGTGAACATAATCATGTACCTAAGTAATATAATAAAGAAAATATTAAAAGACAAATTTTAAAAGAAAATTGTAAGCGAAAAGCTTAAGAAAATACATCTGCAAGTCCTTTACAAATTATTCTAGTATAGTTATACCACTTATACATGGACCTAATAGTTACTAAATAGTGACGTATCACATCAATGCGTATGCAATTTATGGCAAAAAGAGAAAATAATAGGTTCCCATTGTTCCCAATTTATCCTACTAGGTACTTTGAATGAATCTATATTACAACATTTATTTAAAAGTGCTAAATTTGTTTTTGTTCCCGAAAGTTTCTGAAACCAATGATTTCGTTTGCATGACAAAATGCCAAAATTTTAAATGTATGTCACAACAAATCAAATATTTTGGAGATGGTACTATTCGTACTTATAATTTTGCAGCAACATTTTTTTTTACAGTTATATAATATTATTTAGCCATATAGGTATATATATAATCTACAATACACCCATACGTTAACCGTTTTTATAGCCATAGGTATTGCATTCTTTTTTACCAAACAAAACAAAACTAATTTACACTAAAATGTGGAAGTATCTCTTGCAAATATGTCAAAATCTTAATGTTCAAAAGCTGCATCGGAGCTCACGAAATAAGCAAAGAAATATTTCTAAATGTCATTGTTGAAACTTTCCATTTTACTCTAGCCCAAGCTTGATGGAGAAAAGTAGAAAATACGAATACATTTAAGGCATTAGAATTAATAGTAGATAACCTACCTTATTTACTACCTTATTTTATTCTTAGTTTTTAAAGAAATTCAAAATTCGAATTTGGATTTTTTTAATTATTTTAGGTTTCCGGTTCTTTTTTTTTTACTATTAATTTTTATAATATTAAATAAAATATCTATATGAATTACAGATGAATGGAGAATCAAAATTGCGAAGTGCATATAAAGTAATAAAGACAATAACGATGAATTCGATCAATGGCCAAACTTAAAAGTTGGACATTTATTTTTGGATTAGGTGCTAATGTCATACATTGAACAAGATTCATTATTTCGGCGAATGCTTTGGGCACAAGAATGAGCATTAAATCCAAGGTAGGTACACGCCACATGATAACTTAGTAACTTACTCTAAATCATGTTATAAATCATTTTTATTAATAATATAGATATTAGGTACTTATTAATATATTTAACTGCTTTTATCCAATCTGCCTGTTTATAATAATTACTTTATTTTTAAGAACCACCAATGGAGCAGACAGTTTCCACAGAACTGACAACGGGAAATGTTATAGCACGCATCCTTTTACATGACATGTAGTAATTTCTCTTTTGAAGAAAACCCGCGCTAACAATGAAATAATTGAAAACAATATTACTAAAACCATGGCAACCAAAGACTTTGATAGACATTGATAGTGATATTTCAACAATTAATTCTTACTGAGTTACTAAACTAAGAAATAAGAATATAATGAGATATCTAAAATGAATTGGTAATAAGTATGTAATGCATAGTTAAGTAAATATAAATGTATAATAATTCTTAATCTAATAAATGTACCTATACAATTACAATATACATGTTTGATATATATTATTTTATTTGAAATAAAAATCGATTGTTACCGATTCTCATATAAATATACATTTTTTACGATACACGTATTCGCGATGGTGGAGAGGGGAGGTAACCTATGTTGATTCTCAATCTCTAATCAAGCTAATAAGTAGTTGTAATTACTAAACTAGTTAAGTACTAAAGTACCTACCAACCTATCCATTGTGATTTAGAATAATTTAGATTTTTTTAGTTAGTTTAAAGGTAACTAAAGAAAAATCACATTTTTTAATCGTAGACTGTAGTTATTAATACTACAGTTATGAATTGTTTTGTTTAATTACGATGTATTACGTAATATGTAATATTATTAATTTTAAAATTTTGAATATACATAAACATTCCTTGGTTTAATAATTTAGTTGACACAAAGGTATCATAATTCCTAAGCCTCTAAAACTATAGGTACAAATGTACAATAATAGAAGGACTAGCACGACTAGAAACTAACTTATTATATTTAAAAAAAAATAAAAGTTGCACAATTAATACACCTGGTTGTAAAATTATAAATTAACTTCTTTTTAACTGAGTAAATTAATATTTACCAAGCCCGGATTAAGGGCGGGCAGGGGGCATGGGCCTACAAATTACAATACGGATATCGAACAATAGCGGGCCACTGGCATAACGGGTAGTGCGTTTTCCATAATATATGAATAGTGGATATATTATTATTATTTGTCCCAGGGCCCAAAGTTATATTAATTCGGACTTGATATTAACTTTTAACTTTCAATGTTAAATACATTATTTGTTAATTATTATTATAACATAAAAATATATAAATATTAAATAGGTAACTAAAAAAGAATTTTCTTAACACTGACTTAATTATCTCAAGTTAATTGTTTTCATTGACTAGCCCAGTTTTGTATATTTGTTGTATAAATGTATAATATATGTATAGAATTTAGTTTAGGTACATAATATTTTTCTGCACTGTTAAACTGTTTGCCGTAATCGAAAAAACTGACTGAAAGGTATAGGTACAAAATCATAACTCATATTGCATGTTTGTATAGCTTAATAGTTATCCCCCTTCTATTAAATATACATATTAATGAATAATAATAACAATAATATGTGCATATAGGGGTATCATCTTTGAGCTAACGTGTAGGTACCTATCGGATGCGCAAAAACCACCTGGACGTCGCAGATATAGGCAGATACTTACAGGAAATGTGACATTTCGCGCGGTTGGGTTGCATTTCTTGTTTTTTAATATCATGCAAATGGGCATAATAATATATATGTATGTTATATTATAGGTACACGTGTATAATTTACCAGATATACACGTTTACGGATATTATTATGCATTGTATATCGTTACGATGAAACGATAGCTGTACGATATAATATAGACTGCACGATTATAATATAATATACCTAACTATAATATACACACACCAGTGATGTGTAATATACATATATAAAAGTACAATCGACCGTCAAGGTTATTCAAATTTAGCGTTGCTGAAGTAGTGAGGTCACACACGTATACATTATAGCAGACTTTTATAAATATATAATCCTTTCTATATTATATTGTTACGCGCAAAATGTGTAGGTACCTATATATTTATATGTATATAGGCTCCATACCACTTTATTATATGTACGTATATAATTATTTGTGTAACATACACGATGGTCACAGAACATAGACGTTTAAATAAATGTATAATATGTAATTATGTTTTTAAAAATAATAAAAAGGCGCTGCATGTTGTGTAGTGGTCTTTTATAGTGAAGGCATTTAGTGTGAATACATATAGTGCTTACTATAGCACTTGTAGCTCTGAATCCAATTCTTGTAAGTTGGTAAGTACCTGTATAAATAAGTATAATATGTACAGATGTACTTACTATACTTTTACCTAAATGCAGTACATCATCGTACACTGACCCACGGCCTACGCCATATATAATATCGAACGAGAAGTTGAAAATAGAGTTGATTTAGTCATTTTTCAATTATTAGGAACGCTATACCGACAATATTAGATATATCTTGTCAAAAAAATGTCTTAACGACACACCTAAAGAGAGATAGTTTACATTGTCAAAATATTTTGATTTTTTTTCTTTTTATTTAGTTTGTTTTTGTTTCCTGAAAAGTAGACTAATTGATGACTAATTCTCTTTTATTCGTATTCTGTCTAAATTATGATGCATGTTTTTAGAATAATTTTATTGTAACTCCGTATACAGGTACTATGGTCTTTATAAGCAAGTGCAGTACAAGCAAAGGTGGGCATTAAATTGTTAAAAAAATAATTTTTTTAACTTTTTAACTTAACTAGTTAATTATTTTTGTTTTTAACTTATTAACTTATTCAGTTTAAATGTTTATTGTTGTAACTTAAGTTAATTATCATTGTCGTGCAGTTAAGTTAATTTTCTTTTCGATTCATGCGTAATCAACTAAACAATACTGATTCGTCGACTCTTTTCAATTTTTGTAATTTATTTTCGAATTATATATTATAATAATCTAATTTTTTACATAGCGTGTTAAACGTCTTGGTAAATGTTTATGTATACCAATTACTATGGCAGTCTATGACTTAAAAATATTGTACCTTGAAAAAAATTAACTTTTTTTAACTGAGATAAGTTAATTTAAGTTTCTATCTTAACTTCAAACTTATCTAGTTATATTTTATTTTTTGTAAACTTTTAACTTAACTGAAGGCAATTTAATTGAATTAACTCAACTTGCCACAGTTAATTATTTTCATTAACTTGCCCACCTTTGAGTCAAAAGTCACAAGTCAACATTTTAAATATCCCTGTAAAGTGTAAAGTATAGTTAGGTATTATTAGTACCTATAATATATTATTATATATACAAGGTGATCCATTTAAGTATTTAAGTGTCTCATATTATTTTGAAAAGATTACAAATAATGAAAGTATTACTAAATTATTTTTACATTACTTTATGTTATAGCAATCCAAATTGTTGATAAGAAATGTTTTTATATGTCTTTTGTAATATTCTTAACTTTAAATTTGATAATAGATCAGTTCACTCCATAATATTAAAAATAACAAGAGTTAAACGGATTATTCTTAACGTAAAATTTGCTATATTATGCGTTAGTAAGATTGAGACAAGTTCAGGCAACACGTCAGATACGTAATATTATTATTAAGGCTTAATTATTTTTTACTAGATTTATAATTTTTAAAGATTTTTGATAATATAAAATGTTGGTTAAACGAACGCCGTCCGTTCGACATTTACCAACGTTTTTTTATGAAAAAATAATGTGAAAATTTTTCAACGTTTTCTTGCAATAAATTAAAAATAATAATATAATTTGAGTATTTGACATATTTTTTTTCTGGAAAGCAATTTAATATTTCTTATTAGACACATATTTTAAACTTTATAGTAATATAGTCCAACTAAATGTTTAACATGTCGTATAGGTAATGTCTTATCGACTTATAAAATTTGTTATAAAAAAAGCTAATCAGTTATTCTATATTAATATAATTACTTAAATTATAAACTATTATAAAATATGTATAGGTATTAGCCTAAAAATATCAAATATATTATAATTAATTTTAACAATCAATAAATCTACCAAATGTATCTATATATTTTAACAATCAGCACACATTTCAATGTATTAAATGTATAATGGCTTATCAACTAATATTAAGTTTATTAAAAATGATAATCAACTATTTTATTACCTATTATAATAATTACTTAACCAATCAATATAATATAGTTGATATTGTTATAAAAATGTTAACTATATTATAATATTTATTAAATATCAATATAAATAATGTAAGTTGTCACAATCAGCACATATTTCAGAGCATAGTCTTAGAAGATAAGGTCGGACAACTTCCCACCCTCCCGCCTGTTACAATATTTCCGCTTAATGGGGCAAAAACATTTCCTATATTGCCGCAAAAGCGCTGCCGGTTAGACTTATTTTGAGGTTAAGAACAATATTTATATGGTATTCGGGGTTATTTTTATGGACTATATTGTTATATTATTTTTTCCGACCATATAAACTAGCTAGTTATTTTAAACTTTTATAATACTATAATGCCATAACCACAAAAAAAGTTTGCAGGGCAACGCTCAATTGTATAGCCGCCAAATTTTGAAATGGATTTGTCTCATTAAGCGGAATGCTGATAATGTATAGTTGTCCGGCCTTATCTTCTAATACCGTGTTTCAGAGTAATTAAATGTGTAATGGCTTATCAAATTTATTAAAAATGTAGATTAGTCATTTAACCACTATAATTACTTGAAATACTAGTTTATTAACTGTGAAGTATAGTATTTGTATAAAAAAATATCTATTCTATATCTTTATGGTTATAGGTTATGAATTTAGCACCATCATATCACTAAAAAGAATCCAAAGTGGTGCAAGTATTTTGAAAATTAATTGTTACTATTTTTGGGAATTTGCAAATCAAAATAGTACTTAGGAAGAATTGTTGGCAAATTAGTCCTATCCGTTTCGAACCGACACGTTATAATAACGTTATATTAGACAAAAATCTATCGAAATTTGTAAACGTAATTATAACGAAAAGCGATAACCAAAAATAATTAAATACCACAAAACAAAACAAATATATTTTAATTACAAAACGTAATTTATAAAATATCTATCATCAAACGGAAAATTACGCAAAAAGTAATTTATTGAATATCATTGAACAAAATATAACTCAAAACGAAATATTTTAAAATCGATTTATTTAAAAGGTCTATTGGTTTCGTAGAAACATTTATTTCATGCAAACAATCTAAGAATTGATTATATTATATTCCGTATCCGTATATTACCTACCCGCATTAGTTATTATTTTTAAATTTAATAGGTATTAACATTATTTTAAATAACGATAAACGCAAAATCTGTGTAATGTTTTAATTCTAAATACCTAACATAAAACGGAATTTTTTTCAAATGCAAGCCCTGAGTAAATCAATTGCAAACCACTTTTTGGTGTTTTAAGACAAACTGTGAGAGGTTGACAGAAATTAGTAAAACTTTCGACAACATTTTTGGGAGGGGGGCATGTTTATCTTATAAAATAATTTTAAATTTAGTTCTGCCAAGTTAACGAAAACAGATTATATGTTGTCAGTCATAACTGGTGTCACCACTAGTAACTATGGTAAAAATATTTTCAGGAAAATAATATGTTCATCAGAATATTTTAAAAAGTTGGGTAAATAATTAGGAAATATTTTAGTTGTATCCTTTGGCCAAGAAGTTCATATTTTTGAAAATATTTTATAAAAAACCTTTAAACAAAATATTTTAATCATATTTTTTCAAAAAATATTATTAACCGCGTACGGCGTAATACACGGTCACACGGTACACCTATTCAACGGATTATAATAATAATCATAACCGCTTCCTATAGTTCTTATCAATTGTCAGTAGTCAGTACTTAAGTATAGGTAAAAGGACAGTTAATATAGGTATATCAGTTTGAGGAAAAAACTATAAATCTATGCCTACTAAACGATTTTGTAAGTATCGTATGAAATAATGGAAGTACCTACAAACAAAAAATAAATAATTTTAATCATTCTAGTTTACCTATCAATTTTTAGGTTTCTCGCGTTTTATGTTTAATGCTAATGTATAAAAAGTCAAACAAACTTCGTTTGAAAATTATTGATAAAAAATTCAGAACGTACAATTTTTTTGTAACTCGAATTTTTTTATAAAAAAGTAGGTTTTTATATAGAATTAAATATATTCAAATTTATTTTTTTATAAAATGTGTGGTATTTAACGGCCAATATAAAGGTAAAATCAAAACTTGGCTATCATACTTAGTTTTGAAGTTTTTGTACGTAAACCTTGAAATTAGGGCAGTGACGACGCGTGTTATAGCATTATACAAAATATCCATCGACCAGTGGCGGATATATCCTAGTTCTGAGAGGGGGGGGGGTGAATATCGAATAAACAGGGGTTCAACCCATCCCATTATTTTTTATTGTATTAATGTATAGTGGTGATAAGAATCCTACTTATGCCTAAAATTTTTTTTTTATATTTTTTTATTTTTTAAAAGTAAATTTACAATCTATACAGTTTTGTACAATGAGTAGGTTTGATTAGGAAGGTTACCCAGTAGTACTGGTAACACCAAGCGAAGTGACAATATAATAACATATAATAACGATGCCATAAAATCTATAGTTGTTGTTTGAAACTACTGCGACATCATTAGGTACAGAACAACTTAATAGCTTCGTGGTTTTAATTTTGTTAGTTGTTACTACTTATTTCATTATTATCATGACATAATCGTCGTCGGCGTACAGAGCGCGACGGACTCCTCGGTGGCGGCTGCAGCGTATAACGACGTACCTCCACGAACGGTAACAACCACGCACACCGTTCGTCGGCGCGTCGTTTTCGCCTCCACGCACCGGGTTACGGTCAAAATGGCCGATGCGCCGCCGCCGTATCCGTGTTTTTATTTATTTACCCTCACCCGCCTCGCATCGGAGTCGGATCCACCGCTACCCCCCTCGCACCATCACAAATCGCCGACCGACCCGTCGCCCTACCGCCACTCACCGCCGTGCCAGCGCGTGTTATTATCGCGTGTTCGCGCGTGCGTGTGCGTGTGTGCGTGCGTTAGTGTGCGCGAGAATTGCCGCGCGTGCGTGTGTGGTGCATGCGTGTGCGTGAGTTTGTATGTGCACTCGCGTATGTGTGTGTGTAACATTGGGTTTTATTATTGTCACCAGCGACATCAACCAACCAGCACACTGCCGTCGATCCGAATCAGTGTCATTTCGCCCGGTAAAGTGTGTTTTGTCGTCTTCGTCGTCGTTGTCGTCGCGTTATTTTCGTCGGGCAACGATCACACGATATTAACTCTCGTCGTCCGCGGTCATCGCGCCGTCTCGTCGTTGCTACGTTATCGCGCGTTCTGGGCCGTTACTGTAACGAGTGGACGAGCGAGCGCACCCGCGAACGTCATTCGTTCTGATCACGTTGGTTTGGACGCGCGCGCGTTAACGTTGTTGTTGTTGTCGTCGGCCGCCGTACCGATCTCCGTGTACTGAACATTGGCTGCGACATGCTATCGCTGTAGTCACCGATCCATACTGCCTGGCCCTTTCGGTGCCCGATGACCGTCGCGCACGTTTTACAGTAAGCTAGGTAAGTCATTCGAGCTAATCCAAGCCAGAGGCTGCGTCCGTCTCGCTAATGGTCTTGTCACGTGCGTTCACAGTCTGCAGGCTGTGAAGATCATGCCACAAGGAACGACCCAACTGCAATCGGATGACACTGGCGGTGGCGAAGGAAATAGCCGAAACAAACGCAGGACTGTGCCATAACGCATGGTGACTATGCGTGCATTCGTCTAGTACCGACATTACACCACAGTGATTAAAAAATTGTCCATGTGAGTTGTGACGTCTGTCTAGTAACATTTTCTCAGGTTAGGTGTGCCGTGTTGTACGTTAACTTTGTGTTAAGCACGCCTTAACAACAAACAATGTTCATAGATACCTACATGTTTTTATGTTTATTCCAAATCATTTTTTAGCATAACGCTGATTAATGACGTCGACCAGTAATAATCATTAAATTACTTACTTGCTCTACGCTAAAGGAACATAAAATAATGTTCATACCTATGGCTACCTATGTGTTGCATTCATTTTTTTACAATGCTAAATCCAAATCCTTAAAAAGATTCTATTTTACCTATTTATATTTTTTTCTTACCATTTTATAAAAAATGTAATGGTTCGAGAAATTATGTAGGTCATTTTACTGTTAAAACTACAGAAAAATAGTATCATGTACTGATTTGTATACATTTAACCATATCTAAGCATGATAAAGACAAGGACAATGGCAATTTAGATGTATATTCAACACGTATTCAATTCAACGTTGTTTTTAATAATGACTTCATGCAAAGCTTTATAATATTTTTTGTCTTAAAGAATTATTACGTAGAATTGGCAAGGACAAAGGTTAAAGTCTGGTTAAAACATTAAATAATTCTATTTTTGATTAGTACGCCAGTTTACTCATCATATCTTATCTTAATGTATGTACCTAATTGCAACATTATAATAATATGGCTTGTCATTTTAATTGGTAGTTATAATTGAATTATTGATTTGATTTTGAAATTGTATATTCGATGCTTATTGGTCATCTTCCCAGTTAGGTATCTGTGATTACTACCGTAGTCTTAGACTACCTGTGGTATGGGTTATCCGTGTTCAATCAACCACACTCTTTTAATATTTACACTTTAATCCAAAACCACTAGTAATATTGCCTATATTGTTGGTTTTATTCAAATAATTGTACAGATTGTTAGCTACAAACCAATTTTGATTTTGAACATTTTACACTTAAAATACGTTGTAACCATCAATCCATTTCCTTTTATTTACTTTGCTAAAATCAGGCAAAATTAAACCTATAACTTAATGTCATGATTACCTATTGCTACATTTTCTAATTAAGTGTAAAATCCCATTATCTTGAAACAGTTTCACAGTTTATTTTTTCTGTCTTAGTCGTCAGGCAAGTTCAAGGGCAAGTTCTATTAAACTAAAATTGCGTTTGCCTCAGAAACACAGTTGTAGACATACTATATTGCACAACTCTATGAAATAAATGGACTCTTATAATTACATTATCATAAGAATGAAGAACTACTGGGTGCTCTTTGTGTGATATTTTTGAAACGTTAACTTAAGCAACCATAGTCTGTACAACAGTTTGCCGCTACTAGGGTTCACTATAATCTAGTTCTATAAGAGGGAACCTTATTACATTGTTCTGTGCCTTATCGCAAAACATATTGAATAGTCCATGTGTTATAAGAAATGTAATACAGGAGTTGTATCACCAGTATATCTACAATCGTGCTTAAAAACAACAATTAGTATCTACCTATTAAGTAATGATCAAATAATTTAAAAACATAACCGACAGGTGATATAATATAACATAAATAATACAATTTTTTTGGTACATAATTAATAAACTAACTATATGCAATCAATAAGTAGGTTCCAGTGATAGTAACTGACAACTGTAGTCGAAACAATCTATAACTTATCATTAATTTATTACAGCAAAAGATAACTAGATTACTTGAATCGCTTGGGGCAAAATAAGGTTTGAGTTTTAGAAAAATATTAGGTGTATATTGAAATGCAGGGGTCAAGAAATTTCTTCAGGTTATCAAAAATTTGAATTATCAAGGTTCCGCTGTATTTGAGTAATATAGGTGAATTAGGTACAATATATATGTAGTAGATATAATTTAATACGGGTGGAAAACATATTAAAAACAAATTCAATCCAATCAGACCGAGAAATAGAGTGTTTTTAAAACTGGTGAATATAATATGGTTTTTAAACAGGTACCTATACAATAATTGTATTAGATTATTACCTTTTTAAATTGTACGTACACAGACAGTACACCTGTTAGGGTTCCCGAAGTCAGTAGTTGGTGTAGACATCACCAGAAAAGAACTAAAATATGTCATCAGTAAGTAGGTAATGCCTAATGTTATATTTTATGAACTGGGCTCAGACCCAAAAACAATAACAAATGATCAAATATGCCTTAAAAAAATCTAAAATATTTGCTAAATTTAATATCATGTTTTATGTTACAACATTAAAATGATAAAACAGTCACTTAAAATAAAACACAGAAGGTACCTATTGGCTAACCTATACACTTTCATTTAAGTATATTACTAGAATATTTTTATCTATTTATAATAAATTACTTGGGGAGCGATGAGCAGCTTTGATTAGCGGTGATCAGTGAAGTGCGTTTTTTGATGAGCGGCCATTCATAGTTTGACATTTTACTTTTGGTAATAGAAAAGTAATACCTAAGTACAACAATGGTCGTTCGCTGATTACATGTTTCATCAATACACAATTTTACTCCGAATTAATTAGACAAAATTTTTATAAATAGTAAACTAGTAGAAAAAATGAAAAAACTTTAAAATATGCAAAAGCTCCTGAATATTAATGTTACGATAAAACTCCTTATTATATATTTCTAATACATTTAGTCCTGAATAATTTGTTCTACTGCTAACCTATCTATTTTTCTCCATAAATACGCCGCTGCATGAACATAATATATACTTATGCGAGTACTTATGTGTTCAAGATAAACAATTAATTATTTTTTATTAATAAAAAAAAAGTAGGTCATTTCTTTTTCAGAAATTAATAATTAGTATTGTAGGTATCTATTAATATATTGCAAACCAATTAATCACAAATTATTTAATGCTAAATTTATTATTGACTAAAATATTAGTTTATTAGTTACTATAAAAAACATAAAAATATTAAATTTTACTTTTGTAGTTTAAATGAAAACTTTTTAATTTTTCTAAATAGGTATATTTGTTAGTTCCTAGTTTTATTATCAAAAACGACTAGGTGCTTAAAACTGGTAAAGTATTAAGATAATAATTGTACCTATAAATTAAATATGATAACTTATCCTGAAAACAATAACTAATTTAAAACTTAAGTAATACAAGCACAGATATCCTTAATTGTACATTAAAAATTTAATTAAAATTTGTCCAAAACTAATGTTCACCCATGACATTGTAGATCAGCAAATATATATTTATACCTTTCTACCTAATCAACTTTTTTTTAGTTATAATATAAATCTAATTTAAATTGTATAACTTTTATTTAATCTATTCTATTTTATTAGGTACCTATTTACAATATTTCTATAACTAAAATAATTTAAATTCTGTAACTTGTTATGCAGCAGAAATGAGTGTGAATGAAATTGCAGACATAGAAAATCTACCATCCAATTTTTTTTTAACTGAATAAATAGGAATATCGTGCCTTATAAACTCCACTTAAACTAGGGTGTCATAAACCTTTTCCAATAAGTGGACTACAGTAACATTTTAAGTATCTGGTGATCGACCACTATTTATATTATTACATACAGTTTAAATGTATAGTAATATTCTTTTTTATTATTTATCCATTCAAAAATTATGTTTTTCTTCGCTAATAAATATTTTACTTTGCATTTAAAGTCAAATTTTAAAAGTATGTTTAAGATTAAACACATAATCAACCTGTATTAGTATAATTAATCTTTTATACAATCATCCAATATTCCTCTAAAGATTAATTGTTGGGCACCCCATGACTTAACTCAGTGTCACTAAAAAAATTTGTAAAATTATGCATGCATTATTGTGCAAGAAATACTTATAGAAGGATTTAAAATAAAATATTTTTTATTATACCCAGTCATTTTATATTTTTAAATATATTATTAAAGTAGAAGCGGCTTATTAGGAACACGGATAATTGATACAATCACGTTATTGAAACAAAATATCTAGAGACTACTACTAGCAGTTGGTGTATTTTTTTTGTTTTTTTTTATTTATTCTGTTAAAAACTATGTTTTAAACAGTATATTTTAAATAACTTAATTTTAATTTAATATGTAATTTGCTTATATGCCAATATGCCGTGTACTAGTATGTTCTTCTGTCTATTTATTACTTACCTATTTTAAATCTTAAAAGTATTTTAAATGTATTTAAATTATTTTCTGAATGGATGTTTTATGTAGATATTATATTATGTAAGTAGTATATATATGCCATTCCTGGCGCAGTCCATATTATATCAATAAAAGATCACAAAGTAAACAATGTGTAAAAAGATCAGAAAATCTAAATGCAATAATAATTAAAATATTTTTCGTAAAACTTATGATATTAATAATTAAAATCTAAATGCAATAATAATTAAAATATTTTTTAATAGAATTGTTCTATTGAAAATAAAAATCTAAATGTAAAAAATGTATTAAAAAGAAATTGAATAGGTAGGTACCTTAGTTAAAGGAATTGAAATGTATAATAAAAGAATGGAAACTATAAACAATTTTAATAAGTTACAAAAAATTGAAATGCAAAACGAAATAGAAAACTCAATATTAAATAATGAAATCTTTGTTAAGTTTTGTAAATTTGAATACTATAATACTAATAAAAATAAAAATATTAAAATTATGAAATATAATCTAAATAAAATTCCAATTAAAGGAAATATTTTAATTGTCGATCATGGACACAATATTTCTGGAAATGGAAAACCTTATGCTTCAAAAATACTAGAATCACCAACATGGCTTGAAATTTGTAAAATTGCTAATGATTTAATAATTACAACCGGTACTTATTCTTTCAATTATCTCCATGATATTTGTGTTGTTCAAGATTTAGGATATATTAAAATATGTTGTCTTGGTATGGGAGGTACAGATGCCGATCACAAAATGTTTAGAATATAATTATATATTATTAATTTAATTTTTTAATAGAATTGTTCTATTAAAAATAAAAATCTAAATGCAAAAAAATGTTCAATATTTAACGCGTGCGCCATTCACCCATTCGGACACGCGTTATTAAAATCCAAAAATCTTTAAAAACGATTTTACACTATGAGACTATGAGGGGACTTAAAAGAATTAAAATCAAAAATGTTTAATGTAAAAATAAAGATTCTAAATAAATAGAAACAGAGTTATACTTAAATGAAAAATATGAAGCGGGGGGTAAAGTTTTAATATGTAGTGTAGATAAGTATATAAAACAATCTGTGTTGATCCGACTTGATAATATCAAATATTAATGAAATATAGGACTTACACGATCGCTTTATTTTTTTATATTTAATAAAAATATGCAAAAAATGCAAAAAATCTACAAAATCATTCCCAGCTTTGCAGATAACCCGTTAGGAAAAAAGAGAGGCCGGAACTTTTTTACAGATATTTGCAAAAGCTATCGTGGGACAGTGAAATTACCCAAGTGCTTTATTCGGCAGGTCAACCGACCAGGTTTTCAGTAGATGGCATAGGTGTGTGCACCCACCTATACAATCTACCGTAAACAATCTTCAAAGCCTGATGAAATTAGTAGGTGAATATGGGCGCCACACATTCTCCCCCAGTTTCAATCCGACAAAGAACACATAAATCAAACGCGTTAAACCATTGAGCTACAACACTTGGGCATGTATAATGATTATTTAAAACACTATTTAAATAATTCAATAAAAAAACATCATAATATAAACTATACATATATAATAATAGTATGATAAGATATTCATACGGATGTTAAAAAATAATCAGTCTAACGTTGATTATATATTATTATTATATTATTTTTATTATTATTATACAACACTGTATAGGTATTATAATATATAAATATATAATACTTCGTAAGTATTATATTCGATGTTTAAAAAATAATTTACTTTAATTTAAAATATGTAATTCCTCTTTATTACTTTCCATAGTTCGTTTAGTGAAAGTTTAATTTCATTATAATTTTTGTTTTAATAAAACTTAAAATATTTTCGAAACAACAATTACTAATTAAATGGAAGTTAAATGATTTTAATTGATTATGTTTTTGTGATATATTTTAAAAGATTTTCGAAACAGCAATTACCCATTATATGATTCCATAACTTATTACTAATTTCATTATCAATATCAATATCAATGTCACTATCATTAAATATAGGTCTTAGGATATTACGTTGATGTTCAATCAAATTTAAAAGTGTTTTCATATTTTCCATTTCTATTATTTATATTAGTAAATATTTTTTTAACATCGAATTATAAAACATACATATTATGAGTATAGGTATACTATAATATATAAATATATAATACTTACGAAGTATTATATTCGATTTAAATTTTCGATGTTTAAAAAATAATTATTATTTATGTTTTTTAATTCTTTCTAGTCGTTTAAATTTTTTTCCTTTTTTCATAGTAGTTTTAATACTTCGATTAACATCATCATCATCATCACTATCATTGTCGCTGTCAGTGTTATTGTATTCATTAATCATATTAATGACCTGTAATATTTTATGTTGTTGTTCAACCAACATTAAAAGTAATTCCAAATTTTCATTTAGCATTTCTATTATTTATTATAAAATATAAAAAAAATTTTTTTAAACGCGTATTTAAAAACAACATAACAACATACTATATTTATATTAATAACAACATCAATATAAAAAAAACGACTCGTTAACGTAAAAAAAACGACTCGTCAACGTAAAAAAACGACTCGTCAACGTAAAAAAACAACTCGTCAACGTAAAAAAACAACTCGTCAACGTAAAAAAAAAAAAAAAACGACTCGTTAACGTAAAAAAACGACTTGTTAACGTAAAAAAAACGACTCGTTAACGTAAAAAACAACGACTCGTTAATATTATAGGATATAAATAAATTAAAAAGATAACTACTATTTTAAAAGCAAATTCGTAAGTGTTATATTCTAATTAAATTTCAATGTTTAAAAAAATTTTAATTTTTTTTATAATAAATAATAGTAATGGAAAATAAAAATCAAATTAATGAATTATGTTTGCCAAAAACTATAAAAACGATAGATGCTAATAATGTAAAAAACGAATTTGGTCCCTATGAAATCAAGGATAAAATTTATAAAATTTACAAACATGAACTAAATAAAGTGGAATCGTTTCGCAAATCATGTGTAATATTCAATAAATTTAATAAAATATTACAAATAAAGTACAAGAATCAAGAAATACTTTTACAACGGAAGAAATGGATGAAATATTACCGATACGAGCAATGTATTATTGCACTCATGATTGGAATCAAGGTGCAATATCTGAATTTATTGATTTTCGAAAAAACTGGAAATTTCCTATTTTGTATTCTCAGGTTCGTGGTGATTATATTCCAACTTGGGATCAATGGGAATGTTTTGGTATGATAAAGTCTGAAATTACAATATCCGAATTTATTAAAAATTTTAATTCGATTTTTAATAACACATTTTTCTATAATTACATAGATAACAATGATAAATTATGGTTATCAATTGATATAATTTCGGATTATCATTTTTATCCATATGCTCTAACTCCACAAAATGATGATACAGATGAAGAATATGAATGTGGAAATATTAATAGTGAAAAAAAAATTGCTAATAAAATAGAAATAATCGAACAACGTAAAAAAACAACTCGTTAACTCGTTAACTCGTTATTTTTTAATAGAAATATTTCTATTAAAAAAATTATGTTATTTAAATAAATTTTATAATTTTCAATAAATTCTAAACATAAATGACCACATATAGGTGGATCATTATAGTATTGAAATTGGGAAACAGTACAAAAAAGATTATCTTTACCCAAATATTTTAAAAGTTCTTTGGTGGCTCACCAACTATATGACCAAATGGGTCAAAATATATTTTAAATGTATTGTTAATTTTTTCCATGCAACCCAATGAGAACCATTTTGAGTAGAATCATTTAAATTCAATACTCCACATTCATTTCCCATGGTGTTGTAGGTAATTCATTTAACATAAAACATCCTCTATAATTTTTTATTTTATTTCCAAAATAATTTATATCTATATTACTCAATGGATCAATTTTTATATTATTTTCTTTAATCCAAAACCGTGTATAAATACCTTCAAATTTTTCAATATTATTTCTAAATGTTTTTATTTCAAATTATTCATTTTTCAATTTTTTTTTCAATATTTTTTTTTTTTTTTCAAGCCAGAACCTTGTGATCTAATTTTTTCCATTTCTTTATTATGTCGAATTGTTTCTTGTTCCATTTTTTTTTTATGTTTAGCATCAGATATTGCATTATAAACTGCAGCTGCACCTGCAGCCGCAGCACTTAAACCTTCAATCACAGCAATAGCTATTGGTAAAAATCCACCTTTTTTAATTTGAACATGTTTAAGTTCTAACCTTGATCTGGTATTATTTTTTTTAGCGTTTTTTAATTTTTTTATTTGTTCTGGCTCAAGAATAAATTTATCTTTTCCACTATCAATTTGATTATTTTCAATTAGAATTGATACATCTTTATTATTTTTATGAGCATTATATATTTCTTTAATTGATTTTATTTAAATTAGATTCATTTTATAATACAAAAAAAATAAATTAAATTAAATTAAATCATTCCAAATCGACTTTTAAGATCCATTCCAAATCGTTGTTTAGCATTCATTACATTTGCTGTAAAAAAGGCTGCAGTTTTTTCACCTATGGAACTATGAGGATCATAAAATCTTTCCATTGCTTTTTGTTCTAAAATTTTATCAGCAATATGTCTTGTTTTAGTATCTTTTTATCTTTATAAAAATAATCATGTTCTCTCGCAGCTTCATCTAATTTGTTTATAGGTTTTTTATTTTTTCTAACTTTGTTCCCGGTCCTAAATAATTATAACCAGGCCAATGTATTTGAGGTAAACTTGAACAATTCAAAAGAAAATTAACAATTCCTGAACCTGTAATAATTTTCTTTGGTAAACATGAAACATATGATGATAAATAATCTGCACCAATAATAGGTATATCAATTAATTTTTCCATTTCTCTAATACAAATATAAGAATATCAAGTTTTTCATCATGGTAAATATTATTTCCTATACTTTCTTCAATTGATATATCATGTATACGTTTAATTATTTTTTCTTTTGATATATTTTTCACTTCCTTTGGTAAACAAGTTACATATTTTAGTAAATATTCAATACCTTCAGGAGTATCAATATGGTTTTCCATAATTATTTTAAACAATGAAGAATACCAAGTTTTTCGTTTTTAAAATTATTATTTCCAGCTCTTTCCTCTGCAGAAATAAACTGTAAATTATCTATAACTTGGTTTACATTACTAATATAACGATATTCAATACGATTTTCTGTGTATTCTTTAAACCCTCCCCTATTTGATTATCTTCAGCTAATATTTCATTATTTTCTTTTTTCAAAAATTCATTATCATCATTATTTTCTTTCTTTTTATTAATTTTTTTATTATTTTTTTATTATCCGTAGTTTCTTCATTATTTTCATTCGTTTTAATTCCATTCATTTCTCTCCAAATGTTTTTAATTATATCATTATATTTTTCACCACGACTTGATTTAGCTCTTTTCGTTGAAGGATCATTGTTTTGATATATAGAATTAGTTTCAATTAATATATTTTTATAAATATTAAAATCATCATCTGTATAAAATTCGGATTGGTAGTATCTACATGAGTTAATAATCTCCACAAACCTAGAGTTCCTGTATATGTTTTTCCATTTAAAATTATATTATCATTTTCAAAATTTATTTTATCTTTTCCAATCATATGAATATCATCTTCTTTATTATAATATATTCAAAAGAATTAGTATCTTTTACAGTGGGTAAATATCTTGTCGCAATAGCACCTAAGTTTATAATATTTGTAGGTAATGGAGAATTACTTGTTGATTTTTGACTAGAATATTTTGGAGTTCCAAAAGTCTCTTCTGAACTTGTTAATCGTTTTAATTCAGGATTTCTAGGTTGATAATAATAGGGTTTATTTAATTTTTGAATGTCTCCTTCAGTTTTAATAGCAACATCTTTAACTGCATTCATTGTTGTATTAACATTTGTTAATGCGTTTATTATTGGTCCAAAGTGTTTTTGTTGTTCTTCAAGTACATGTTTTGTTTTACAACTGTATTTCTAAATCTACCCTGTAAATCTTTTTTAATATTAATTATTTTATTTACATCCTTAGATTTTAATTGTTTTTTTCTTTTTTAATATTATCTTCATCTTCATCTTCATCTTCATCATCTTTTTTATAATAACAGTCTCTTTTTCATTAGGTTTTAATAATACATCTTAAACCTATTTTGTAATTTTTTTTCTTATTAATTATTGTCTGAATCTTTACATCTGATGGTTTTTTAAATTATTTCCTACCTTGGAATTGTTTTGTGTTTGATCTTCAAATGTAACATTTTTTTTAATTTTTTTTTTTAATTCTTTTTGAATTAGTTTAATATCCATTTATTAAACAAAATAAAAATAAAACATAATCATTCATCGATATATAAAATCTCATTACCTTTATTGTCATAGATTAAATTTTTATCAAGTCTATTGTTATGAAACCATATGATTTTATTTTAGTTTTTTTATCATATTTTACAATAAGTTCTATTAATTTCTTTAAATTTTTCTAAAGCAACATCTTCACTAATCAAATCGGACCATATTTTTTCAATATAATAATTTGATTGATTAAAAACAATTAAAACATTCAAATTATTTCTTATTGTTTTTATATCTACTGAAGTATAACTTTGTGTTAAATAAATAACACTAATATTCTTTGATCTTGATCTTATAAAATATTCAATTATCATGTCTTGTTTTTCTTTTAGAAAATCATCAAAAATCACTAAACTATTTGGTTCACAATCATCTACAGATATTATTTCATCATTAGAAAAATGTGTGTTTATAGAAGGTATATCATCAAATATTTTTTTATTTTTTATAGACTGGTTGCTCAATATTTTTTGTAAAAATATATAGATTTAAATAAGGAATCCAATAAGTTTAATCAGATTATACAACAAGGTTGTTTTACCACAACCAGATGGTCCTATAATTAAAACACGTGAAGGTAATTCAAATAAAGATTTTTTTTATTTTCATCTTCAATAAAAATTTTACTTTTACTTTATCCATTTATTTAAAAAAAAATATATATTGGTAATATAAATAAGAAATGGATAATATTTTAAATAAATATGATAATTATATAATAAATAGCCAATATGAAAGTTATATACCTCAAATCACAACAGAATTAAATAAACCTAACCGAAATACAATAGTTATAGTAGATGGTAAAGATAAATTTCTGAATATTAAAAATTCAAAACTTTATTTATTACTTGAATATGTACAAGAAGATGGTACTAAATATCCAGCAAAATCTAATGTTATGTTATCTGATAATGGTGGAGCATTTTTGTTTCAAAAAATTACAATTAAATTAAATAATAAAATTATAGATGAAAGTGAGAATACTGGAAGACTAAGTACAGTAAAAGGTTATATGAGTTATGCTGTTGATGGAAATGGTCCTACACAAAATTCAGGATTTCAATCTACATCTGAAGGAGGAGGAAGTGTTGAGCTCATCATTCCTTTATCACACTTAGGTTTAGGGTCAATGAAAGATAAAAAACAAATTACAATGCTAGATTTGAAATAATTTTTACAAGAAATACTGATGATGATGCATTGATTTTAGAAACAAACACTGAAGCTACAACAGATACAAAAAATATTAAAGCAAAAAAGGGTAAAATTAATATTTTAGAATTAAAAGTTCAAATGCAAAATATAGAATATGATGAAATAACAAAATTCAAATAGTTGATGAATTAATTAAGAAACCGTTTATTTTACATTTTAAAAAATGGCAATGTATTGAAATCAGAAATCTTACTGGAAAAAATATGAGACACGATTTATCACCTAATTATCGAGATGATGAACATCCATCTTTTGCTGTTGTTTTTTTTCAAAAAAATAGACTAGACAATCAAGATAGTAATGCTGCTTTTTTGATGATTGTAATGTTGTAAATTATTCTTTTAAAGTTAATGGAAAAAAATATCCTAATGAATTGCAAAATCTTGATTTTAATGATTTGAAAATTGTCAAGCAT
The DNA here is from genome assembly GCA_008086715.1 of Sitobion miscanthi. Lineage (NCBI taxonomy): Eukaryota > Metazoa > Arthropoda > Insecta > Hemiptera > Aphididae > Sitobion > Sitobion miscanthi. The sequence goes on from CM017797.1 coordinate 96,382,595, forward strand.
ATGAAGATCATATGAGTATAAAAAAACTATTATAAATCACATGAAGAAAATCCATTAATGTATTTAGATAAACAAATGTTTAAAAAGAGACCATTTTTTGTTGTTAACATGAGTAGACACCAAAGTCAAATTGCGGTCACCAACTGTACAGTAATTTTAAAACGTAGATTTCAGTAAAATTTACCTGACACAATTTGTTATGTTTGTTTAATTTCTAATGCAGTGTATACGTTTGATATTGAAAGAGGAATAGTTGAGGAAGTTTTATAAAAAAGATCGTTCCATACTTTATTTTTTCAAGATATTTTATCTTGAAAAAAAAACTTTTCATATTTATTTTTTTTTATTAGATCAAGAACACCAATAAATTCTTCATCAAAATTAACAATATTACCTTTCAAATCTAAAATATAAATTTCTATTTTTTGAAACCGATTTTTACTTACTGGTCTATATATCATTTTATGAGGTTTAATCAAAACACTATTAGAATTATATTGAAATAAAAATAAAACTTCATCATAATGAGATAGCTCATCAATATCATGTGTAATAGATTCTTCAATTATATTACAATGTACTTCTAATATTTTGTTGTTATTATTTAATGATGAATTTTCTCCATAATGTGTATATATTGTATCAATCCCTCCTAAACTTAAATTTAAATCTTTATCAAATGAAAAAAAATCTTTTGTTGTTATTTTAATGTAATCACCATTATTTTCCAACTTCATAATCGAATTGAATAAGCTATTTAAATGTTCAATTGAATAATTTCCTTTTAATTCTGTTTTACTATTTTCATTAGAAATAATACCTTTAATATTTTTTATAAAACCTTGTGTATAAATCATTGCTTTCTTTGTACCTATTATTTTATAAGAAATATCTGGTGCTACTTCGTATGAAACAGGCCATATTTTTTTATAGGGTTTGCTTCTGTTATAAAATCTCCAATATAATCAACACCTAAACATTTTGATAATATTCATCAAAACATAGACCGATTGAGGCTGAAATATTTATAAAACCATCAATTAATTCAAGACTTATTTTTGGAAAATCGTAACAATTCATAAATTTTCAATTTCTTTTATTGTATATATTCCTTTAAAAATTGTGTCCATTGGTATTTCACCATTTCTACCTAATCTAAATCTACAATCTTGTTCTATATTTATATAATTTTCATTTGAATTGGGATGATAAATTATTGGTTTACTACTAACTATTGAAAATCAAATTCACTGTTTTCGAAACCTAAATATTTTTTTAATTTTTCATCTAATTTATAATAACAAGGAGATTTAATTGTAATTCTATTAGTTTCATCAGAAAATGATATAATAAGTGGTTCTATTTCTTTGTTCAATTGTTCAATACTATATTTACCTGTTTTTATATGTATTTTATTCTTTAATTTTTATATAACAGTCTGATTCAATATTAATAAATTGTTGCCTTTCAAAACTATTGAATAGAGACCTAAAAAATGATCACCATCATCATTATGAATAGGTTTGTTTAAATGAATACAACCCTTTTTAACTTTTATAAATACCATTTATAAAAGTAAATTTATTTTTTATTTAAAATTAAAATCATGTCTTGTTTTCCCATTCTTTAAAATTTTTTCACAATTATAAATAAGATTCAATCTTGTTTCCGAACTTGAATTATACCATGTTATTTGGTTTTCTGTAAATTCATTTTTATATCTCTCTGGTAAATTTAACATATATTCATCGTTTAATACAACAGTTAATCTTTTTCCAAACATTGTATCATTCATTATGAACTTATTTACTTTGTATGGTTTTCCTTGTTCCAAATCATTAAATTTTATAAATGTATATCCATTGTTCATTTTATTTAAACCATCTTTAAAGTTTTCCATTTCCATTTCTTATTTATATTAGAAAATATAATTTTTTTTATTTTCAATAATTTTTTTTAAAAATTTTCTATTTAAAAAATTTTTTTCAATATAAATATAAAAAAATGAATGAAACTATATATTGTCTTAAATGTAAAATTCAAACAAAAAATATTGATGCAACTAAAATTCAAACAGTTAATGGTAGATGGAGAATTTCATCAAAATGTTTTAAATGTAACACAAATAAAAGTAAATTTATAAAAAATCCTACAATTGGACATAATATTTCCAATAAAAAATTAAATGATACAGATAAAATGATATTAGCTAAAGAACTTCATAAACCAGTTAGAAAAAAATTTCCTAAACGAAGAATTTTTACTAAAGGTATTGATGATTTATGGGCTGCTGATTTAGTTATAATGAGAAATTATTCTGATGAAAATAAGGGTTATTCTTATATAATAACTGTTATAGATACGTTTTCAAAATTTTCTTGGGCTTTAGAACTCAAAAAGAAAGATGGAATTAATGTTTCAGAAGCATTGAAAAAATAATAAAACAAGCTATATCACAAAATCATCAAGCACCAAATTACTTCACACAGATAAAGGTTTGGAATTTGAAAATAAACATTTTAAAAAAGTTTTGCAAGAATATGGAATTAAAATGTATCACACCCAAAATGAAGAAAAATCATCAATTATTGAAAGATTTAATAGAACATTAAACGATAAAATGAGATTACAATTTGAAGTTACAAAATCTAAAAAATGGATTAAAATTTTACAAACCTTAATAGATAAATATAATTTCGAAGACATACATCGATCTATTGGTATGAGACCTTGTGAAGTAAATAAATCTAACGAAGATGATGTTTTTCATAAATTATTTCCTACAAAAAACAAACCTAAACCAAAAATTAAATTTAGTGTAGGTGATAGAGTAAGAATACCAGCTTCTAAAAAAACATTTGGTAATAAATATAGTAAAAATTGGACAGAAGAAATATTTATAGTTAATGAAATTTTAAATACAATTCCTATTACCTATAAAATTATAGATTTAAACAATGAAGAGATTATAGGGAGTTTTTATAACGAAGAGTTACAAAAAACAAAAACAAAAAACAAAAACAAAAAACAAAAAAACAAAAAAACAAAAACAAAAAACAAAAACAAAATTTTAATAATATGACCTAAGTTAAAGGAAGTGATATCTATATAAACCTCCTTCTATTATTTAAATAGAATTTAAAATAAAAATAATTTTTATTAAAAAATGAATGTAAAAAAAATAATAATATTTTCTATAATAAAGAATGGAAGGATTAAATAAAATGGATCTTTAGTTAAAGAAATTGATATCATAATAAAATGGATGTATTAAATAAAATTGAATCTTTAGTTAAAGAAAATGAAACAATAATAAAAAAAATATATCCTGCTAAAACTTGTGATAAATGTAATTTAACAATTGGTTCCAAAGTTGGTCTGCTCATTTGAAATCTATTCGACATCAAAAAAATGATATAGATCAAACAATTTTACCTTGTAGAGTTAATACAAAATATATGGTGTACCAATTAATCAATATAGACTAAAAAATTTTAATTTTGAAAGTAATGCAAATGAAATAAAAAAAGTATACAAAAAAAAAAATAATAAATGTTATGTGAAATTTTGTGCTTTTGAATACTATGAATATTCTGAGAGTATTAATATAATCTAAATGAAATTCCAATTGATGGAAATATTTTCATTATTAGTCAAGGAGATGATGGTTTTGGAAATGGAAAGCCTTATGTTTCTAAACTATTACATTCACCAACTTGGTTAGAACTTTGTCATATAGCCAATGATCAAATTATTGCAACAGATGATTATACTCACCATTTTCTAGATGATATTAAGTTTATTCAAGATTTAGGAAATATTAAAATGTGTGAATTTAGTATGGGATCTTAATATTATTTAAATATTATTTTTAATAAAAATTATTTTTATTAAAATATTGAATGTAAAAAAAAAATAATATTCTCTATAATAAAGAATGGAAAATAAAAAAATTGAACCTTTGGTTAAAGGAAATGTTATCAATAATAAAATGGATAACAAAACTTGTGATAAATGTAACTTAACAGTTAGTTACAAAAATTGGTCTAGACATTTGAAATCTATTCGTCATCAAAACAATGATCCAGATCAAACAATTATACCTCAATTTAGAGGAACATACAAGGGTACAAAAACAAAAAATGTAAGAACAAAACAAGAGAGAATACAAAGATCTGCAGATAAAACTTGTGATATTTGTAAGCTAACAGTTAAATACAACAGTTGGTCTAAACATTTGCAGTCTATTCGTCATCAAAATAATGGTATAAGACCAAGACAAGAGAGAATACCCAAACCACATAGAGTTTTCAATTTTAATGATGAAATTTTTGAAAAAAACAACACGATTAGACCTGTTTTAAAAAATGAAGAAACAGCATTTCAAAGTAGATTAAAAACTTATGTTATTAAAAATAATATGGGTATTAAAGATATACAAACATTTTTAAATCGTTTAGATAATCCAGTAATAGGACGACTTAAACAAGAATTAAAAAAAACAAATTTAAAAGTAAATATTTGGTTGTATGCTATGTATAAGAGAGGTACTAATAAAAAAAATATGGAATATGAGGAAAAAAGTTTTAAAACACCAAATAAAATTTTAACAAAAAATTCTAACTTAAATGATTTTTATACAAATACAAAAATTAAAATTGTAAAAGAAGAAGAAGATTTTATAATGAAAAATTCTCAATGGAGACTTCATGAAATTTTAAGTTTGGGAATAAATATAAATAAATATGTTCCTTTTAAGGGTTCTTCATATATTGAATTACCTAAAAACATTAGAGATAAACATGCTATTATAAATGTTAAAAATGAAGATGATAAATGTTTTCTTTGGGCAATACTCTCAGCTTTACATCCTGTTAAAAAAGATGGACAAAGAGTTACAAAATATAAAAAATGGGAAAATGAATATGATGATGTAATTAAAAAATCTAAAATAGAATTTCCAGTAAGTACCAATGATGTTCCAAAATTTGTTAAATTAATTAACAATTTATCTGTTAATATTTACTACCTAGAAGAAAAAAGTCAAAATAACCATAAAATTGTACCATTAGAAGTAACTACAAATGAAAAAACAAATCATATAGATTTGTTGTATTTAAGAGAGGATAATGAGAATAAAGGTCATTATTGTTGGATTAAGGATTTATGGAAACTTTGTGGAAGTCAAATGACAAAAAATGGTCATAAAAGAAAAATATGTAAAATGTGTTTAAATAGTTTTGATACAGAAAATAAGTTAAATGAACATAAACATTATTGTGCTAATAATAAAGCTGCTAAAATAGTTCTACCAGAACCCTATAATAAAACTTTAGTATTTGAAAAATATAATAATTCGTTAAGAGTCCCTTTTGTGGTTTATGCTGACTATGAATGTACACTTAAACCAATATATACTTGTCAACCCAATGATACAGAGTCTTTTACAAAATGTTATCAGAAACATATACCTAATAATTTTTGTTATTATATTAAATATAGTAATGGTGATTATAAACCTCCTGTAAAATATTCTGGTCCAAACGTAGCTCAAGTATTTTATGAATATATGAAAAATGAAGAAATAAGTATTTCTGAAATATATGATAAAATAGTTCCTATGAAATCATTGAATGCAGAACAATTAAATAATTATTATAATAAATCTAATAAATGTCATATTTGTGAAAGATATTTAAGTGAAATACCTCCAATGTTAGAGAAAAAATTTAAAATATATAAAAACACTATTGAATATTATAAAAATACTGATGATGTTAAAAAAATTAAATTGTACGAAGATGATCTTAAAATAATTAATGATAATATTGAATATTATAAAAATACTGATGATGTTAAAAAATTAAAATTGCATGAAGATAAACTTAAAATAATTAAAGACACTATTAAATATTATAAAAATACTGATGATGTTAAAGAATTAAAATTGTATAAAAATATACTTAAAAATATGATTAAAGACACTATCGAATATTATAAAAATACTGATGATGTTAAAGAATTAAAATTGCATGAAGATGATCTTAAAATAATTAATGATAATATTAAATATTATAAAAATACTGATGATGTTAAAAAATTAAAATTGTATGAAGATAAACTTAAAAATGAATTAGAAAATAAAAATAAAAATATGAGAAAAGTTCGGGATCATGACCACTTAACTGGAGAATATAGAGGAGCAGCACATTCTATATGTAATCTTAATTACCAAAATCCTCGTTTTATTCCAATTGTTTTTCATAATCTTTCAGGTTATGATGCCCATCTATTTATAAAAGAATTTGGGAACGATAATGAAAGAATAAAATTAATCCCAAATAATGAGGAAAAATATATTTCTTTTTCAAAAATTATACCACGTGTAGTAACTAGGAATGGCAAAGACATACAAATATCTACAGAATTAAGATTTATAGATTCATTCAAATTTTTACCTAGTTCTTTAGACAAGTTAACAAATAATTTAAGAAATGATTCAAAATTAAATTTAAAAAATAAATTTAAAGAACTTAGTAAATATTTTCCTGAAGGACATTTAGATTTAGTTACTAGAAAGTTAGCTTTCCCTATGAGTATATGGATGTGAAGAAAATTTAATGAAACATGTTTACCTCCTATTGAAAAATTTTATAGTTCTCTCACTGATAAAAATATAACTAAAGAGGAATATGAAAACTCACAAAAAATTTGGAAAGTTTTTAATATACAAAATATGCGTGAATTCACTAGTTTATATAATACGATTGATGTTTTATTGTTAACAGACATAATAGAAAATTTTAGAGATATTTCTTTGAAAAATTATAAATTAGATCCTATGTGGTATTACACAACACCAGGATTTGCATGGGATTGTATGTTAAGAATGACAAACGTAAAATTAGATTTATTAACAGATATAGATCAAATATTGTTGTTTGAATCTGGAATCAGAGGTGGTTTATCTCAATGTAGTCAAAGATATTCAAAAGCAAATAATAAATATATGGGAGATAAATTTAAAAAAAAAGATGAATCAATATTTTTACAATACTTGGATGCAAATAATCTTTACGGTTGGGCAATGAGTAAATATTTACCTACTGGAGATTTCAAATGGGTTGATAATCTGAATGATTTTAATGTAATGAATATTTCTGATGAATCATGTAAAGGTTATATTTTAGAAGTCGATTTAATTTCCTGAGAACTTCATGATCTACATTCAGATTTCCCTTTAGCACCGGAAAGACATTTTGATGACAAACAAACTCCAAAATTATTAACAACTTTGTATGATAAGAAAAAATATATAATACATTATGAAACCACTAAATTATATATTAAATTAGGTTTAAAAATAGAGAAAATTCACAGAGTTTTAGAATTTAGTCAATCTCCTTGGTTAAAAGTTTATATTGATTTTAATACTAATCTTAGATCAGAAGCTAAGAATGAGTTTGAAAAAGAATATTTCAAATTAATGAACAACAGTGTTTATGGACGTACTATGATGAATGTTCGAAATCATGTTGATATAAGATTATGTTCTAATGCAGTCCAACTAGAAAAATTAATTGCAAAACCAAATTTTGATCGAAGAACAATTTTTACAGAAAATTTAGCTGCAGTACATATGAAAAGATGTGAAATAAATTTCAAACAACCAATATATGTAGGAATGTGTATTTTAGATTTATCTAAAATGTTAATGTATGATTTTTATTATAATATAATTAAGAAAAAATATGGAAATAGAGTTAGATTGTTATATACAGATACAGATTCACTTATATTAGAAATAAAAACTAATGATTTTTATCAAGATATGAAAATTATGTTAGATCATTTTGACACTTCAGATTATCCAAAAGATAATATTTATGGTTTACCTTTAGTTAACAAAAAAGTATTAGGCAAGTTTAAAGATGAATTGAATGGAAAAATTATGACTGAATTTATAGGTTTAAGATCCAAATTATATTCACATCGAATCTTAGATACTGAAAAAGAAATTAAAAAAGCTAAAGGTGTTAAAAAAAATGTTGTAGAAAATAAAATATGTTTTAATGATTTTGAAAATTGTTTACTAACAAAAAAATCAAAATATATTAAACAAAATTTATTTAGAACTAAGAAACATGATATTTTTACTGTAGAACAAAACAAAAAAGCTTTAAGTGTTTATGATGATAAAAGATTTATTTTGGAAAATTGTATTGATACATTAGCTTGGGGACATTATAAAATAAATATAGATAGAAATGATTTTGTAAACCATCTCAATACACTAATTAGAAATCAAAATCAAAAAGATTAGAAAAATAAATAATAAGAACGCGGCCGGAAATTCCGGCCACGTTTAAATATATAAGTTGGCCACGTTTAAATATATAAGTTTTTAATACATTTTTTGCATTTTCGATTTTCATTTTTAATATCATAAGTTTTACGAAAAATATTTTAATTATTATTGCATTTCATGTTTTGCGAAAAATATTTTTTTAATTATTAATATCATAAGTTTTGCGAAAAATATTTTAATTATTATTGCATTTAGATTTTCTGATCTTTTTATACATTGTTTTCTTTGTGATCTTTTATTGATATAATATGGACTGCGCCAGGAATGGCATATATATACTACTTATGTATATATTAATTATTAAGTAAAAACATTTTAAATTTAGTAATTTATTCAATAAAATTAAAAAAAATTAAATGGTAATAGATATAATAATTGAATACTTAAACTTTTTTTAAGCTTTATTTAAACTGTACTTTTCATAGACACATTAAAAACTTGAAAGTTGCAAATGCAATACATTTTAAGTCCTAATTATGAGTTATAATCTATATACCTAATTATTGTAATCTTAATTTAATTATTAAATTTGTTGATTATAAATTAAAGGTAGGTTGAACAATTTTTAAACAATTTTTTTCCTTGATTGTATTTTCTAATACATTTTTTTATTTGCGTTTTTGCTTATGAATTCAATGATAAATCATGATTTTATTTCAAACAGGTCTGTTCCTATCACAAATATATTTGTTTAATTGCTTTTATATTTGTTACCTACATCATAATTGCCCATTGTATTTATTGTATGTATTCAACAATTTCACACTTTTACCATTAATAATTGTGTAGGTAAACAAATTTTATTGTATCATTTTAATTTAAACATTTTCTTATAGGAGTTACTAAAATATTTATCATTCAACTTGAATTAAATGAAAAAAATTAAAATTGTATTCCTTATTACAACTCTAAAGTTTAATTATATATAATGTTCATAAAATATATTTTCTGTCTCATCGTTGACTATAATATGTTCATGTTAAAAATTATATAAACTGTGATTTATGATGGTATTAAGTGTTATCTAAGATAGGCTTAAGATGGATAAACATAATATTATATCTAATATATAAAAATCTCGTGTCACAATGTTTGTTACCAAACTCCTCCGAAACGGCTGGACCGATTTTCATGAAATTTTATATTCATATTCAGTAGGTCTGAAAATCGGCTACTATCTATTTTTCATACCCCTAAATGATAAGGGTTGTCCAGAAAAAAATAAAAATAATAATAGTGTATTATATTATATTGGTTGCTATTGGTTAATCGGACATGTTTGTTGATTTGTATTATTTTTTGTCAATATATATATATATGAATGTTTGTGTGTAAGATTAGACCTCTGGGAAGAAGATAGGCTAATTTAAAAAGGGTTAAATTAGGTTTTTTTTATTAATTGGATTTTAGTACGGTTAGGTCAGGTTAGGATTTTATATTAATTGATTTTATTAATCCCCCATAGGTAGAATACGGCAAACTTGGTATAACATTGATACTCTAGATTTAAATCATACACTTACATACAAACAGCACGGAGTCCGCGATCTACCGCAGGTAGATTGCCTACCTGATAATATATTACTGCGAATCAGAATTTTTATTCCGGGCAACAGAAAAGTTAAGATAAATCTAGAACATCGTAAACAGAATATTAAATAACGCATTGAACAAAATTTGAGTCATATACAGTTTGTACATTTAACGGGTAACGAAGTGCACGGGATCAGCTAGTATGATATATATATTAAAACTGAAAAATAACAAAATGTGCAATATAAATTTTAACTTCTATCCTTCTAACTTATTTGTCATCAATACTGTAAATGTTACTCACGATAGACTCTGCCGTTGAAAAAAATATTTTAGTGTTTCATGTACCCGATAAACGAGTATAATAATAACACTGAGCCTTGTCCAATTTTGATTGAATTATTGTCATCGACCGATGTCAATTCAGTTCTCAGAGTAAAATCAAATCTGCGAAAAATTTAACACTCCATCTGGTGTAGGTATCCCGGTGGTAATTTATAATTATGATATATAATGTCGTCATAAAGAAAAATGACTTCTAATTATTTAAACCTTAAAAAATTATTAACATTCATAATTTAGTAGTTATTTTATCAGAGGACTTGAGCTTCACATATTTACCAAATTATAAGCAAAGCTACTGTTAACTTATAATTTTTGAAAAGAAATTTCTCCGAATTTAATAATCCTAATTGTTTATACCTTTTTTTTGCAAGATCTATTCTTGAGTTTGGCTTAGTTTGGTTAGTTATCCAGTAAAAGATGTAGCCATAATATGCCAAATCCCTACCTTAAATTTAGGTGGCTAAATACAGATATATCATTTATCTCTAAACTACTAAATAAGATATAGACTGTCCTGATCTACAGGAATAAATTTGTCTTTTAAAAGTGCCAGTTTATAATATCTGTCAGTTTCAATTATTTTTACTAATCCAGACAAGAATAATGTTGTTAAATACAGTATACTTAACTGTATGATAATTTCTTGAAATTACATTTCTAATTTTGATTTTTTTCTATGATAATATTAAAAAATCATAGATATACTTATTAGTTTCTAAAAATAATTTTTTCTCGGTATTAATATTTCATTTTACAATATATCTTTTTAATTTCAAGTAATTATTATCCTTCTTTATTACATTGAATAAATATCCTCTTGTATCTATTCTTAATTATTGTTAATTTATGTTGTATACAACACTATATTCTGCGTATATATTTTCTGTACCTCATTGCCCTTCAAGGGCGTTACTTAATAAATAAATAAGTAAAATAAAATATGCAATAAAAATAAAATTTAAAAAAGAGTGAGTTATTTTTACAATTTATAATTTGGTTGATAATATGTTACTTAAATAAAATGTAAAATCAATTTATTAGATGTGACTTAGATTTATTCCTCACTAATTACAATTTTGAATAAAACTAATTGATAAGCTAAATCATTAAATTTATACATACACAACTTTGGTTGTTTAATTACCATTAGTGCCTACCTATTTAATTAATGTGGTTAATATTCTATGTTTAAACAGCTCCACAAGATTTATTATCACATAAGCTTACGCGTGTGATGATCAAGGAGAAGCAATACATCGAAAACAAGTCTTCATCATTTAGTAGTGAAGGGGACCCTAGTGCCGGGGATGATAACCAAATGATCAAAACACCAGATAATAATAGTGGTGAACTTCATCACGATTTGGACAGAATTATCAAAACCGAATCTGATATGACAGCTTTAATAGATAATGCTGGTGGGGATGTAGCTGATAATAAAAGTGGTGTTGGTGGAAGTGCTAGTAGCAATACTTCTCCAGGTTCTTCTAACACTGATCAAAAACAACAGCTAATGTCGAATGATATTTGCCTTAGTCAAAGTAAGTTAAAATTCTAGATTATTTCGTTAAAAAAAAAAAAAAATGCTGGTACTAAAATTATTATACGGTTTCTTCAGTTAAGCACGAAGATACCAGTAATAACAGTGGCATTAAAGTAGAAGATAACAATACTACAAGCACAACGACAACTACTGTTGAATCTGACTTTGGTATGACTTTTATTATTTAATTTAATTTTAGATATTAAACAATATTTTTTTAGAATCGTGCGATCGAGTTGTACTATCTTCAATGAGTAGCGGCAGCGGAGGGCCATCAGATTTAATTGATGGTTCTGGTGGAGTACAACCATTAATGAGCAATGTCTTAGGTGCAAATGCTACAGGAAACAAACAATCAAATACATCTAGTGGAAATATGGATGCCCAGCAACAACAGTACATGCAACAGCAAAGTCAAATTTTTGTATTTTCCACGAGCTTAGCAAATAAATCAGCTGAATCTGTATTAGCTGGCCATTATCCTACTATTATAGCTTATCATTGTGCTCAACCACGAACAAAAAAATTCCTAGAGGTATGGTGAAATATTTTTAAATGTCCACTGAAAATAAATGATTACCTATATAAAAATAAAATTTGACATATTTTTAATTTTATTAGAAACATCCATTAAAAGTTAACCAGTTTAATAGACAAAACCCTGGACAGTGGATGAATAATGTGGTTGCATCTCAACAACAAATGAAACATCAACAACAACTTAACAAAGGTATGGCTCCTCATGGCGGGCAACCAAAATATGGCGGTGGTACTCCTTATTCAAGAGCAATGAAAAACAACAATAGTCCATCAGGTGCCTCAATGGAAAATCCAATGATGCAACAACAACCTGGGGCAAGAATGCCCATGTGGAATCATCATCAGGTATAGTTTTAATCAAGCATATCTTATTTATATTCAACATTTGTTTTAGTTTTTATATATGTATTAATATAAGTATCAATGTATCTTCATGACATTACTGATTACTAAATGTTATAATCAGTGCCGTACCTAGAGGTTGGGCAATGTAGGCACAGAACTGCTAAAGGTGCAAAACCAACCCACAATACTAATTTTCTTATTGGAAAATCATTTTTGTTTTGAATTGTGTTAGTAGATAAAATTGTAATACAATATATTAAAGAAAATAATTGTGTATTTGTGAAACTCAAGAATATTTGGTATACATATTCAAATTATAGTATGTACACCAGCAGAATTATAATCAAAGGTAAGAAGTACAATATTTTCATAATGTGCTTTACTATCTTTGGTACATAGGACAAAAAGTGTAGGCTAGCTACGTCATTATTTTAAGTTACAGAAGTCAAAAATGTATGTATGTACCAACAAATTTATGTTTTCTTTATTATAGATATTTTAATTCTCAAGTTTTTCGATTATACTACATTAAACTAACTTAAAATACCAATACATTTTTTTTTAATTTTCTTATTTTTCTATACTATTATCATAAAATTATTATTTTATTGAATTTAAGTAAACTAATATGTTTTGTAATTATTATAATAAATAATATACACATCTCTATGGTTGAGAATATTTTTAGTACAAAGTGTAAAAGAAAAATTATGTACGCTTGTTTAAAAATACGATATTAGTGTAATATTTATTGCTACTACTTCTCATGCATTTATTATAGAAAAATAACTTTATATTTTCCTCATACAAAATATAACTATAAATATATTGGGTAAAATTAATTTTAAATATTGAAAAAATCTTACCAAGGGAACCTTATTTATTGTGCTGGATATTTACCTATTTTAATGTTACATTGACCTAGTTCAAATAATTATGAGTTATGATCATAGTAATTTTTCAGTAGTCCACTTATTATGTCTTCTGATTTACATTAGGTATTTTAGGCCAGTAGATTATTCATTTTAAAATGCCACTAATAATTTAGAATTATTGATTTCACAAAACTTATTTTTAATCTTCCTAAATTATTATACTAGCAAATTTATTAAAACATTATACACTTAACTAGTACATATTATTGGGAAAAACAAATTTTAACAAAAATAAAAACCATCAATAGTTGTGCCTGTACTTGAGCATAACATCATAATATATTTTTAATACTAGCTTAAAAATAAAACATAGTGTACATAATTGGTAATTTTTAATTAATAGCAAAAATAAATGGTACCTGTAATATGGAAAATCTAAAAACTTTTGGTATGACATTTGTTTGTTTATTATGTAATGTAATATGTCCATTGTTACTATTTATCATAAAATAATTAATCAATGTTACGATTACAATCAGCTTTAATTTTGATTATTTTAAATTATTAAAGTAAGTCAATAATACAATCTCTAATAAAAAGTAAATCCAACGTTATAAACATGTCATCAGGTTTTTTTTTTTTTATAAACCAAACTTCACATTAGGCAAAACTCACTAGTTAACTGTATTATTTGTACAGGAGATTTCATTATACAAGATGAGTCATTATTATATTATAACAGCTATTAGTGATAACAGATAGGTAATTATACGCCAGGAATCAAATTTTTCAGTGATAAATACATTTTATTTTTATTTTATTTTAATATTAAAATAGATTATTATTGTATGATATCAATTGTTTGTGTAAAGTTTATGAATCACAAAAATAGAGTATTTTTTATGATATCATTAATGTAAAATTTATATAATCATCTAAATGTGTTTCTAATTTTGTAAGAATAACAATAAAACATAAAGTAGTAACATATTACAGTTATCACGAGTTAAAAATTAAATTTTGATGACATTAATCACTTTTCATCATTTTAATTTAGTCAGATTTTTAGACTTTACTTTTAAATTTTACTTTTACAATAATAATAATAGTATATTTCACCAATAACAGGAATGATTTACAATGGACATTTAATCATTAAGGTGTTAAGTCTACCTCACAAATTTTGACTGATTATTTCATTTTATTTTGGGCTAAGAAAAGTTTTTAACACGAATAACTTACAAATTGTTTTGAATCAATCATGTTAAATATCAAATAAATTTAGTATTAAACCTTTTTACATTGATACGGATATACTTGAATCTAAAGTAAATCATAAATATAAATAAAATAAAATCATTTGAAAAATCAATAATCATTCATTCAGTATTCACTAATAATAATAGGAAATTTAATTTGAAACTTGGAGTCTTAAAAATTTTTAAAATGTACTTAAAATCATAATAATATTTGTTATAAATAATAAGGTATATGTGATGAAAATAATAAAGTAGAAAATATATTTAAAATAGTAAATTATAGTCCCTAAATAACCATAGAAAATTCATTGATAATCAGTACCTACTTCAGTTAATATAATTATTTCTAACATCCTCTATTTCACAAGGTTTCTAAAACCTGAGTAACTATCAACATTATGATGGTTCACATAGGGTAGATATTGTTGTTGAATGGAAAATAGTGTTATGCTCCACTATATTTTTATGTAAATTATTATATGTTTTTAATTTATATTAAACTATAAAAAAGTCATCATTTTATATTCATAGGGAAATAATATCAATGATTCTGGACCTCAACAGCTACAACATCCTTCAAATCATAATATGATGGGATCGATGTGCGGTCCTGGTAATAATGGTATTATGGGTATGTCGAATCATGGTGGTGGAGGACCAATGGGTCCTGGAATGTTAATGAACAGCAATAATTCAAATCAATCAATGATGGGCCCTGGTCCTGGTTCAATGATGAATCAGCATGGTATTTACTTGAAATTATTTTAGTTTAAATGTTCTTACTAAAATAACTATTAATTTTCCATCTTAGGAAATTTATGTTCTATGGGACCAGGTAGCGGTGGCGGGATGCCCATGAATGGTATGGACTTGGATTTAATGGATCATCACAATCCACATCATCAACAACACCACCCAAATCCACATCACCCATCTAATATGATGGATGGGGGTCATAGACCAATGATGGGCGGTGGTCCTCATCATCCACATCATCCTCCTCCACATCATCCTTCTGGTGCACTTCACCATAGAGGTTCTCTCGGAATGGGTGGGCCACCTCACCACCATGGTATGTCTGACATGATGACTATGGGTGGTCCTAATAAATGTCAACCATCCACAATGGACAGTCTTATGTCATCATCTGGTGGACCTCCAGTATCAGTACCTTCAGGCCCAGGTGATTCACCAGGTGGCCACAATTCTTTAGCTTCTATGATGCCATCTTTAGCTGATTTTGATGATCCTATAGGTAGTGGAAACTCGTCTCTAGGAGCAACATCACACCATTCATTAACTGGTGAGTATTTCATTGAAAACCATAAACCACATTCACAAATATTTCATAGATCATTATAGTATAATAAATTATATTTATATTAACAAGTACATAAACAGTTATAGAAGTATAATGTTTGTATGCATAGTAAATTTGTGTCACGTAAGACAAAAAATTGACAATGCTTCTGGCTTAAAAGAGTTACCAAACTATAAAGCCTCAAAAAAATAAAAAATTTAAGATGTTCTTTATTTTGTCACAAATTGTTATATATTTATTAATTTAAATATAATAAGCTGTAATTATAAAAAAGTTTATTTTTTTAAATTAAGTTATTAGGTACCCTTTTAACTTTGTTTTTTAAAAATTGTACATATTTTATAATACTTTAAATGTGTCATAGGTGTTCAAGTACCTGATGAAAATTTGACTCCACAGCAAAGACAACACCGTGAAGAACAACAAGCTACTTTACGAAAACTTCAACTAGTGTTATTTCCCGAAAACTCAAATAGTGGTGGAGGACCTTCTCAACAGCAACCCCCGCCTGTTACATCGTCTTCCTCTTCTGTTGGAGGTCCGTTAGACAATTGCAGTGGAAGTGGTGGTATGGACGATTTAATGCCATCTATTGATGATGATTTAGATGTAGATGCTGTTGTAACAGCTGCAGCAGCAACTAACTCTGCCGGTGACCTCTTATTGCCACCTAAAACACCAACGTCGTGTTCATCTGATTGGCCAAAATCAATGTTTGGCAATGAAGATGAGAAGAAGAAAGATAATGGAGGACGTTGTGGTCCACCACCTTCTTACCATCAAACAGTAGCTCGATCTGCTAGCGTTCCTATTGTTTCCGTACCAAGTTGTAGCCCCAACTCACCATTAGCTGGAAATGGTACTGGAGTAACAAATAGCAATTTGTCGTTGCCATCTCCTCGCACATGTTCGGCACTTAACTCTCCAGCCGGTGGTCGACCATCCTCAAATATGAGTCCTACTGCTGTTCGATCTCCTGGTAGCAGTGGATCAAGACTACAATCCAGTAATCCAGGTACACCAGTTCATATGTCGCCTGGTCACAATTCTTGTTCATCTATGAAACAACAAAAAGGTCCAATGTCCAATGAATTTTCACCCTCATCTAACATTGCTACTCCGGGTCAACCTAGTGGTGGTGGTCAACAATCTCCTGGTATATTAATTATAAATTAAATTATTTTATTTTGTTACTTATTATTTATCATTACATTTTTAGACGGATTATTTTGTCACAACAATAAACAGCTATCAAAAAGGGGAGATGAACCTAATTTAATGCCTGTTCCTTCTCCTCAGCACATTCAGTACCTTAATACATTTGATGGCCAAGAACTTACCATTCAAAAACAACCTAATACAGGTTTAAAAGATTCATCATCATCTACTACTACAACTACTTCAACAATGTCCCCCTCGTAAGTCAATCTAGTCTAATTGTATTTATTAATAGAATATTAAAATATGATCAAATGTTTAGTTAATACAAATTCCATTAGAATTAACTAATAATCTCGTAGAATGTCAATTTTGTTAAAATTAATTATTTGTTTACTTATTCATGGTTTATTGAAACTAATAATATCTTCAATTCAATCAATTCTATAATTGGTTTATAATGATCTTATTATTAATTTTGTGTGGATATTATTTCACAAACTTGTTTTATCATAAAAATATTTCACATTTGTCATTATTCTTTTATATTGTAATTTCAATTGAAGATTTTATAATATATATTAAAAAAATAATAATTGAAGAATTGATTAATATTGATTTTTATTTGTGAGATTTAAGACTAAGAAATTTAATTGCATGCCTATTATTAATTGCTTTATTTTGTATTTATTAACAAAACTAGAAGAGTTTGTATTATATATGAATTTGAACTAAATTTATATTATTAACTGATAAATTGATAACGACAAATGTTTTTTATTCTATATAATTGGGGGTAATACCCTTATTTTAAACAAATGATATAATTGTTGTAAATCATTTTAATATAGTTTTAATATATATATATATATTCTAATATGTTTTTATTGTTTTAGAGTCCCTACATCTCAAAACAATATGGACATGATAATGACTGATTCGAATATGAAATCGTATAATATTGTTCGTCCTGGTGATATGCCTTTAAACCCTTCTGCAGCTGCCGCAGCAGCAGTTGCAGCTGGTCTTCAAACATCACAACAGCAACCAATGAAACATTTTGATCCAATATCTTCTTTGGCTCAAATGAACCAACAATTAGCTAATAATGTCGCTGGCGGAGGATCATCTCCGATTGTTAACCATGGTAGTGGAGTACCTTCTTTACATCATCCTGGTGGTCCAGGACATCACCACCCTGGAGGTGGAATGATGTCACCTTTCGGTGGTGGAGGTGGTCCACCAATGCACTTGATGGCTGGAAATAGTGATCCTATGTGTGGTCCAATGGGAATGGGCAGTGGTGGAATGCACGACAGTGGAATGGGTGGTCCTCCTGGTAGTGGTGGTCGAATGATGTATGGTCCAGGACCGGGGATCGGACAAGGACCACCACCACCAGGTCCTAATGGAGGTGGAATGTCGATGGGACCAGGAGGTGGATTACCAATGGGAATGCCTCCAATAGGTGGAGGTAGGAATGGTGGTATGATGATGAATTCCTGTGTTAGTGGTGGTCCATTATCACCAAAATCTTCGTCAATGATGCAACAACAACAATATCAACAGCAACAACAACAAAGATTAATGCCTAGGATACCAGCAGGAGGTGGACCCGGAGGCTTATATAATGGTGGTGCTAATATACAGGTGAAACCTAGTGCACCCAACACAATACAATACTTGCCCAACAATTCTAGAGGTGGCGGTCCTAGAGGTGCTCCTCCACCTCCTCAAAATCAACAACAACAGCAACAACCTGGCTTAGATTTTTTGCAAAGGTTTTCTGGTGGACCTGGTAATGGAAATCCACTGTCCAATCTAGATGGAAAAGTACCTACTCATAATTTACAATATTTTCCAAATTCTGGTGGCGGCGGTTACAATAATAGTAATGGCGGCGCTGGAATTAATGACATGATGTGTGGTAGTAGTGGTCCTCCTGGTGGTGGTGGTATGGGTGGTATGCCCCCTGGTGGTCCAAATAATAGTCGAGGAATGATGCGTGGTAATTCAGCGGGAATGATAAGACTAGGAAGTGGTAACAGCGGAATGGGAATGAGTGGTAGTAACTATAATGGAGGACCTTCGGATAACATGTTTGGTGGTGGTGGACCTCTTCATCATCCATCAGCAGGCCATCCACAACAACAACAAATGATGATGATGGGAGGTGGTTCAGGAGGCCCTCCACCTCAGCAACATAAAGGTGGAGGAATGATGGGTGGTCCAGGTCCTCCAGATGCTACACAACCTTTACCACCATCAATGGGTGGTGGAGGTGGTCCAGGACCGGGTGGTGGTCCTGTAGGATTTAGAGGTCCACCTGCAACAAATTCATTCATCGGTCCAACCACAGCGGATCCAAATTACGCCCAGCAATTTCATAATTTCCAGCAACAATTATATGCCACTAATACTCGAGGTGGAGGTGGAGGAGGAGGTCCATCAGGACCTGGCGGAGGAGGACCCCAACAATTTTTTGTATCCAAATAAATAACAATAATTTGACTTTTTCCAAAGCAATAACAATTATTTATATTAGCAAATTATGTGTGTTGTATTATTAATCCTCTCCCTTTTTTTTAATTATATTTTTTTAAGCTGCCTCCCAATTGTATAAGATTAACAGCAGACTGATAATCCTTAAAGATAATTATTTTTATGTGTATTCACTTTGTTTTCAAATAACACCCAGAAATTTAAGTTTGAAAATAATGTAAAAAAAAAATAGTTAATTTGTGCGTATATACAATATAAGTATTATTGAAATATATATGTATATAATATATATATTTATACTAAAACTGTATAGACGTGGATATTTATAATGGAAAAATAACAAATAATCCGTCTCCACCACTGCTACTACGATTTAATAATTTATTATTATTATGATGATTATTATTATTATTATTATTATTATTATTATTATTATATTATTATTATTATTATTACATTATTATATTATTATATTATTATTAATATAAAATTATCGTAAATGATTTATTTTGTACGCCAACTTGAACACAGCAGCAGCAATAATGAGGGAGTGGGCGTGTTAGAGACCTCTATAATAATATATATTTTTTTTGTACATTTTATTATTATGATTATTATGATGCGCCACTCCAGTGTAATATAAACAATTATTATAATTATAACAAATGTGTTAAATAATTTTTGTGGTTCATTTTTTTAACTAGTTGCAATAATTGAATTCAATTTCCTATATAATAAAAACTGCAATAAAGGCCTTTCTATTGACATGGTTCTTATCATAACCTTTAAAAGCCATATTAAAATGAAAGGGAAAAATGTTTACATAATTTATTCAAAATACCAAGTACAATATATACTTAAAATAATGACCTTTATGTAGCAAATTAATGCTTTTTGAAAAATATTGATACAAAGACATAATAATGAATTGTTAAAACAGTATGTGCAGTAAAAAAAAATAGTTGTAATTTAATTATTAGATATACCAGCCATCTATTTAGTTTTGTCACTAAAAATAATTGTAATAATATCCACAAACAGTATATTATGTGACTTAAATTGTACCTAAAGGTAAAACAAGTTGCCTTAACCATTGGCATTATTATATTATGATTTGTTATTATTCAATTCATCAATTGCAAATATGTTTTAAAACATTTGATTTTTTTAACACTCAAAATTTTTCTTAAAAATATTGTTCTGATTCTGCCCGTTATAGCATTAATTAAATATTGTATTTAATTTGTTAATTTATTGTATTCAAATGGAATCTTTAATTTCAAATATTGATTGAAAATTGATTTTGTAGCTCAACTTAGAACTATAATATACTTAGTTCATATTTTTAAAAATGTTAAATTTAATTACTTATAAACAAGGCTTAAATTAAAAATAAATATATTGTTTTTATGTTTTTGGATATTTTAACGTTATACAGTTTCAATGTTTATCGTTATTGTACTTTTAAATGTCATTTGATTTTTCGTTTTCTGTTTAACGTTTAATTTTAATATAAATTTTATTGTGATTTTTGATATGGATAATTAACCATACTTTGACGTAAGAACTATCAAATTAGTAGAATTGGTTTCCAGGATAGTTTATTTTCAATCATTCTAGAATTTTTAATAAGTAGCTATAACTGGCAAATTAGTGATAGCTTAGGTGTCAAATATTGCTTGAATACTAAGACATGAATGAAAGATGAAAAAATAGATTTTATTAAAAACAATATATATATTATTTTAACAATAATACAACTTGAAATGTCATAATAATGTTTATGTTATATAAGTATTTATTGGTAGGTAGGTACACCAAAGTACCAAACCACGCGCTTACAGTTTTATATCTTATTGAAATTTGATTTACAGAAAACTAATATTTTATTAAATTCAATATTTATAATTCAAACGAGAATAAAGTATTTCACAAATATAAATTACTGTTAACATAGATTTGCCAACTTTGAATTGTTCATAGTCATAACTTATAAAATGCATACTTATATAGACTTCAAAGTTTAAAAACAATAGTAATGTTAAGTTCAACATAAAAAACAAAGCACTAACGTTATTTGCCATTTTTTATGTTACGTTTATTGTTTATTTTTATTAATTAATTATGTTTAATGATATTAGATTATTTTTGTTTATTTTTTTTTCATTATTTTCCGTTAAAAACACTGCTTATAATTGCATAAATTAATATAAGTCACAATGTTTCAAAATGTAGCTTCAGATAGTTTTAAAAAATACACAATTTAATTCCAATATTGTTGTGCTAAGAACTTATAAGACCCTAAAAACAAAAAATAAAATAAATAATTTAAGTTTAATTTTTTTAAATAGAGTATAAAATATTATTAATCAAACAAGGAAACCTATTTCTTAAACACGCTAAATGAAAAAAATTGTCACGGCAACTTATTATTTTTTGTCATAGAAATTATCCCTCATAATATATTATACTGTAGTCATGTCAATAGTATCAGGCTTATTTGTGAGAGATATATGGCTCAGTACGATATCCCAACTTATTACCTCTATGAGAGAGTGATGAGTGTTCTCATCTTTAAAATTTAGTAATTTGACAACTATTTAAAGACACTTAGATTTTAATTTGTGCAAAATTCTGTTAAAAAAAAATTTAAAGTGTTGACATTCTGTTCACCAATTTAATGTTACCATTGGCTGGGTGTCCTCAAACAAACAATTAGTACAACATATTTTTTTTGTAGAATTTATACTTTGGTGACCTCTGCCAGATGGTGCTTCTGTCGTTTTGGGAACGACCAGTCCAATACTATAAATCAAAAGTATTTATGATTATTATACAATACAGAATCATCCTGCTCTCACTAATAATTTTATCTGGGAGATGTTTAAGTATAAGCTGTAAATCAACTTTTGATAAAAATTATTTTTAAATTGGATAACAGTTTACAAAAACGTGTCAATAATTTAAACATTTAACTTAATTACTCCCATATACAAGGAAATTGTTTTATCATGAACCATTCATTATTTAAAGAGTATTAATGTTTTTGAAAATATTTTTTTACATAGTTTCAATTTATTACAAAACAACGTGTTTTTTAAAAAATAATATTACAGTTTTCATTTAATCTTCGAAAGCAGAATATTTTTCTAAGTATTTAGATACATAAAAATCGAATTTAGCCATTTAGGATGAAAAGTTTATGCTTTATAACTTATAATTACCCATTTTAAGCTATACCTAACTCATAAACTACTCACCGTAAATTACATTTTTATGTATCGAAATACTATGCATAAGGACATGGAAAATTTTTCTACTTCGGAATATGAAATTAAAATTGTTAGTTGTAAAAAAGTTAAAAAATTATAAAGATAAAAAATTAATGCATTTTTTGCTTTATTTGTTATTATTATTTATTTCAAAAACTTTTTTCACGTAGCCCGTAGATACTGCAATATAACTTTTATACAGTAGAGTAAAATATTATAACGATATTTGTATTATTTGTTATGAGTATTATAATTGAGATATTATAAAATTGCTATATTTATATTACACCACTGAGGTCGCAATTAAATACATCTTTAAATTAATGATACGATTGTCGCTTCAGAGCTTAAAGAGTGATAGTGCCATCTGGTGGTAATCGCCAACTTCGAGGATTCTACCAAAAATTTTTTCCTGCGGCAACCATTTGTGATTAAAACAGGGGCGCCATTTGAGTTTTATAATAGGGGTGCCAATATTTAAGCAGCCCAATTTTTTTTTTTGTCAGGCCTCTTTTTTAAAAATAGTAAATACAGATATTGTTTATACTGGATACCATCACCAACAACCGCCGTTACGCGACGTGCGTGCAGTGCCGTCAGTCCGTTATGAACTATAATATACAGCCAGTTCCAATTAGCACCACTATAATATACGTGTTTACGTACAATTTATTTGAAATTGATGTATACTTGGACAGTTTTGATCGACGACCGTCGTGCATGATCGAGTGCGAGAGTGGAAGAAATTGGGCTCGGGACGGTCGTCGGCGCATTCTAAATTTTAATCCTGACCAATAAGACACAGAAAAAAATAGGGGAGCCAAAGTACACCCCGCTCCCCTGGATTAAAATACTTTTAATGTTCATTGACGGAGTTTTTCTAGGAATCATGGCTCAAGGTTTGTCGGGTTGGTGGTTGTTCTCGCTGACATAGAGGTTGCGACATATAAATAAATAGAAGTCTAGAACGTAGGCACTAAGTATGGAAGCCCGCTAATACATTTTAAACATAGCATATATTAGCATGTATTATTTAACACATTTTTAATCATTTAATAGTTGTGTTTATAAAGAAGTGAGCTGTGAGATTTTTAAAAAATATTTTGCTACCCTCTGCTCACAAAGGTCTAAGAGTACGAAGACCCCTGTAGGTACTATAATAGGTATAATATAGCGCAATCAATGAGGACATGAGGCTATAAGGTGTTATATTATATTAAGGTGGACCTTAATATCGTCAAAATGTAAAATTGATGATTCTGAATATTTTATCATTAAAAAATTGTAATACAATATCTGTGCTTCCTCTGTATAGCTTAGTTATTGTGTTATAAAATGTGCACTGGATACAGTAGCGTATAGTCAAGGGGGCGGGGGCAGTACCCTCTCCTTCATTAGTCGTATTATACATAAAAGTAGTATTAACAATTGTATTGGTTTTGTTACATTTTTAAAAAATAAAATGTTATCAGTCAATTTTTAATAATAACCATATGAACAAAACAATAAACGATAACCGTGGTTATCTAATAAAATTGTCAATTTAAATAATTCATGAATAAATAGGTGCATCATACATTTTTTTCTCGGTGTAGCCGAAATTAAAAATGTATGTTTTTAGAAGCACATTTTAAATCAATTTTTAATTTTAAGGGGTTGCGTCAGCTCACTATTTTATTGCTTTATGTTTTATACTTTTTTAAGTACCTATTCTAGAAAAAAAACAAGTATATAAGTTAGAACTTCTTAAATGAATTTTCAAATCTAAGTATGTACCAAACGATCAACAAATGAAATAGGTAGTTTATTAAGATAATTCCGACCTATTAATCAATAAATAGGTACATATTGTTTTAGCTAACTTAATTATTTAAAGCATTTTTAAGACTGGACATATCAAAATAGTAAAAACAAAATAAAACAATAAATAATAACCACCTATTAGTTTTAACTTTTAACTAATATTATTATATGAATTAAATATCACAAATTGAAAATTTCAAGCAATAACTAATAAATATAAAATAATTATAATACATAACAAAAACAAACGTTAGGTTATAGTTAATATTTAAAATACAATTGGTGTAATTTATGACTTCAGAGATTCTTGATTATTTTAACGATGCCCATTTTTGAATTATTATCGTCATTATTAAATTATTATCTAAAATGTCTTAAAAACCAAGTATAATCAAATCGTTTAATTCAGAACCACCTACTCATAGTTGCCCTTTAATGGTTTTTATTGATTTTAGACTGCTGAAATATTGTTCATTGGAATTGGAATCTGTGGTAACCGATGATATTAATGCCAACGGCAAAATGCATTTGCCATAGAAATTATAGTCATAGAATGTATTGGCTACATCCATAACATTAGTTAGGTAAAGTACATTAACATTTTCAGTTTGGATTTTGAAACCTATTAATATTATACTTCCACTAACAAGAGAACACTTTAATTTTACCATTACCTCTCCATTTATTCCTGATAAAAAAGTCAACCTTTAAAATCAAATAAATTAAAATTTTAGCCTTTTTTTATGACAATATAATAAAATTCATTATATACATATATATATATATTATTATTTAGAAATATCAAAATATGTATAGAAATGTAAAAGATATTATAGGAAAGATACAGGATATCACTTATCAGTTATTCTCTAGTATAATTTTTCAACAAATCCAATAAAATAAAATAAAATACATTTTTTTTTGTTATAACCTCTGGTGACGGCGCCCCTTAGAGGACACAGAATTTGGCGCCCCGAGGCAGTTGCCCCCCGTCACCACCCTAAATACACCACTGGGTATGAAATGTTTTAAAAAAAACCACTTGTTCTAACCTCGCCCGTGACGCGATATTGGTTGTGTACAACAATGGAATAGTTCGTGCAAATAACGTAACAGTATCGACTGTCATACTCCATCGATTTTCCGTGGCGTGGATACACCCGGAAGCCATATAATACACAACATAGGCAGGTTATAAATACTAGTTATAAGCTTATAACTTATAATTATTATCACACCGTTCCGCAATTCACGTGCCCTCATGGCCCGACGATGGGCGATAGTAAATTCAACCATTTTAAACAATATTGTAAACCGATTTTAGGGTGAAATTTATAACATCTAAATCTTCACCGATTAGGTACAACCGATATTATTAATATAGCTGTCCCGAAACTGTCTCATCTAAATTTCTAGATTATATAGACCGGTATTAAGCGTTGACCAACCTTTTTCACGGGAGCTAAGAACTTTAAATTGATATTGGTAATGGATAATGTTAATTTTTGTATGGTGTTCGTGCAAAACAATAAATACAATTATTTGTTATTTCTATTACGTATTGAACGACGTAACGACGATAACGCTGCGAAACATTTTCATGTCTGATTAACAGTGTTAGGTGTGAAATAGACAAAGCAATGGGAAAAGAAGAAATATCTATTAAATTTTATTTTATTTTACATAGATAGATACGTTACATTTTTAGATAAATGTGAATTATTTTTTTTCAATTTTTTAATTTTTATTTCATACTTTCGCGGGCCAGTTAATAAACTATCGCTATAGTTACTTATAGAACTAACCATAGTTCTAGAAATTATGTGTCGTCTGCTCATCGATTGCGTGGTAATGGCTAATAAGTAATTACTACATCTCAAACTACAAATGTACCTAAGTATTACAAATTACAGCTAATTTTTCAACAAGAACAGTAAGCAAGGTAACATTCATTTTAACCTAGGTAGCAGTATTTTTACATATTTTTATTCATCATTGCATATTGATTTATTTTTCTAAGAGTTCTATTTTAATGAATATTTATTTTATGAATATTTCGCTTAACATTAAGCTAATTATACTAATATACAGCTTTTAGCTTTTAGTTCAATTTTATAGATGGGTAACCTAATTAATTTGTAGTTGATTGTTATATGGTAACTTAATTATAATTAGGTAACGAAATTTACCTCAAAATGTTTATTAAAAAACGAAAATGTTTTCCTACCCCAAGAAATTTATTAATATTGGGCCCTTTGCAGTTTGTGGACTGGATTCTTCCTTAAATCCGCCACTGAGTTTGCTAAATGCCATTTGCTCATATCGCGATGTGAACGCGTATGAAAAATTATTGTACACTAAAGGACCTTTAGTCTAAAGGATCCTTTTCAATTTATCATTATCACGACAAATATCAAGTGGATTTTTATGGAGGTACCAGCACAGAATTATGTGGTACCAGTTTCATACATATTATAATTATAGTCCGTCATGTCATGTTATTATCATCAATAGGACATATCAGTGTGGCCACACTACAAGAATAAACTTATTGTAAAATATTTCAAAATAATATATTAATAAATTTAATTTGTAATGTTTCTTATTTTGTAAATTTTAACTACTAACTATTGTTAGTTAGAAAAAATAAAAATTGTGAGTGTTTTCAGCCTGCAGGTGTTGCTATAGCATACCCTGCAACGCCCGTGCGCTAAAGGTGGTATTTTTAATTCGTCCATTGTATTAAAAGTTAGCGAGTAGGAATGAAATAGTCAGCGAACGTAACAAAGCTTTACTTTATTAAAACAGCATTACGTTTTGGATACAAACGAGCTTAAAGCCCTGCGAAGAAATATGATGGTGTGAAAATAAAAAGTGACCCGCACAGTTTTAAAAACTATTGATTCTGTAAAAATTTGTTAGAAACCATATCGCATCATTATAGATTTATAAACCTAAACTTTTAATTTAATTGAACTATAGTTTAGTATCAACTCATGATCATACCAATTTTTTTTTTAATTACTGTAATAGAAAATATTATGTACATTTATAATAAATTTGCACATAATATAAATGATAAAATATTAAAAATAATGTTTGGAAGATAATTTGAATCACCTGCTGGTGGTGTCTTTTGGGCAATTCTAAATGATTCTTAAGATTTAATTAGTAAATAAGATTTACATATTTTATTCTTTATGTAAAAAAAAAACGTACCTATTGGTGTTATTTGTATATTTTTTTCAAGTAAAAAAATTACCTGTTGAATTTACATGGGAAAAGGTAAAAAAAGGTCGTCATCAGTGAAATTTACATGCACTCAGCCCCGATGTACTTGCTCGCGACGCTTTCTCCGTCGTATAAGGTAAAACACCAGTTGGTTTTATTTTTTTTTCGGTTTAATTTTCCCAGCGCCGGTGTTGATCGGCTAGCAACCTCGTACGCACAAACACGCCATAAGTTGCACATATCGTTCGCCGCCGCCATCATTATTATTAATCATTGTCCGTATTCACTATAATCGTACCATGGATCGAACGAAATATTATTACAATGGTGTATTCAGGACTTGGCGCCAAGGGAGGAGCTGACACTAAATAAGAATTGAATATTATTACTGAACAAGTGTGTGAAGAAAATAAAAAGCGTGTAAAAATTATTTAAAAAAATTGATTTTTAATTTATATAATATTTTTGTACTTTGCATAATAAAAATTGTTGTAATTTCCTGTTTTTCTTTGTGAGTTTATCTGTCATATCGTCAACCTTAATTTGCAATGTCGTGTGAGTGGATAATATTGCCAATCCATCCAATCTGCCCTAAAAATCAAAATTAATTAACTACTCAGTACCTGCAGACTGCAGTAATATAGTATTATACCAATAGTTATTAATTATATTATTAATTTATTTGGGAGTTAATATACGTATATATAATAATCTAACCTTATTCATTGTGGTTTTCTGACCTCCGATATGAGTATTGACACATTTAAAACGATAAATTGTAAAGGTAAAGTATTTTTATGTTAGAGCACAGAATTCCGTAGTTTTATATATCGGGTGGATACTTTGCAGTATATATTTTAATATTTTTAAAATAAAAGGATTCCCCGACATCCAAAGACCTTTGATATAATAATACATTTTTATTGTTCCGACTACAGAGTAAAAATATGTGTTCATGAAAATTTAAATAAAATGAAGTCATATAAATGAAAATTGTAATGTATTTTCCTAATATTGTCCATCTAAATACCTACGCCACTACCCACTGGTATGTACATATTAGATAGTATGCAAATGTTAGGAATTTTTTTAAATTTTAAACTCAACTAGGTAGTTAGTTTATTATTTCAATTCTAATTAATTTAATAATTAACTGTAAGTTTTTTCAGTTGATTTTAAAAATAGAATCTACTTTGAGATAAAATAATGTTTATTGTTGACTATAACTGTGATTAAAATTTTAAATTAATCTAATATTTGGCTGCATAAAATATTTTTAAATAAAAATATACAGATAAATATTAATTCTTGGTTTAAAAATGTAGTAGACACAAACATTTTTTCCTAAACCACTAAAGCTAATAGTGTGCAATAAGAAGGAATACCTAGTAGGAAGAATTTTTTAACAAAACAATCAGATTATTATTTAAAAAAATTAAAGTTATACAATTACTATGTCTTATCTAGGTTTTAATTCTACAATAATCAAAAATAATAAGTTCAATTTTTTTCACTGACTTAAGTTAATATTCTTCTACATATTACCTTCAAACTATTTTGGAGTTAAATGTATTATTAAATAATAAATAATATCAAAATTAATTCTGGTTATAGAAGTTAAGTAAACGTTAAGAACGTTTAATTATGAGTTAATATAATTAACAAAATTTGGTCTTAACGTTTACTTAACTTATCTACAACCAGAATTCATTTTTTTTCTTTTATTATTCACTACTGATATTATTGTCGGTGGCGTGTGACGAAAAATTAATACAATATTTATTAATATAATAGATTACTACCTATCTAGAACTAAATCTTTTCATTTTTTCCCTCTGTTTGAACAGAGAACCGGGGACGGGACTGTTTTTGCATTGCTTAGACCACTAGAACTAAATCTTACCTAACTAGTTTATCCCCATGCAAACAATCTAGTAATTAACTGTACAGTTTATACAAACCCCATTTCAAAGCATGCCTTTAAACTTTAAAGTTTTAAACCCCTTCAGACTTTAAGAAAAATAGTTTGACTATAGAATATAGGTATACCTATGACGCGGGTTAAACGATCCTAACCACCATAATGCAGTTTCTCCAATTGGTTGGATTTTAATCAAATCATGAGAATTACATTGTATATTTGTGTACAATTCAGTATATTGGTTATAATGACTAATACAAAAATAAAAGTCACCAGTCTTGTAAAGGATTTATATACATTTTACTATTTTAGATTCTAAGTGGAGATGAATAAGAGCAATGAATATATTAATTTTAAAATGAAAAGTATATCTTATTTTTTTTGTTTTTATTTGTGTGACTGTTTACACGATAAGTAGTATTTGAAATAATGCTTCGATTTTAAACTTCACTAACTTTTCTGGTAGTAATGTAAATATAGCGTTAGTAAATTCCAGAGGTCCAAATTGAGAATTTTAAGTTTTCAAAAGCTTAGGGAAAAACAAAAGATATCGATACAAAACGCAGCAGGCCACCTACTAGATATTTTTTTCTCTCCAAGGAAATTCAGGAATTCTGTTTTTTTTATTTTAATGTCGATTTGTGTCTCTAAAGGCCATAAGCAAACCGTTACCCGAAATTGGTGAGAAAACAAAAAGCTTCAACAGCCAAAAATAATGTAATCTATGTAAAAAAAAAAATAAGGAAAAACGGAAATGTTTACCTAAAATCAGTTTTCGACAAAATCGGTATTGGTTTTTGGTGTAACTCTAAAATGAATAGCTATAGGTACATGAAACTAACTTTGTACTAGCATTTTTTATACTTTATAAAGTTTTCAAAATATTTTGACTCTTTTCGAGCTATTATATAAATTTATATTAAACTAACAAGGCAATTTCGATTTGTATTAGATTTTTTTAACAATTGTCGATAAAAAAATATTTGCTCGGTCAAAAACTTAAAAATTTAATAAAAGGTTCCTCATAAGTTGATGTTCTGTAAAAATTAAAAAAATTTGAGCGTAAATCCACAATATTTTTTATGAGCGTTTGAAGTTTGAATTTTAACAAAATTCGCCAACATCACCAAAGTTTGCAAATTATTTTGAGTCAGAAATTCATAAAAATTTGTCTATTTATATCTAAGTTTTTAAATAAAAAAGGTAGGTAAGTGGATGTCGCTCTGCTGTACAGAGGATGTCTCGAAAACCAAGACGAATAAATATTATTTTGTGAATTTTTTATGAAAACAAATGTATAATATTAAAAATGTTGGTATAGTTTTAAGTAACATCATGGCGACATGGCTGTATAGTGTACTTTACGGAAAGGTAAGATAACATTTAGATATTCTAGATATTTGTCCTCCTAGTGGCCTGGCCCTAATGTGCTAAATTGTTTTGGTCATATCACCTCCTAGAAAAAAATTCTAGATACGCTTCTGCTGTAACGAAAAATAATCTAAATATTATACGAAAACGGTCTTTCTTAATAGATACTTTAAGTTATCAACACATTAATTACAGTGGCCTATACACTGCAATACTTACATTATAGCAGAGCGGTACCCACTATTGCTCACCTACCAACCTTTTTTTATATTCAAATGCGTATTCTAAATAATTACTTTTTATTCTTGTTACAAGATTTTTTTTTGTCTGTAGTTTGGTTTTATCAAATGCAATCACAATAATCCCTGCCACAGGATACTTATATTGTAAAATATAGAAAAAAATTCAAAAATGTCTTATATTTTTAATTATTAATTTTGTTTAGTTACCTATAATTGATGTTTAATAGAAAAACGTATTGAAGAAAAAAAATGTATTTAATTATTAATTATTATTATTTTTTTTTTATCAGAAATAAGTCTCGCCACAGCTTGTAAAGCTATTATAGGCCATCAGATGATTAATTTATTTTTTCCTTACACGCCTTGAAGGCGTTTCGTAAGTACCACTTAACTACTTTTGGTTAGTCTCTCTTTGTTATCTACGACTTTTATTCTTGCTGTTTAATATATCATTATTTTATCATTCTTAACACAATCTACCCCGCAGCGCTGTTTTCCTTGTAGTATCTTATTCCAGATGGTTTATTGATTAAAAAGTTATTGATAAAATCGTGGTTTGCTCCCTATCCATGTATTATTTTGGATATAAGTACATTTTTAATGTTTGGTCTGTTGAATAGACTTTAAAGTTCCAATGTGTGAGTTTTTCCTGCGACAAGCATTCTTTGAATGAAAAGTTAGATGGTGCTATACATTAAAACTATTTTATGACATTTTTGAAAAAAAAAATTTTAGTACCTATATGATAATACTTTTCACATTATTAATATTCAATCAATTTTTGTTAATATATTCAAATACATAATATTCTGAGCATTTTTTTTCTATTTATTTGAATACATTTAAATAATATTGTTTATTATACCATTTTTTAAAATAAATATTTTTATGAGTTTCAATAGAAAAAATCAAGTACCTATGTATAGGTACTAAATTTGTTATCTCTTAAAGATTGAAATGCACAGATTATTTTTTATAAGTTAATACCTACCGTTTTATTGGAATAACTTGATTATAATTATAAAACAAAAAAACCATTGTATAATTGTGTAGTTTTTAATTTCAACAACTTTAATTTTAATTATTTTAGTTGGAAGAGAAGTTGCAATATATTAGATTACAAACTATATTAATAGTATTCTGCAACATTCGTTGTTTTGGGAGTAGGTCACTAATATAGCTCAAAACCTATGCAAATAAGAGATTATATAAGAGTAGAAAATTTATTTGGAAAATGTAAATAGTTCGGCTGGACGCCCTTCAAACGGTTGAATGTCAAACCATCGAACGACAAAATTTTGGACGTCAATATATACGTTCAAGGTTTTGAATGTTCAAGATATTGACATAATTTTATAATCAGTATTCCAGACGCATACGGTGGGGCGTTGGGTGGCGGTGTCTATACAACTAAATGTACTTTAAATGTCCGTATAGCCGCTATACAGTTTCAATTCCCGTCCCGTTTATATTTTCTATTGTTCCAACATGTCAGACCTATACTAACTAGTGGCGTCATTTCAGTTTTTAATAGGAGGAGCAAAAGTTTTGACCAACCCATATAACTGAATCAAAAAAAGCTTCGCTCGCAAATCAATTTTCTCTCACATCTCGATGCAATTCCTATCTTACATAACTTAATATATTACGTGTCCGTGGCAAAAATAGCATAATTTTAAGCAAAAAAGAAGCAAATGATCTAAATAATCAATAAGGTACCTACCTCAGTGGCGCATTTTTATATTTTTCTGAGAGGTCGAACAAATTAAATTACAATATGAAATATGACTGCTAAAACGTAATTGAAATATCGAAAATTTTAAATATTTTATCATAATTTATTCAGGTTTTTTCAAAATCATGGATCGATTTAAGAGTGATATCGTTTTGTTTTTGAATTTCCATAACGGCAAGTATATTATACTTAAACTAAAAATAGTATAGACATAACTAAATACAGTATACTATATTTAAACTAAAAAACAGAGTAAATATTAATTATTATCGTGACAATAGTTTTCTAGTGCTTAATGCTTAGGTACACAATATATTTTACTTCCTTAAAATTAGAAAAATATAGTTATGTTATTTTAGCAACAACTGGACTATGTTTACAATCAGACAGGGGAAAATGCTCAACTCCCATGCGGGTTATTATTTATTTATAAATAAAAATATCTGAGTGGAAAATGTCAGAAAAATAGTAATATTAATAACAAAAATAAAACTTTTAGTGTTTCACTGCAATATAATTACTTGTTAGAGACAATAATATTATTTAGGTCTGTTCAATAATACAACCGTCTACGTTCGTTATAAATCCGCTAAATAATGTACACATAAATTATGACTTACGAGTAGGCACTTATATGTACCGGCTGTCCGGCTACTTCACAGTGTGTTACATGTCAGTACCTACCTAATAAATGTTTAAAAAAATAATATTCACAAACTAATTGGCTGGTTCAAGAAAACGGAACTGAGAGGCGACTTATTTTTAGTTTTCACGTTTTTAAAAACGTTGTCAATTTTAATCACTATCTGTTTGTTAGTACAGACCCTTAGGTTCTTTTTATACCTTTAAAATTAACTCCGTTTTGCTGAACGAGCTGATGAACAAATTTATCGATAAAAACAATAATAATGTCCCAAGGAATGTGTGTGTATACCTACTGCGCGCTGTGCTGCAGCTGTGCACGGCAATGAAATAAGTTAAATTGCTTAAATAGC
Source organism: Sitobion miscanthi (assembly GCA_008086715.1). NCBI lineage: Eukaryota > Metazoa > Arthropoda > Insecta > Hemiptera > Aphididae > Sitobion > Sitobion miscanthi. Next base: position 96,416,954 of record CM017797.1, read on the forward strand.
TACGAATAAAGCAAACAGAATAATAAAATATAAATTATATAATCCAAACGACTTAGACAATCGGCGATCTAAATGGCAAATATCTTACGATCGGTGCATCGCACGGTATATGTCGGTGCAACTGGACTCGAAGCGAATAGCGCAATATAATTTATTACTATTTATACAATACGAATTACAATTAATTAAATATCGAGTGATAGAGGTGTATAAGGTGAATTGTTTTACGTCCTCGGGGGAGCGAGTGATGTATTTAAATGTGTTTGTGTGAGTGTGTATTTTTTAGTCAGTCGGGTAATTAATTTTGTGTATGTATGTGCGCAGTAGCATCACAGACCATTATAATATACTATTTAGGAATTGGGGCAGAAGAAGCAGTGCTCCAAAAGTTTTATACGGCAACTTTTTAGATGGGAAATTTCATTTAGATGGTACTTTGGAGAGGTCATTTTTCAGAGTGGCTTCCCCGAGCGTATAAAGGAAAACTACCGACAAATTGCGAAAAACTTGTGACATTTACGTACGGTAAACCCGTTTTAACGGCATCGATTTCGGTCATTTTGTTTTAGTTAAAAAAATATAATAATCCTACAGAGACTCACATTCTATTCCCTTATATTTCGCCGTAAAGTGTGAAATAATTTTCAATAATGTCGATAATAATTTATTGTCTTTATTCACATTTATTCATATAAAATTTGCCGTTTTTATTTCCTATTCAACGAATTCAATAAGTCGTGTCCATATACATTTTTCATAACATTATGAGCTTTTATAAACATAATAAACATAATAATATAATACTAGGTACATATATATACAAGAATAAAAAATCCCAAAAATCTTATAATATTATTTATGTAATTAAATCTTTATATTAATTTTAGTTATTTTCACAAATAACAATATGATTTTTGAGTTGACCACTTTAGTATTCACTTGATCGAATTTAGTTAAAATATGCAGGTATGTAGGTGTTTTAAGTTTGAATTGAACAAAAATCGGTTATATTATCATACATTACGACTAAATAATAAATACATAAGGTATTATACATTTTTTTTTTTAATAATCGATATAGCCATATTATAAGGGTATGATGTAATGTTTGATTTGTGTGTTTAAGACTATAATATTGACTATTGTACAAGGTTACAGTAATATCTTATTCATTACTATAGTAACACATAATACACATAATATATTATATTGAAACAATTTTGCAAAATCTTAGTTGTTTAATTGTTTTTCATGCAATTTAAAAAATTTGAAACTTCGCATAAACATTATAATAATATGGTAAACCAAGCAGGCTCGTAATCGTTTTTCAATCGCAATGATTATTTATCATGAGTTTGAAATTTTAAACAGTAATACGCCACTTTATTATATCCTGCCCTGGTTTTACAAGTGCATAATAATGTAATACGAGAGAGACTTTATCATATAAGTGCCCAACTGCACCCTATCTCTGTTATATCGTCTGTATATATCCGGCTCGGTTCGTTTTTTTTTCACCAACATAATACAGTATACGATTTAAAAAATTTTTTTTCAAGACGCAAACGTACATTCAATTGAAGCTCTTTCATTTAGAATATTACGCAAGTTATTCGTTTTGATTATACATTTATTTCCCTTGTAGAATCCGTTTATGTTTGTATACAATATACATATTATTGTGGTTGCAGATCGCGATTTCGAAACGATACGTATAATACATAGACACGTGTAACGATAAATTGTGAACAATTTTTTTTTGTTATTTAAAATAATCTCCGGTAACATCGAATTTCGAAATCTGGGGCAGATAACATCCGTCATATTATATCATTGTCGGCCGCAACTATAAGCGGCTCTGGAATCTCCGAGTGCACCACCAGAGGAGTCATGGCTGCACGTGTACCTATTCCGCCCACCGATTGGCGTAGGTATATACTCACATTTGCATAATAAAGTACGACTGTTTATTTGAGGTGTGACATGTTCGTGAGAATGTGGCATAGAACAATATTATTATTATTATTATTATTGTTACGAGTTTGTGAATATTTCCAAGTGCTATTCGTATAAGTTTGTAACCATATTGTACTTAACTATTCTATTTCACACCGTTGATGTAATTATAACGACACATATGAAATGTAGGTACCTATATATTATTACTTGCAGTGCAGCTTTAGATCAATATTGTAGTGCGATGCAGACGATACGATGGCATCGATGCTCTTCTAATGTTATTAGACCGCCCACCTCACCATCGCTTTAGAAAATCACTTAATCCAGTTGATAGCGTGGTCGTCATCACGTTATGCATATCATGTGTAAAATATTTAGAATTATTTTAAACTTCCGAAAACTTTAAGTTAAAATATGTTTGTATGGTATTTTCAGAAAATCATTAGATTTCAGTATGTTAAGTAGACCCTCGCTTCCCCGAACCTCCGTTATACAAACCCACCATTATGCGAACTGCAATTCAAGTATACGAACGCCGGGACATCAAAATATATACCCGCCGCAGCGCTCGTACACGTAAATATTTATGTGTTTATGTAATAATTTAACGTATATAAAAATAATTATAAATATAAATATCGAATAATATTAAATAACGTTTTCGTAGTGTGTTTGAACATATTAAATATATATTTATCAATGCGTATATAATATTTATGTGCATGATATATATTATATAAGTAGTACCTATTCCCGTTTCCCAGTGTACAAAGTTTCGCCGTTTCCGAAATAGGCGCGGTGCCAATTAGTTCGGATAATGAGGTTCTACTGTATATACCTACATAGTGCAGCACTATACAACAAAAATACGCTATCGCCTGTCGCATAAATATCCTGATGTTTTTTTTTTTTAGCTGATATACCTATCCATAATTGTGTGCTTGTACGTGTAATGTTTTACCTTTATTTTTTATAACCAACAGCGAATGTCTACAATAAAATTGTGTTTTATGGTTTATACACCGCAGTGGCGCTTATTAGAGCTTACCTATCTATCGCTTCCATAACCATTATATAAGTGATATATATATATTCGTAGGTAGTCACATTCTTAACAATCGGACTAGCTGTGAGTCAAAGCTATTTCTAACGTCCTCGACGATATCAAGTCAGTCACGTTTGTAGTAATTTAAAATGTTTTCCTTAATTCAATAAACCATTTCAATGCTTCTTGATTTAATCATTTAGATATACGGCTTTCTTATATGCATCAAGTTTACAAATATTATAATATATTTTGAAACAGTAGTATCAGTTTAGCAGTTGCATATTTATTAATAAATAATAATTTACCTTGCTTAATAAGTAATAACTCGTTTTAAATTAGACAAAAAAAACCACTACTTTACATTACGATTTTTTCCAAATTATTTTTTTTTCTTCCAATATCTACCTTAAACTTAGAAAACATATTTCAAAATATTGAATTAAATGTCTACAACAGATATACACGCTATAGACTATTATTAATAATTTGTTGCTTCCTGCTGTTCGCTAACAATATGCATCTATATTCTATAACCGTTACGAAGGTAAATTTAACTGTATAATAATTAATGTGATTAGCGTTAATATCATACAACTGAAAGTTGTTAAAAAAAAATATAAACAACAATTAAAGGCAACGTCCACTTGGTGTCTAGGCCTGTAATTTATAATTTTAAAACCAATTAAACTAAATAATACTTAACCTATTAGACAGAATAAAGTATTAAAATGTTCGTAAGTAAACTATAAAGCCTAAAGCTTTTTTACACTTCAGAAAAAATATTTATTTAAATTAGGTACCTATTAATTTAAAATATTCAATAGTTTTGATGGTTATTAGCACTATATAAAGTACATATAATACCATGCACAAATATTTTGATTCCAATAGACAATAAGTTTATGTTTATCTATTTTTAAATATTATAATATTACAACCAAATCTTATTGTTATCAACCGTCTGCAATTTATTCTATCTATACTTTAATAATATAAAAATTAATGGGCCAGAATTTTGATATTTTGAGATTTCCGGGGGGGGGGGGGGTGTCTTATAATATAAGATCAATATAATATCAAAATGTTCATCCTCGTCGTGTAACAAATTCTGGTGACTATTAATTCATATAATATTATATCAAATTTAATCAATGATAAAACCCCTTGCTGGAGTGAGTGAGCTATATGAAAGCAGTTTATCTCTCATCCGCAGTCCGGACCCTTTATTTTTTTAATATAGGAGTGGCCGTTATAAACATAGAGGCCGTCTCGTCAATCGTCATATCATCTATGTCAATACGTATTTAGTGTGAACGCATTATCGTATATTATATTGTATTCGTCAACCTATACATATTTTCCGGACTACAGCTCCGTTTCATTAGCGTATCGCAGATTTGTTGACACGCCGCACGTATAGGTATAAGTATTATAATGCACTTTCGTAATTTAGTAACATTACTTTCAGGTTATCTGCACAAAAATATATACACATTAAAATATAAAAAAATAAAAGGCCCTATTTAATCAAAATATTAGCAGGCCGCCGGGGCTTCCTTGGTATACTTACCGCGTGGTCCAATCATGTCTATATTACAGAGGTAACCGAACTTATATCAATCAGTAATCTTGAATATACCTTAAAGAAGCACAAAACACAAAAAATAAGTTTTATTTTATTTTAAGAGGATGCTACACGGCCATTTGTTGTCTTCGTCTTACAAGTGCGTAACGCCGTAACATACCAAATAATGTACGCTCAGGAGAACGCGTTTAGCCAGGCAAGTCACAAAGGGGTGGCTTCAGTGGGCCAGGCCACCTAAAAAAAGTCAGTGGCCTCGAAATGCCCCCCTCAATTTTATTTTTAAATATTTTAAATATTACAACGTTTAATTGTCCTGAATCCCGGATTTATATTTTAAATATATAATGTACAATCGTATATCTGTATAATTAACAATCGTAAATTTTAATTCAATTCCAAGAATTTATTTTATTAATATAAGTCACCCGAAAATTTGAGATAACAGGTCTAATAATAGATTGAAAACTGGAATAAACTATTTCAGAAGATGCTACACCCGGCATAACGTGTTGTCTCCGTCTTACAAATGTACAACATACCAAAAACTGTTTTTCGCGGTATAGAACCACTTAGGCTATGTAGTGATGGTAGTTAAGACTCTAAATTTATGTACAATATAGTTGAGAACATTATCTGTGAAATTTTGTTTTTATTTTTTTGATATCACTTATACGAAAAAAGTTTTGTTTGTTTCAAAAAATCGATATCGAAAAAATAAAAATGGTATTTCACTAGCCAATGTTCTCATTTTTATGTGGCGAAAATTTCGTTTCTTAATAAATTATAAGTTTATGACTGTAGCCTACTCGATTCTTGCGCAAAAAAGTTTTTGTTATGTTTTACATTATTGTAAGACGGAGACAACACATACAGCCATACGGGTGTAGCGTCCTCTTAAACTTATCAACCAATACATTGTTAAAATGTTGTATTTTTTATAGATATTGTTTTATATGGATAGGGGATGATAGGAGGTAAAATAAAGCAGGGAAGGGCCAAAAAATGTCGGCCCCGGCCCTTATTGAAAAATGCCTGGCTGCGTGCCTGCGTTTACCTCCGTTAGTTTAAAAATTAGAGTGAATCGACCCATTATAAAACTTTATGATAAGTAGATTTTCTGTTTTTGTATGTGGGTTTTTTACGATAATTAAATTTTTAGCAAATTATGCGTATATAATATAGCATAAATTAAAAATGCTCATAACTCACTTAAAAACGGAACTATCGTAAAAAAACCTACACACAACACAGATAATGTTCTTACCATCAAGTTTCATAATAGGTTGATTCACTCTAACTTTTAAATTAACTGAGTTAAATGTGATCTGCTGAGCGTAAATTTGCTATGTTATGCACTTGTAAGACGGAGACAACAAATATCTGTGTAGCGTCCCCTTAAAGAAAGTTCAATTCTAAGAATAAATAATGGTATTGATTTAACGTGTCTACTCACATTACTCAATGAGTTTTCAAATCTTAAAAATTGTACTTTGGATCAAAATGTAATCGGCCTTATATAGTAACAGGTAAGATGTTATTAAGTTAATGTCATGAAAAATAATTGGACAATGGTATATTATTATAAAATATCGAATATCGAAAAATATAAACAAATTTATCTTACAAAATATGTTGAATTTTTAATTATAAACTATTCATACATTTTATAACTTATATAAAAGAAATTGTTTTTTTATCTTCTTACCACTATTATTATTCATCTAAGTTTTGAACAAAATATGGCAACGTCAATCAGTTAGAAGGTTCTTAAATGCGGTTAAATGCGGAAAAACTTTGCTCGAAGCTCACTGAAGTAATTTGTGTACATTTAAAGTAGTCCATGTCACTAATGTTTATATCTTGCCGAACGTCTGCTTATCTTGAAAAACGTTTCTCATTAAAAATATCAAAAATATTTAATGTGGTTCACCACATTATTTTTTCTTCAAGAATTTGGACATACCATAATTATAACTAAATATTTATTATTTACATCCATGTATAAACTATATAAATCTACATAAATTCGGTAACTACCTGTAGTCATATACCATATTATACCTAGTATTCTGTATAATGGACAATATATTGTCCCTAGTCAAAACCAGGAACTTGAGAATTTGTCAAGCTCTGGTCAAAATAATTAAAATAGGTAAAGTTTTTTTTTTAAAAAAGTAATTTAAACTGATTAAGTATCCAAAATCAAAATATGCCTACTAAATTTCTCCAGATCTCCACAATAGCATAATATTTATTTTCTATCAAAATGTAAATAATCTAAACAAAACCATGGTAAGTACCATGTTATTTCATAGCTCATAAACAATACTTTTTATGTTAAACGTGTATAAATACAGACAAAGATTTTGGGTTTTGGTGTAACTCTAAAAAAACCAACAGTAGATACATGAACTTTTCAATGAATGGGCATTTTAATTATAATTCTTACGATTTTTGATATCCAGCAGTAAATTAACGAATTCAAATTAATAGATTTTTAATATTTTGTTGTAATCAAAAATTAATAACCGCAGACACTTGAAACGATCACCAAATATTTATAATAGCATTTTCCATACATCAAAATATTTTAACTCTATTTGTGCTATTTATAGCCATGGTCATTTTTTCTAATTTTGTAAATTATTTTTCAGTTAAAAATACATAAAAGTTTTTCTTTTCATAGCTAACATTAACAATGTTAATAGAAGATTCCCAACAAGTTATTCTACATTTATTATAAAAAAAATTCAACTAAAGGTTGAGCTATTTATTTATCCTTGAGATATTTTCGATATTTATTAATTTTTTTAAATTATTTATACAAATATGTTATGATGACACAACGTCTTCACTCAGAATCGTTTTTCGTATGCAATTATTTATCATTGAATTCAAGTATAATACATCATTTTCTACAATTACATGTTTGAGAACTACTGTACAGCTATCAGAACTAAGAAATTGTCAGAAATTGTCTATTGAAAAGTCAAATTACATTTTTATGAGCATTTGAAGTTCAATTGTTTACAACACTTGATTTTTCATGGAACGATTTTCTTATTTTATTTTAATTTGAAAACGAATAACTGCAGTTAGATCTATACTTGTAGATACTTTAAATTTATACCAAATTTGTATAATATCGATTTGAAAAAAATTTTAAAATATTTTGACTCGTTTTGAGCTGTTTACGGACATCTTCCATTTTCTAGTTTTTTTAGTTTTTTTTTTCTATAAAATTTTTAAATAAATATGTCAATAAAATTTTGTTCTTAGAGTCAAAAAGCTTGAACATTTAATAAAAGGCTCCCCGCATATTGTTACAAATTACAATATATCAGTTAAAAATACTAAAAATACATAGGTATGTGAGTTTTTTTTTAATAAATATTTAAGGTTCAAATGTTGTCAAAATGTATTTTATTGAAAATGTACAAATTATTTTGTAGTTAAGAATGTATATAATGTTCAATTGAAAATGTAAAACAAGATTCCATAGTTCATTCTGTAACCAAAAAATCTATAAAATATATAAACACAGTTTTTTTAATAGTTATTTCAAGTTCAAATTTGGAAGAAATTACATATTAAAACCAATAATAACAATTTAGGTTGTTTTGTTGTAATTTAAAAATTAAATTCTTGGGCACTAGACATTTTTAAAATATATTATTACATTTTATACACACAATGACATTTTTAAATGCAATTTTTTCGGCAAATATTAATTTAACCTACTGTACTAATGTTTAGCAGTAAAATAAATTACCTAAATAGAAATAATATCATTAATCATTATACAAACTTAGTAATTTTATAGGTTGACGGTCTGTCATCGCACAGAATCGTTTTTCGTATACTATCATTTTATATCATTGAATTCAAATTTAACACACCCATTACACTATTACAGTGACTGATCTAGCCACCTAATGTACAGCAGAGTGTTACCCATTTGCCCGCTTTTTAGTTTTGGTTTTTTTGACTAATTTTTTCCCCCGAAAAGACTTATTGTTGAAAGGTCGACGACGTACGATTATTAAATTCTGTATTCGACGGAAATTCTAAATACTTGACAAACAATTCAAACTTCAAACATATTATGGGGAATATAATTTTTTTATATAAATGTAAGTATTTGATATACTTCTAAGAAGTTTTTTTTAACAAGTACCCACACAGCAAATTAATATTTTTAATATATTTTCAAAAAATTTTTCAAGAAACGAAAATGTTTTTTAATAGCTTTCATTACATTGTTAGAACGTTTTTAAATGTCTTAAAAACATTTTTTGACCAGCAAAGTAACATTTTTAACAAAATTTTTCTATAAAATGTTAAAAACATTTGCATATGTTAAATTTTTTTTTTAAAAATGACAGTAAAATATTTTTTAATTGTTTTCATTGAAACATTTTTCATAAAAACATTTATAAAATATATGAAAACATTTTTTTATTTTGATGAGAAAAAGTTTTAAAATTATTGTCATTTTCAAATTGCTGTGTGGGTATGAGTATCAACTAGGTCCACTTTACTATCTGAAAATATAACGAAGTTGAAAATCAAAGAATTTTTTCTTCTATAAATCATGTATACATAATTTTAAAACCAAAACATTTATCGCTCCAAAAGGCAACTAAAGATAATATAAATAATAAATATAATATATAATATTTGATGACTGGAGAAACCAATTTAAAATAACTTTAGGTAGGTATATTAAAAAAAATTACAAAACAATTTAAAATTGATTTAGATTTTAAACTATACAGGTATTTTACAATTTGATTTTAGTATAAGGAGAAGGAAGTTCACACATATATAAAATTGTAAAATTATGATTATTGACACCGAATAAAATAATATTTTAATCAGTAATAGGTAGGTACTCGTATAGTCTTGGTCGTTATCTCGATTCAACTTTGGACTCACAACATTAATGATCTATGATCAACAGGTACTTATATAGACTATCTGAATTATATACAGTATGATTTTTAAGCATGCTCATCCCAGTTCCCAAATTCTTCCTTTAATAGTAAGTACATATTTATTCAAATTTTGAGTTTAGAATTTTTAAGTATGCGTAAGTCCAAATTTTCAAATTTTTGACATTCATTGTACTACTTAATAGGAGTATCCTGTGTCGATCCAAACTTCTAATTTTTAATGAGAACGCCTCTTTTTACTCCAAATTATTTAGTGGATGATTTTCTTAATAATTTGTATATATCTGAATCAAAATTCCAATAAATTCTCTATCCGTTCTTTCTGAGTTATTTTAATGTTTATACCAAGCATAATATAATAATCCTTAAAAATCGGTTTCCATAAATATAAAATTAATGTATTATCAGTTGCAGTATTTAACATACATCCTTATAGGATCATTTTTACAAATTATTTAAATTGATAGATCAATATAGTAATTGCTAACTAATTATTAACATTTTTAAATCATCTAATCCATCACATCGACTTAACCCATTACTATAAACATATTATCCGTATTACATACATTTATATAACTAAAGAATATACTAACTCAATTTCGATTTAGATTTTACATACATTAAAATTCTCAAAAAAATGGCTACTGAATAATTACAAGAGAAAAAGGGAATTCCTATTTAAAAAATAGAAGTTTTTATTGTTATCATCCTTTAGTGGCACAAAAAATCTCAAGTATTCAAAAATATGGTTTTCAAGACTTCAAGTGTGTTTGAAAATGCCAAAAATCAGAATTTGAATATATGCATAACATAATTGGCTGACCATGCTTAAAAAATCATCCTGTATATAATATATAAGGTGATCCATTTAAGCGTATACACTAATTATTTCAAAAAGTTTCAAGTTTTTAAAATATTTTTTACAGTTTAATGTAATTTCAAAATTTTATTTTTTAAAAATTGTCTCGTTATTATTATTTTAAATTTTTAAATTTTTAAATGAATTCTCATTTTTACTTTCATATTTCTAAGCAGTGCATTTCAATGTGACCTTAAAATTGTAAAATATTGAAATATGCACTAAAAAGAATTTATATTTTCAATCATACTTTCACGTAACATATTTTGTGGTTACTTAACATACAGTACGATCGACCTTTAAAAATATGCAAATGCATACAATTTCGATCCCCAGTCATAAGTAAGTAGGTAGCTATTTAAATTGTTTAGATGAGTGAAGCAGTGGATCAACATTTTGCAACGCATCCATCATTTTGATACTACTCCGGCCATCTAAACGTTAAAAGGTACTCATAACTAGGCTCGGATTTATGCATTTGCATATTTTTAAAGGTCGATCGTACTGTATGCTAATAGGTAGTAAATACAAAATATGTGTCATGAAAGTGTGATTGGAAATACGAATTCTATTAGAGCATAATATTATTAGCTAGGTAATGCATATTTCATCATTTTACAGTTTTTACTTTTTAGATCATATTTTACAATTTTTAGGTCATATTTTATATATTTTGGTCTTGTTATGGTATATTGCACTATTTTATAACTTGAGTAAAAACCTTGCGTACATTTTCGAAAAAAAAATATTGTTTCAAAGAGTTTCAATTCAGTAGAATTGTAGCATAACAGCATAATTCAAAGTTTACCTATCCAATTATTATTTAATATTTTATACCAAATAATTTATTATCTGCATTTTACTATAATTTTTCTATTATTCTTAGGAGATTATAATTATACAATAATAGTTAATAAATGTAGCTGTAACTTGTTTTATATTAATTTTAAACCAAAATCATAATTTTTTTTGTTAAAACAGGGCTTTTACGAGCATATTTGGTGCATAAATGCGTATATTCAAAAACGAATTTCGTGATTTTTTGGTGCATATTTAATCCGAGCCCTAATTTTGAGTTTTAATTGAACACTATTTGTAGGAAATTCAATTTTTATGTATCGAAGTAGGTACTTCAAAAAAATATTCTGCTCAGGAATATGTAATTAAAAATGAATTTTGTTTTTTAAAAAGCATAAACTTGAAAAATAATACAGATTGTAAATAAATTGTAAAAAATTATAAAAAGTTGTTAAAATTTAATTTTCAATGACACAAAACTAGCCATACAAAAATAGTAAGTTTTACTTTGTTTTTCCGATAACATATAACTAAATACAGTTTGTCGATATCGAACTAATATCTTATATTTTGGTATTTATATTTATGTTACATTTAATATTTATTCTTGGACCACAGTTACATAATTAATCGATTTGGCTATTTTGAAATGATAAAATAAGCTCTCGCTGAAATGTAGCCAATCATATAAAAAATATATTGCTTATAGTACCCCAAAAAAATATTCGGCTATTTGGCAGCCACCCTGGTAATACGTTGCACTGCAGTTTATATTATATATGAGAAATTTGGGTATCTTATTTATTCTTATGTATCTTATTTAGTTATTTAACAGTGCAGGTTGCGCTATAGGAAATTGCACTGCAGGGATGATAATTTGGGAGGTCCAAAAAAAGATCGACGTAGGTACAACTTAAAATAATGTTTTTTTTATTAGGGTCCTATTGCTATATTAAACTTTGTTTTATTTAATTTACTTGTATGGCAATGCCTATAATGTAAATATTATGGAATTCAATACGACCATCTTTTTTACGACACCGGAAAATAAAATGATCGTATATTTATGAATACTGAACTGCAGCTCGCGTTTGTATAAATAAGGCGAGCGCTATAATATAACCGACTGAAATCGGTAGACGACGGACAAGACGTGTCCGAAATACCTAACCCCATGCACTGCATCGATTATGCTACTCTAACGCCGCTTCAAGTCATCACAAAATGATCCAAAAATTCGTATAATGATATTGATTTCTGCTCGCTGCGAATCCGACTGTTATTGTGCTACCAATATATGTTTCGGACATTTTAAGATAATGTTTGTTGCGGGATCGGGGTTAAAGTTTATTTTATTTATCGCCAGATTGTTTTCAAGTAAGCATAGCTGTATTTATATATAGAATCATGTGGTACTGCTTGGTATAATAAAGGAGGTCCAAATAGGAATCCATGCACAATACGCTGTAATAAATATATTATACCTAAGTAATAACTACTATTTATTTTGTACCTATAAGTATTAACTCGTTCAATTCGGTTTCAAATGACAATTTATGTGGACAAACCGGTACCTACTGTTTTAAAATTGGTTCAATATATATACTTCTATGTTTTGAGAGAGCCAATTATGTGTATACCCAGTGATCCATTTAACACAAGAAAGAAATAACTACACATTATTTCAAAAACTATTATTGCTATTAAAAATATTTATTTACATAATTTTAAGTAATTAAAATACAACATTTTTCTAAAAAGAATATATATTATACTGTTTTGGTCATCATTTTTAAAATTTTTCACATTTTCAATGACAACGTGTAGTTTTAACAAAAGTGGGCATTAATAGGACGTTGCACCCATATGTGTTGTTTTCGTCTTACACACGGACGACATAGCAAATTTTGGTTCTCCAGTTTCGATAGTGTGCTGTTAGTTTTGAAATTAGAGCGAATTGACATATTATCAAACTTTTAGGTTACAGCAATATCCGTGTTCTCTCGTTGGTGTCTTACGATATTTCAAATTTTTAAGTGAATTATGAGCATTTTAAAATACTAATATCAAATGTATTCATAACTCACTTAAAAATTAAAATATCGTAAAATACCAACGAGAGGACATAGATAATGTCGTTACTTAAAAGTTTGATAATAGGTCAATTTAATCAAAACTGACCACACTCTATTGAAACTGGCAAACGAAAATTGTCTATGCCGTACGTATGACGGAGACAACACATGCGGGTGCGACGTCCTCTTAACTCGTCAAAAAGTTAAAATTAAGTTAAAAAGTTATTTTTTTTGACTTTTAAACTTGACAAGTTAATATTTTTTGTTTTAAATTTATTAACTCATTCAGTTAAAATTGTTATTGTTGTAACTTTTTATAGTTAATTATCATTATTGTGTAGTTAAGTTAATTTTATTTACGTAGAAAATACTGATTTTTTGACTCTTTTTCGATTTTGGTAATTTGTTTTTTAATAATATATCAAAATAATCTGATATTTGCACAGTGTTAAACATCTTGGTAAATGTTTCTGTAAATAAAAATACTAGGGCTCTTTATGATTAAAAAATATTGTAGTTTGAAAATTTTAACTGAGTTAAATTTATTTTATTTTCCATCTTAACTTTAAACTTATCGAGTTTAATTTTTTCTTTGTTAATTTTTAACTGAAGGCAACTTAATTGAATTGACTTAACTTGTCACAGTTAATTATTTTCATTAATTTGCACAACCTTGAATTTGAATTCCTTATTACAGAGTAGAATATTATTTTGGAGTATTTCGATGAAAACTTAAACAAATTTTTGATGAGTAGTTTATGAGTTATAGGTATTGAATATTTTGTTGAGTGGTACAAGGGTACCCTGCAAAATGTTGGTCTACTACTCCGCTCAGTCCGCTCATGCATAGGCGTGATGAATTTTTTGTGGGGGCTTAGCCTCTTTTTTGTGATAACGATTCGGATACAGAACATAATATCTTTCAAATATAACTACAGAAAAGTGTAAAGGAAAAAAATGTAAAAATGACTAAAGGTGCCCGTTTAAAAGTAAAATATAAATAAATAACATACTACCATACATCATATTATTATCAAAGTTAATTAAATATAAAAAAAATAATATTTTAAATTGGAAATTATTACTATAGTATAAGGTTTGAACGCCTACTTTTTTGGGCAAATATATCAAGAATATCTTCAGAATTAATAATATTAGCTAAGTCCCTTTCAATATAAAGTAACGATAGATTTTCAAATCTATCGTTACCTAGTCATAGAATTTTTAAGCTATGTTTTTATTCGCTTAGAATTCTGGGCAGGCTATAGCCCCCTTAGCCCCTACCATTCTACGCCTACGCGCTCATGTAAACTTTAAATACTTTATAAATTATAAGTTATAGCTTATAACTAATAATTTATACTAGTTCGAAATTTGATTTTTATAGATCAAAATACTCCGAATAATATTCTACTTAGGATTATGAAACACAAACGTATGTTGTCATTCAAAAATTTAAGAGTTAAGAACTTAAAAAATTGTAAAAAATATTTATTTTTCTTTGTAACAAATTATGTAAAAGAAATATTTTTAAATAATAATGTTTCTGAAGTGAATTTAATGATTTACGCAATGTGCCGGAGCCATTATATCTGAGATTAGGTACTGCACGTGCCGTAAATTTGTGAACTTGTCAATTTATTATCTTGTATAATGTAGGTTTTTAAATTTTTTTTTTTATTACAAAATCGTACATTTATTAGTATAGTACCATTTCTAATACTTACGTTACAATAAACACGATTAATAACGAACAAATAGTGGTGACTTATGTCTGGTCGGTTATAGATAAAAAAAAAGTCACGTGTCCGTATAAATAAGAAGACGAAATGAAACGATTTCAAACATCTAAATAAATAGATTTTAATTTATTTTGCACATAATACATGAATTTTGCACTGCATTCAGAGACAGGCTGATAGTTTTGTTTACTCAGAGTGCAGACAGGACATTTGTATCAGTCAATAATAGCTTCTAGTGTCTAAGCACAATTTAAATAAATTTCTCAATATGCCCTCACGCATCTACAATATTGCATAAGAACCATGCGTTTACGGAATTACATTTTTTTATTGTGCTTTTTTTATTAATTCATAGTTATTATTTTTTTTGTTACATTAACTTATTATACAATCTGTAAATATATTTTTTTACGATGAGTACAAGCGCTGTGGGAGTTGATGGGGTTTGTAGGCATTCATAATTTTAACACTATAATATGACTACGATCATTGATTATAAACAGTTATTGTTAATTATTACTAGGATTAGAATTCTTTAAAAATAACCAAAAATGCCTTATTTTTCCCTTTCAACGCAATAATAATGCCTTTAAAAATGTATCCACATTGTTTAGACAGACACGGAAGGTGAGGTTAAATTTCAGTACTTTTAACATTTCTTTATCTTGATACCACATACGATCGCTGTAGATAGATAAATAATAAGCCTAACATTGATAAATAGAACGATTGAAATTTGGTATGGATGAAAAATACCTAAAAACTATTAAAGCAAAAATTATGAAAACAAAATTTTTAATATACCTATAATATTTTGAATTTCCTAATTTACACTATAAGCTAATTAATGTATTAATAATATTATGCATTAAACATTAGTAAATTAAACTAAAAATGCTAAAATAATACTCTAAAAAATAAAAAGGATATAATTAAATTAAAATACTAAAATAAAAAAATTAAAGTGTTATGTTTGAAGTATCTGAAATCTGTTACATGAAAAGAATTATTTAAGTACTTGGAATGCATTGTCCAAGAACACCCAAATAACATTGCATTTTGCATCTGGGGCCTATAGTTATTTTTGCTAACCATTTGTTGGTATATTAATTACAACAATTAATACCATAGACTCAATGACTATTAATCGGCAATTGTCTATTTAAATGACTATCGATGAATATTGACTATGAGCGTTGTGACGAACTCAGTTTGACAAATTCTTTTTGGGTTTACACCAATTACCTACCCATATTTTTTACGTGGTTTTTCCTTTAAAAACCAGTTTTGAGAGAAGATAAACGATCTCAAAAACATTCTATATCTATAGAATGGAAGTTGTGAGGAAAATGTTCAAATCAGGAGAATGCAGCAAATTGTATGGTCAGAATTTTTGTGACATTTGTTTTTAACTTTAATCTTTAGCTAAGTTAAAAATTCACTACTACATAAAAATATTAACGTTGGTATACAACGTATAGATCTTTGAAATAAATATTTGTCATTGTCATGGCAGGTATGTCCTTTTAGAATAATAGTTACAAAATCAAAAATATTACGTGGCCATTATTTGCAGATTTTAGGTCAGTATAGTCAGTACCTATACCAATATAACCTCGCACAGGTGACATGCCAGTCCTGCATTGACTGCGCATTATGTTAGGCATTGTAAATAGAGTTTTTTAATTCGATTTATCAAACCGAACAAAATATATAATATAGTCGAAATTCGAAATTCGAATGAAGATATATTCTGTTTACTATTCTAAAGATTTGGAAATAATAATAAATCATTCGGTCATGATATTGTATACACGACGGAAAACACTACACATTATAGTTTCTGCGTTTAACAGCCGGTATAATCAATAGAAATTAGAAATCTGAAATGCTCCACATGGCCTATGAACAATTTTCAATAAGTGTCTGATTTAAGAATTAAATATTAATGAGCTTAACATATATTTTTACGTTATATTTTAATGCATTGAACTTATAGCTGTCTACCTGTCTGTATGTGTTTTAGTGTACCTTGTGTTAACGAAAAATATTAGAGAGGTGTGAAGGAACCTTACAAATATGTAATTTATGTTGTAAGAATTTTGTGAAATAGGTATAGGTACCAGTAGTTAGCAATAAAGAGGGCGTTATTCGCTGTTAGTTATTTACTGATGTCTGTATTTATTCCATATATGTATATACGCACACATTATTATATTATTACATACTGCATTACCTACCTGCTTTCATATTTAATACAAATATTTCACCTTCAATATTAAATTTTTTATAACTTTTAAAATAACAATATATTGAAAATATTCATAACGAATTTCAGCTAGGTATACAGTTTGAAGACATTTTTTATAGTAGTAATTGTATATCTAGAATAAAAAGTAACATTAAATATTATATTAATATACCTATCGATGACGGTCAAACATTGTCTTTCATCATTTTTCATCACTGGTATTTTTCGTCTAAAATAAAACGTGAATTCTTTCTTAGAAATACGAACGCGAGTTATGTGATGTCATGCGTTTGACGGACGCAGTAAATGTGGGCGTGTATTGTGTACCCGCCTTCTTTGGGAAATGTTTCTGCTTTTTGTAATTTTGTTGAAAATTAATGACCAATTTAAGGAGTTAATACAAATAGTTTCCTACGTTCGGAAAGCAATCATCCAAGTGCAAATAATACATAAATATGTTGTCTGGAATTCAAATCTGCTCTTAAAATTATCATCGTAATACTTGAATTGTAAATAAAAATAGGTATTTATGAAAATAACACAAATAGTTTGTATTTTTATCACATACCTACCTCCGTTAATATTGAATCCCTCGAATCCAATTCCGTAATACGTGATTATTTTCGCTTTATTAACAAGGTCTTTACCAGTTAAGAAGTTCAAGTTGAAATAATAGTCGAGAAACAGAAAAGTGAGTTTACAATAACAATATACTATTGTATAATATGCGTAAAAACATATTCGTCTCTCGCGAAGACCCTTTATGTTCACTAATATGACGAACAGTTTAATATAAGTTATCCAGCCAGCTCGTGTGATTATGACAAAAAAAAAATACCATCGAATTTATTGCACGAGTTGTGTAAAAATAAGCGTTGGGGTCAACGGACCCGCGTTTACAAGCGCGTCTTGTATAGATATTTTATGTACCTACCACCGAAAATATTACGATAATAATATTAGAACAGCGTATTATAATGTTATACGGAACTAAATTCATTTGGAATATAATGACGATGATAAATACCAATCGAGTGTTTTCTAAGAATTATTACTTATTTACGAGTGTACATGACACGCAGATAGGCGTATATTATAATATTATTACATTACGAAACGGGTAGACTTTTTGTTCTTAAGTGTTTGATTTTAAGATATTTTCGATATTGGCAAGCCACATATTTTAATATCGATGCATGACGTATCAATGATAATATGTTGCAATATTTTTTCTTCTATATAAATGTATGTTTAAAAAAACAAAATTAATAAATAATTAAAAATTAATTTTTAACACGTTTTAATATTATATTTTAGACGTTTCTGGACGGGAACGAGAACGCTATTGATTTTACCATTTGTTTAAATGGGAATTTCAACTTCTTGGGGTGTAATAAGAATGTTAAAAACAGGCGTTCTTGCAAATAGTAGTTGAAACTTAAACATTTGCCAGAGACATACTACCATCATATATTTATAAGACCATAAACCATAGTTTACAAACACTCAAAAACTGAATGTACCACAATATGAAAGCATGTTGATTAATTTGAAAACAAAATTCATTACTTACACAAATTGTGAATGTATTTTTATGATTTAAGTAAATTTAATCTAACTTAATATAATATATGATGAATTAATTATTATTTATTATATTTCCCCAAATAATGTAGGTATAGTTATACATAAATACTCAAAATATTAATTTAATATATGAATTATGTTATATTAATTACCTACACTTTATAAACTTTAATATACCTAGGTATTAAAACTACCGTAAATTCGTATTAAAAATGACCACTTACTATTTACTGTATTATTTCTTGTGAAAAAAATTAACTAGCATAATCTCTCGAAATGTAATCATATTTTAAATCGTACATTTATTTTGCCGCATTTTAAAACTTCTTTTAATCTACCAACTGTCGCTGACTAAACAAGATGTGATTTGTTACTACAGTAAACATGCATTATAAACAATTTTAATTTTGACATTTAAGAGTAAAAATATTTTAACTATGAACAAATCTAAATAAGTAAGTCCTTTGAGTTATAGACTCATCACTCATACAACTTTATAGTTTATAGTAGAACTATTTATAAATTTGGCTCTTTAGTTTTAGTGGAGATCGATCTACGTCAAGCCACGACTATCCCCTGACTCCAAGTCTGGATTCTAGGGGCCAAGGCAGATACTTGGATGTGGAATGTCCAATCAATGGACAAAAAGTACAATCATATTTTTATAAAATATTGGCCGCAATACACCATTATATTGTACACACAACTTTATCATTATATACTTACCTAGCTACTACTAACAATGTTCAAAAATATCAGTTATATATCGCCAATGATATTGATTATTATTACCTATCCAATATCCATATATAGTTTATTATTTAAGATTAATCATAGATATTACTATAGTTACATTTAAGGTTAAATATTAAAATTTTAGTTTTTTTAATATAATATTTTAATAGTTTGAACACGTTGCTATTACCTACTTTAATATTTACGTAAAATAGATATTAGTGAAATATAATGCCATAGAATTAACACTTTTAAACACTTACTTTTATATAATAGGTACTACCTACTTACATCATAATATTATATTTAATAAAATAATATAATTTAAAATTTAAAATTTGCATAAACATTAACAACATTAAATACATTTGTGTTTATTAATTAAAAATTTTAATTTTATATTATTATATATACTATTAATATTTTAAAAATATATTATAAGAACAATTTCGAAAGACGTCGTTATAATTTTTGGAACCTTTAAAATAAAAAACAACCGTTTAATATTTTAAAAATATATTATAAGAACAACTTCGAAAGACTTCGTTATCATTTTTGGAACCTTTAAAACAAAACCGTTCAAGTTTTTTTAGTTTTTTCTCTTCTTTGTTTCCACGTGCATATTATTGCACGTACACATATTAATATACTACCTATTATATTAGTACGCATACACGTGTATGTTTAAGTATCTCAAGTATCTGGTTAAAAATAAAAATAAAAAAAGGAATCTGCTTAAATTAATAATGATGAAATGGCCAAAATTATAAATCGGTTTAATACAATAAAAATTATTATTGTTGTTGTCGTCGTCAACACTTTTCATCTGTCGAAGAAAAAATAGTGTAGATATCCATTCTAAAAACAGACAATAGTCATAAACCGTTACGGTCTATTAACGACGCGGTATATTGTGTACTGGACATACCATTTTCACATTTGTGAAAATATCATTCTCACACGAAAATGATAAAACTATTGTAGTATTATGATTTTTATTCTTTGATTTGTCTTAACATGTAATATTTTTCACTATAAAATTAAAAAGTAAAAATGTCAACTTTATTAAATTTTAAGCCGACCATGATGTGAGCCCTAGCTTCCCCCCCCCCCTTTAAGCCAGACATGTTTAACTACTCCAAAAGTATTATTTCACCTGTGTACTTGTGTCAAGTTGTTTGTAAATATTCTTGCTTATCCAATATTCTTTTAAAAATATTATTATATAATATACAGTGAATAATTTAAAGCATCGCATTTCGTGTTGTTTTCTACATGAATTTGTAGTAATACATCGGGTGTGATAAATTTATATAAACTCACCTGTTGTCTTGTACTTGTTGTTTGTAGATGATGTTCTTGCTTATCGAATATATCTTGTTCAAATATTATTATGTAAATCATATTATATTGTAAATATTTGTATAGCATTGCAGTTTGTATTATTTTCTATTTGAATTTGTTCAGTGGCGCATTTAGGAAAGAGTAAAAAGGGTAAATGAAAAGGGCATTTTTGGGGGTGTCAAAAATTATTGCTTTTGCTGGTGATGTGTTCATGATTTTTCTAATTTTAATTGTTATGTCTTTTTCGGAATTATTATGTAATTAATACACATTCCTACAAATTTTGTATTTTAAAAAATATTGTGAGCATCTAATTCGAAATTATACGATACTTATAGGTAATAGGCATATTATATTATATATATATATATTATGCAATAAAATATAATATTTTCACTCAATGTTCATAATATTTAATAACTTGTATCCCTACCGGATAAACCGGATACCTTCGGCGATCGAACCTAGCTGGTAGTACGCCTACCATAGTAGTAAGCACTAAGCGACTACTGTCTTATTGTCATAGTTTATTAGTATTATTATGTGCTGTTCTTAACTCGTTAAAATACGTAGGATCTTAAAAAAAGAAAGAAAAATTTGTTAAAGGCGGAGGTAAACCACAACGTTGTCAAACAGAAAATGGCCAACTTCGGAACTTCAGAAGAATACAACTTACAAAATAATGATTTCTGCAAATTTTGTTTGTACCATCGTTCTTAGCTCGTCAAAATACATATTTCTAAAACAAACAAAAAAAATTAGGAAAACGCGTGGAAACTAAAGTAAATTTGTTCCATTATTTAATTATACAGGTAATGTTTTATAATTGTCTATAGGTATTTATAATTTTTATTTTTAACACTAGACCCCCTCCATTCCGGTCAAAAAGAAGGGTGGAATTTTACGAGTGCCCCGGGGCGCATAATTTCTAAATACAGCTCTGAATTTGTTGTAATAAATAAATTACTTGATAGACATTCAGATTTGCATATTTGATGAATCCATATATATTTGGTGTACATCATAGATACTTAGTAGGTATCTGTACAGTATACGTTATAATTAATATCTAGTATATTACCTGTATTAAAACGACTTCAAGTTTCAAATATAGTCGAGCACTGCAACTAATATATTGCTGTTAATTCGCTGATACATTTTACACGGGTAGAAAACAATTTCAAAGTATGTTATCATTAAATACTTGATTTTAACTACAAAACATGATTACGTACGAAAATTTAAGCATTTTCAAATCAAATTTTCGTGTAAGTACCTGCCACACGAGTCAACTAGAAATCATTTATAAATAGGTACTTTACATTCGTTCATAAGTCATAAACTCATAGCCATTACAATAATTGTATTATCTACGTGGCTACGTTTATTGTTAGTGATACCAATCCAATATCAAATATTATAATGTATTATCTTATACTGAAAATGTTTACAATTTCAAATAGCCAATAAAGGCATTTTCTGTCTTTTCAATTCCGTCGTTATTCATCGCCTAGGTATGTGTATAGAGTTTTATATCAATGTTAATTTTGGGTTGGGCCAGGCTGGATTTTGAATAATAAATCAAGGGTTGGACCGGGCTTTACTAAGTCTTGGAATTTTATTCCGGACCAGGCCTGAGCTTTTTTTCGTACAATTTTTCGGGCCGAGCCGGGATTAATCATTAAGGGTATGACCGGGCTTTTTCCTTCGACAATTAATAATAATATTAGAACCGACGTTGGTTCAAATAGATACAATCACAATTCATATAATAATATCTTGATTAATGGGTATAATAAAGTTATTTATATACTATAGTAATATGTCAATACAAAATAAAACAACTCACTAGGTACAAAAATAATATTTAGCCATCTTCGGCATAATTACAAGATAAAATAGAAATTATAACTAGGAATATAAATATAAATTCATTGCGTTTGACTGAAGAATACAGATTCCAAGTTTTTACAACACCAGTCTACGGTACTATTGCTAGTGCACCCATAGTGCAGCCACAGTGCCTCAAAAAAATTATATGTTGGCAGGGTCTGGGTTTTTTTTTCACAGTGTTTTGGACCCGGCCGGGCTGGGCTTGAGAAAAAAATTTTTGGACCGGACCAGGCTTTTTATGAGCTTAGCATTATTTTCGGGCTATGCCTGGGCTTTTATTCACAAAATGTTTTGGACCGGGTCGGGCTTGAGGATAAAATTGATGGACCGGACTGGACCGAAAATTTACGGCCCTTGCAGGTCTATATTATAATACACTATACAGTGAAACGTGTTACACAAACTTAGTCACGTACGCCCATACAACATTCATTGTAAGTATTTTTGGAGAACATATAAAAGACACATGAACCTAATTGTAAAAGTTGAACGACAAATATTGTGGAAAATCGTAAAAGACAAGTAGAAGATGGAATTTCAAAAAATTATTTGAAAGGAAATAATGAAAATTAATGTTAGTTATGGTGATTTGGAAATGAAAAGCATTATTATTTATTTCAGTTCGAAAAGTTGTATATCATAAGTCATAACTCATAAGCGAAGTAGATCGTATCTAATATTTCCTAGTTCTTTAAATATCATACCTACGTCAGTTACAGTCTTACAGAATATAAAAATAATAGATCATGTAAGCATTAGAAAATATATGGTTTTACTTATTAATTATTCTTGCTGTATTTATTAATTTATTATTACTATTTACTAGGTACCTATAATAATATTTACTTTATTATAGTGTTGACAAAATTATTGAACTACTTATATTCAATAAGATATATAATTTTTATATAGAGCAATTAATAAATTTAACTACGTCGCATACAATTGTATACGCAATCGATTTTTTTAATGTAAGACACAAGTATTATTTGATCCACCGAAAAACAAACGCAGTGATGTTCAACCCCATTTTATAACCATAATATCCACCTCATTTTACAACCATAATATAACATTAGATAAATTTATGAAATAATATATAGCTTATATTTCTGGTCACGAAATTAAATTTCCTCACGCCCGGGCGGGTCATAATTATTAATGATAATATCGTACTCGAATGATACAGTTACTGCTTTTTATCTCAATAAAGGTTTTAAGTTTTAATAACTTCAATCTTTATGACTTGTAAATTAGAATTTGCTAATTCATTTTAACAATTTATTGGTAAAAACGCTACAACTGAATACCCACAGCACAGTATATTTGAAATATATACAAATTTGTATTGTAGTCTATTACTTTAAATTACTAGTTAGGTACTATGAGATAATATCTCATATTATATTATAATATATCTATAATATATTATATATTGAACATTTTTTAGTAATTCTGGTTCTATAAATACATTAATCTTAAACAATTAAATTAAAACCCATAACACATTAATACTTGATGAAATTCAGTGGCGTAGCCAGGATTTCTGAAGGAGTTAAGTGGGGGGGGGGGGGGCATTCAAAATTTGTTTTTACTGTTACTTATTATAACGTATCCAAAAACATCTATATGAATATGAACCAGTCGATTGTTATCAATGTAATTATATCTTCTTTTTTGTATGTTTTTAATTATTACCATATTCTCCTTCCATGATCGGCTGATAATCTGCTATGGAGTATGTATTATTGACTGCTATGTTCTGTGCCTATCGTGTTTATAAAAATTTGATATAGATACCACCAAATACTAATACAATTTTATTTTTCGAAAACAAAACTAATTTAGGTAGCCAATACACTTAATAATAGGTATACCTTTTTTATATATAAATTGGCTAATGGGGGCCATGACCCACGCCCCCTCTTGGCACATCAACGACGATACTGCATTATGCTTGAGTCTTTATCAACATGATAAATTGGTAACAATACATTAGACGAGATTAGGTAAATAAGTACTTAGTACTTACCTATTCATGATAGTTACGTTTTATTACTTGAATCATAAAAAATGTTAACTCAACATTTCTCACTATATTGTACTTTTGTCGTGAATCAAGCAAAAGTATGAATACAGCTTTTAAATTGTTATAACTTTAAAATAAGTGTGCATTGTTATTTTATATAGTTAATTTACTTTATATACGAACTATAAAACAAAGTTGTCAGTTCTTTGCATTCTAATCGTGTAGCTACGCTGTTCGGATTTTATGATGACAGAAAGTATAAATCTAGTCGTAACCGTGGCTGGTTTAGGGTTTTGGATTATTACGTTTAAAATAAAGGAAACGCCAGTGAATTTCTTATTACAGTTTTCCTATAGATTTTTGACCTATTTGATACGGATATTGGATATAATTGAACCATATCTCTAGATGGCACAAACTAATAGAAACAGCAGAAAATAGATTTCAGTCTTTATTTGAAAAATCGTATTGGTTATGGTTACTAAAAATCATAATAATAATAATAATTTGTAAGGTTTGATCTAAATGTATGATATACCAAAGGTGAAATCAAGTCATTAGTAATATAATGAGTACAAATTGAACGACACCAAGGAAATTCAATTGTCTGATCCTTATTAATAATTTTATAGAGCTGCAAATACAATAAGGTTAGTTGGTAGTAATAGTACGTAGTGCAAAAATAATTAAATACATTTAAATCTGATTATAACAAAAAATAGCGTCAGCTTGGCTATAAACTGCACGAAAGAGTTTGTTATCATCCTATGCAAAAGAAATAAAAACCATTTTGAAATTAGTTATCACTATAGTAAATAACAAAATAATGCAATCTTCTTTAAATTAGAAAGTATGCAAGACGTTCTTAAAATGTTCACCGTTCAATATTATTTCTTATTTTTAAGGTTTGAACTGCAGCCCGCATTTTTCTCGATTCAAGGAATAAATATTATCTCATAAAAGAATCTGTGCATAAAATGTGTACAAATTATATCAGTGTTAGTGCCTCTGGAGCTTGGAGGTATGTGGAATGTCATCAGACTATCAGAGGGTTTAGGGACAACTCTTCACTTATTATAACACATTCCTACAGTCAGCATATTTGCATATTTTTGATTATGAACTCATAAAGACAATTATGTATTCTTAAATTAAATAATCAGTAAGCGTCAACGAAATAGCTAGACCTTTATATTGCTGCCTAGAATACGATGGGTGAAGACATGAAGTGTACGTTAAATTCCTTCATAAAAAGTCTCAAAAATGTATTTATTAATCAGGAAAGTGACCTTGGCGTTTTACCTATAAATCTTGATTTTAAATGTTACTTCTCAAACTATATAAGTAACTAAATTTTATTTTTCTATTTCTTATAGGTACAGTTTTCTAAATACTGCATTATTTAGACTTTGTTATACCAATAATAATAATATAATGAAAAAATATATAGGTCACAGGTGCATTATATTATTATAAATAGAAAAAAATTGTAGGTATATATGAAAAATGAAGCTAAAATGTTTTATTAAAATATATACCTAAATCAAAGGCATACATTTACGCTTATATTGGTACAATTCTTTAAATTTAATCAAGGTGAAATGAAGCGCATTTTCTAATAAAAAAAAACCTGTATACATTTATTAATCTGCAGGTATCTTATTTTAAACGATTATCCAACACGTGAACTAAATAAATTCTTTAAATTAAATTATTATTAAATAAAATAAAATTATAATATATTTATAAATAGTATTTTTTTAAATCAATAAAATGATTTATTTATTTGATTGTAACTTATTTAATGTAACAAAAGCACTAAAATATAATGAAATTAAGGTTAGATGTATTATAATACATTGTTTTATCGAACTATAAATAAGTGTATAACTATTTTATTTGTTTGCGTGTTTTTAGATTTTCAAATCATTCTAAAAAAAGAAGTAAGTACCTAATTTTACGCTTCAGTAGATTGAATTAATTTTTGATGAAATTGTCGCATATATGCTTAATATTATTAATTATTATTTATTAAAATATTATATCACGTATGATATGTGCTTAACTTATAAGTAAATGCCGACGAGTATATTATTGAATTATATGAATATAGATTCTCGGAATAAATAATTTAAAATTATTCCAAAAATGAATTTTTGGATAATTTTTTTTAATTTGTTTGGTAAAAAAATGTACATGTTTTTGGTATAAATATAGATAAATATAGATAACCATCCAATTTTATGACTTTTGCAATTTTACCTTCAAATGCCTATCAAAAATGATGTCAATTTATTTTCTATATTTTTAAATTTCTCCAAAAACAATTATAAACAATATACTTATTATGGACTATAAAAAAATTAAAAATACATATTTTACTCTACAATTTTGTATAATTTACAAGTACCTAGTTAAATGGAAATAAATATCTTACATAGAATAATAAATTGTTGCGAAAATCCATCATGCAAACTATTTACAAAGATGTTATTAGTTGAAGACAATTTTCTTAATCAATCATTCAATTTACTATGTAATAACTAATAAGTACAAAATTAAATTTAAAATTAAAAAATTAAACACTGGAAAAAAAATGAGAATACATATTTTTATTTAGATTATACAATTAGGGCAATATCCTTTAAAACTATAGCTTATACAGCGTCAGGCAACTGTTGTGGAAACATAATCTATTACAAGATCAAGAAAACTTTATAGAACAGCAAAATGAGAAGTATGAAAAGCTGTTTTAGATTCTGAGCGGTGCCGATGAATGTATTGGTTTTACAATTATATTTTTTTTCTTTTTGTTGGAAGACACTTTTTATAATAGAAAAAAAATTCAATCTTTAGTTTTGGACGGTAGTTTTTGAACTAGTAGAAAATTAGATCTGTAGTTGATACTTCGAGGGTAAAAACTCAAAAGTAATTTTCCACGTAATCATTTTTCTTAATAGTCGGAAAGAACTAAAAAATTTACGGCAAAACGGAAATACTCATACGCACACCAATTTCTTACAAAATCGATTTTGTTGTAAATCAATAATGAAAAACTACTAATGATACTTAAAATTTCATCAAAAGTATATATTTGTGTTTTGTAGACATGGTATGGCTTTCAAAATATTTTGGCTCTTTTTAAATTTAATAAAATTGCGTTTGAAATGTTTGACTTTTTTGAGGTTTTAACATAAATATTAATATACATTTTACTCTAAGCCAAATAGCTTGAAAATTTAATGTAAGGTTCCTCATAAGTTGTTCTTACTGGAATTAAAAAAAGTTTAGCGTACCTAAGGTCAAATTATTTTTTTATGAGTAGATGAAGTTCACTTTTTAACGACATTGGATATATTACGCGTTATTACGATATATCCCTAGTACTTAAATTATTTTTTCTATATATCGACGATGACATTTTTCTTTAAGTACTGATATTTAAAATGTTATACTCCGTAAAATATCTTAAAAATGTAATAGATAGGTAGTTTATAATTATGCGGTTCCTTGTAAGTTGTACTTATAGCGATTGAAAAGTATCAACAAAAAAACATAGGTAGACACAGTTTTTACGATTTTAAAATTTGAGCAGAGGGATTGAATTTCTTTTAAATAAAATTATTTTATTTTATTTTAATGTCCGTCATTACCTTTTGTATCAGTAAAAAATCTTAGATTTTCAACTGTGGGGTGGCTTCTGATAGAAAATTGGTATTATATAGTTGGTTTATTGGCATTTGGCGGGGTTTTTCCCCTTCAAAATTTCACTTCAAAGTTATTGTTCACCGGAATTTTAACTTTCACTTATATTATTATATTTTATGTACACAATGTCATTTTTAAAACATTTCCGATTAATTTTAACTATGATATTGCTTACTAATACTACGAACCTATTTCCACCTTTTTATGTTAAGTCGGCATTGACTCAGAAGTTGGTAAAAATAATATATGATATAAATATGTAGTTACTATTATAATAATTAAATATTAATGATAGAATAAAGACAGCTAAAGTCAAGTTTTCCTAAAGTATTGGTAAGATACTAATTGGGAAACGAATTATTTTAACAGCAAATTAATATATCATAAAATATTCTTAGTAATAAAGGTTGACGGACCATCTTCTATCAGAATCGTTTTTCGTACCTATATTCAATGATTTATCACTGAATTCAAATTTAATACATACATTACAGTGACTTGTTGTCCAGTTACAGCTCTGCACCTACAGTGAGGAAGTTACTTACTTCCAAACTTTTATTATTTTATTTACGTTTAAAGTTAAAATGTTTACAAAATTGTAGTTATTTTTAACGCAATTCAAAAAATATTAGCTATAGATACTTGAAATTGTTCACTTATACATATATTATTATTTACTATATACACCAATTAAATTTTCAAAATATTTTAATTAGTTTTAAGTTATTTATATACCATGAGCCTTTTCACACCGTTTTACCGTTTCTTCTTTGTTGTAAATTAATAAAATTTAACAGGTATACCTATAGTACTATATTATATTAAGTACTATTATAATAAGTATTGTAATTATCATTGTATAGTATATGTGATTTGTTTTTGGCAAAAATAAGTAGAAACCAATTACTAATACTTATTACTTAGTAAATATAAAAACATAAATATAATAGAAAATGTCCTTAGAAATATAGGTAGTCACACAAAGAAAATATAACAATATTTATTTGACTATTCATGAGTTGAACGATTTTATTGAAATATCATAAAAAATATCGAGGTCATTCAATTATAACACAAATAAAAATTGAACTATAATTTTGTAATTTTCTTTTTTACATTTTTTTGTGAAGCTTTTTTATTATTATATTTTAAGTGAATCTTATAATTAATAGATATGCAAAAAGAAAATTATATTTAAATATATTTTTCGGAATTATTTTAATCGAATGACCTTAATACAAATTAGTCTGTTATTAGCAGTCGTTTTACAAAAATATTGAACATAAAACTAATCAACCGAAAAAACTTTGGAACCTATTGGTTTGATGGATTTTAGTTTTAAAAACGATTATGAGTCATTAACAATAGAATACACTTTACTATATTTGAATCGAATCAATTTTTTATATTTTTCTTTTTCAACTGAAATACCAAATAACGAAAAAATTGTATTTTTATATTTTAATTTTTGTAGGTAATGGTAGTTATAAAGTAAACAGTTTTTGAAATATTAAAAACAGCTTCGATTAAAAAACACAGTCAATTTATAAATTAATCAAAATCCGTTATCTTAATTCGTATCAATCTTTGAAATGCATTGACATGTGCCGACTAAAACACACTAAAGTTATTTTACTTGTCACACCCTAACAAGTAAAAAAAAATACACCATCATGTGATTTGCCTATATTTATCTCCTTAAACACGGGCCAACTGCGGTTCCTTTATAATAAGATATAGATTTTTTTTTATAATGTACATATTACGCAGTATATTAGTCATAATTGTATAAAATAAAAAAAAAAGTATCTACTTACACCAGCGTACTATTGTATTCTCACTCTGACCCACACACAACAGAGACAAAACGCATTCATGTAAAATATTTTCTTTTTTTTCTCGAAATCAGATATTATAAAAATATAGAGAATAATATTTTTCAAAGTTTATTATATTGGTTTTGTATTTTTCGAGTATAAGTAATTCAATTGTGTTTCTAGCTTATAATTATAGTTCCCTATAATTTTTTTAATTGGAATTTCACTCTAAGATTACTCAAAAACATAATAACTTATGATTTTGCGTCAATGCGTTTGTCTAGGTAGGTACTGCGCGTGGGCCAGAAAGAGAAAACAAATAGAACCAGCGCTGACATCCTCTTAAGAATAATTTATTATAATAATTAAAAGTAAAATATTTTTAACAGAATTATGCAAATATGACACAAATTATGCATGTGACCAGAAATTATATGACAAAACATATATAGACAACAATGGTAAATGGTAGGCAATACATAACTTATACAATTATATATTTTAATGTATATCGCACGTGAATAAGTTACTTATCTCTATCTACTTAAAACTCAATAGGGTTCACAGGTTCACTTGTACGGCGAGTTCGTGTATACACGAATAGTGATTAAAATTAATAATTTTTTATTTTAAATGTTTATGGTGTATCGTACATAACATGTTTATACACGTTAAAGTCGATGTGATAATGTAAAAAAAAAAATCATAGTACTATTTGATTATGGAAACGAAGTAAAAAAACTGATAATATAGACTCGATGTATCCAGCGAATGGATATATCTGGATGATCTGGACTTAGTCTGGAATTAGTTATAGATCATTAGGTATGTAACCTCTAGTATGAATCAAACCAGAATTTTACAGACTGTAAATTACAATATTTTAAGAGCCAAATTAGAACCGTAAGTCATGTTGAAAAATTGAATTTTTTTTTGTTTAATAACCAGCTAGAATTGTTAAGTTTTAATATGACTTATGAGTACCTATAGTGTAATATAAATTAATCAAACTAAATAGAGAAATCATAATTGTTTTTCAAATATAAATATCTCGGTACAATATTTTATAATTTACGAAATTGTATAGAAATCACTAATTAGGTAGTTAATAATATTGTGTAATAAAATGTATAACTGCTGGAATAAATCATATGACAAACACGTGCAACCCTTAAAATATGAAAGAAGTATTATAATTGAATTCTTCAATTAATTTAGACGTATTTTCATTTTATAGAGGGAGAATTCAATCAACAATACCTTTATTTATTATTGACAAACCTTGCATAATTTGTAATTAGTTAATAATGTTAATGTATGTCGTTAAAGAAAAGTAGTACCTAAGTAAGTAGGTAACGACTAACAAACCAAGAATTTCGTAACATTTAATCTTAGTACTACCTATTCTTGTGTGACTTGCAAAAAAAATAAATACAAACGCCAATAATAAATATTTAATAATTATTAATTATTATACAATAGCCCAAATCAATCAAAAACAAAAGATACAATATTATACAATTTTCAAATATATTAGTATAAAGATATACCTACATACAATTATAAATAATCAGAACTGATTTTAACTAGAACCAAAATTCTATACTTTTTATGAAACCAAAATCAACCAAATTCAACCAAATACTGTGGCCGGATCCATTAAAACTAAACAATTTCCAGTTCTTTGGTACTCAAAATGTATCTTGTATTTTGGGGAATTGTATTTTCTACTTAATATTATATATCGCTCTAATGATGAGTGTAATTTTATCGAACATTTAAAAATAATTTTGTATTATATTATTTACTTATCACATATTATATTCATAATGTTATATTATATATGTTCTATTGTGTACAAATCTGCGAGGAGATTGCCCCTCCCCCCAATATCACCGAAGATATCGCCGCTGCCTCCTGGTATCAACAAGACATAATAGTCTCTCAACTGCCAATTATTTGGATATGAGTTTTTTTTCAAAACACAGGTTTAAATTGTTATTATTTATGAAGTCACTTTACTTTTTCACCGAGTTAATTAACCTTAATTTAATAACTGTTTGAATTTTGATTTGATTTATAATTTATTGGTATTGTTAATACTTCGAATTCGAGATCGTGTAATACACTCTGAGTAAGCCTCGCCCCGTGCCTCGTGTTTTTTGACTCGTGACCAAAAAACCAACACCACTCGACACCCACGCTTCACGAGGCTTGGCAAGGCGAGATGCGCACGACGTGTGGACCGACTACACTGCCGAGCTCACGTTACTTTACACCACCTTGGCGATAGGTGCAGAGGTGGCGTATAATACTATTTTACATCATCACTACACGTAATATTATCATTCATTGTACACCTTACCAAAAATATATTATTTTGCACGTGACCATAGTCGATGCAATGAACAAATGTACAAATATCACATAATAATAAATTGGATCGAACTGAAATTATTTTCAGTAATATTATATATTAGAGACGAAGAGATTAATTTAATTTTATATTTCGTGAAGATTATGAAAATGAAACAAAAACCATAAAGTCACAATCTTTCACCGTTTTTTTTAAATTACCGAAACTAGTTATACACGTCATATATTATAGGTATAATAATATTAATAAATAATCAACTATTATACTCGTAGACGTAAGTAATTTATTTACTTACTCAGTAAAATATCCAGGTATACTGTTCACGCTATGTATTATTATTATTATTATTTTGGTTGTAAACTCCAATTTTCTATTCTAGTCGATTGCTTGCTTTTTCTTTTAGTGAATAAGTGTTTACTCTTGCATATTTTTAATTTGTCCTGTATAAGAGTTACGAGGACGTCATGAGTTCATATAGTATAACCTACTTAAGGACTTCTTATATATATTACTTATATCATCAGTACGAATTGATGTTTGCAACAGTCCTGAATTAAATCATAAAACATAGGGAAATAAAAACTTATTTTACTCTATAATTTAAATTAAGTTTGTTAAAATAGATTTTCCCTTAGTTAATTTGGATGTTAGGTACACTTTTAAAATTGATGAAAAAATGTATTTCATTATAGGCAACTTATATCATAGGAAAAGAATTAAGTTATTAGTTACATTTTTATAATTATTTAGTTTTTTCAATAGACGAATTGTTTTTAAATTTACTAAATGAAAATTACTTGTTTCATTATTAATCTTGGATTCTGAAAAATTTAATAATTATTGATTTTGCTATGAAGTTGTTTTTCCATATGAACGTTTTTCCGAGCAGTCATAAAACAACTCGAAAAGTTTAATTTCGCACTTTTATGGAAAGAAATTCTTTTCCAGAACGTACTTCGAAGCAAGGAAAAACTGTGTACAAAGTTGTGAAAAATAATGAAGAATTTTCAACAAGCATGGTTATATGGTTTCAACAGTGCTTTTAATCGTTTTACGATGATTTATCTTTGAAATTTATAAAAATGAAATACAATATTGTACCTATATACTATCCCGCTCAGAGTTTAGTTGGTCTAAGTATTCGGTCCAGCTTTTTCTATTTTATAATTTATCTATTACGATTATTATTAAAAATCGATGTAATAGGTGATTTATCGACAATAATTATGGTCGATGGTCCTAAAGCAAAATGTTTTTATCACAACCAACATTAAGAAAAACACAAAAAATACGCAATTTGTTAATATAATATTCTTAAAATAATAATTTCTTCAATTAAAATAAGTTGTTAAGTGACCTTGTCTGTTGCTAAGATAAAAATAAAACTCGTTAAGCTTACGTGACATTTACATTATAATATAATAGTTGTAAAACTTAGATCGTTCATTGTTGAGTTAAGGTCTATTTTCACATGTCCGTTACAGGAGCTCTATTTACACATATTATACGGGGCGAGTCCGGACTGTGACCGGGACGAGTTTTTATTTTTATCAAAAGTATGTACCTAATCTGAATATATTACAATCAGTTTTGGTATAATTGTGATTTTTTCTGGGGTGGGGGTAATTTTTTGGTAACTTTTACCATACAATATAATATTATTTAATTATTATTTTTTTTTTTATTAGGGTTAAGGCTTAGACTACTAGGTCACGCCTGTAGCCTGTGGTACTGTAGGGGAGGGTACTGTTGATTTGTTTACACGTGTGTGTTTGTTTTGGCGGAATTTTTAATTTGGGCACTCATAGGTATCTGCCGTGCCCGGGTGGGTGATGGCGGCACTTGTTCTCCGGACACCGTGACTTGCCGAAGAAAAATGCCGCCCGCGATCGAGGGATATTGAACTCGGGTCAGCCATTCCGTCCCCCTATTTAATTATTATAATTATTATTTTATATAATATTTATTAAGATATTATGTTAGTTAAGTATTTTCGATTCTGAGCGAAGCGATGAATGTATTGATTTTACAATGATGTGTTTTTTTTTTGTGTCTGTCATAACCTTTTAGGACAGTAAAAGTGCTTGGATTTTCTTCAACAGTAACTTTTCTGATAATAAAGTGAATCTAGTTGTTACTTTGGGGGGTCAAAAGTAAAAATTTCCCAGTAGTTTTCAAAAGCGACGTGAAAGAAATTTTGACTCTTTTTGAGCTGTTGCACAATGTCGAGCATGAAACGATTTTCTTATTTTGTTGTAATTAAAAAACCTATGACTGTAGATACTTGAAAATTTCACTGAATGTTTATATTAGCATTTTCTATATACGATAAAATTTTGAAAAGAATTTGACTCTTTTTGAGCTGTTTACGGACATTGTCAGTTTTCAATTTTTTTAGTTTTTTTTTCTATAAATATCAATAAAATGTTATTTGTTGGGTACAAAAGTGTGAAAATTTAATGCAAGGTTCATGATATATTGTTACAATAGCAGTTGAAAAACATCAAAAATACATAAGCAACAATTTTTTTTATAAGCATTTAAATTTTAACAAAATTTATCAAATTTAAATTTAATAATTATTTTGTAGTTAAAAATTTATAAAATGTTCAAATTTTATAGCTAAGAATTGAAAATTTAAAACAAACTGTTATTTATTTGAGTTGACGGGCGCCCAGACATTTGAAATAAAGATGTAGCCGATGTAGGATTATTTTAGCTATTGGCCTCAGGCTTTTAGTTTTCCATTATTTGTTGCATATCGATGTCCTGATCAATAGAAAATATTTTTGATTTTGCCAAATTCAAATAGTTTGGTATAAATGTTTTCATCGTTACACCAATACCATTCAAAAATGAATCAACCGGATCAGCGCTTGGTGACTTTTCTTTTAGGTCTTTCTCGTTCTATTTTATAAAATAATTCATGAGTATTGAAGAAGCAGACTGAACTGGTTTTTCTTCGCACTGTTTCTTTATCTTACCTCACGCACTTCGGTTAACGCAACTACGGTCATTTTCTGTTGTGTCGGGTTAGTTGCATTCCAAAAATATAACTTTTAGAATCTGCTACCTAACACTTCACCTTTAAATCAATTAATTGCTGTAGACTTAGACTAAGCGACATCTGCAGGATACCTACACTAAAGTAAATTTTAATTATTGTCCCTTATGTTAACGTGATTGGATAACTATTTAAATATATTATAACTGAAATTAGTCTTAGTACAAAATAGATATAAGAACTATTGAAAATTAACAATAATGCATTCTAATGTTTTAGACATGAATACCAATTTATTGGTTTATAACAATTAAACATCGACAATTGTATGAATACGCAGTAATAGAAATAATTAACGATTAGAAATTATCTGAAGAGTAAAAATGTTTTTAATTTCTTTTATTGTGTGAAACAAAGCAAACTCCGTTAGTATTTTTTTCTAACAATCTAAACTATAATACTTATTTTGCAGAATATCTTCAACTACAAGACAGAGACGTATTACGTATAGTGACATCAAATATAATATATTTTATAGTTTTTCGAAAAGATTAATAATTAATATATTTGTTATATAATAAAGGTATCGACTTTTTGTAATCGTCGAGTTAATCGAGTACTTTTCCTGCATTTACATGAAATTAAATAAAACGGAAAATAATAATACGGAAATATAGGTACCCAATATCTTAATTCAACTATGAATTATGATATTGGATACTGGCAAATTGGTACTTCTTATTTTTTTTTATTTTTTTTTTTTTTGAGGGGGGGGTAGAATTTTGTATAATTTTCAAACTATTTGAGGAAAAATAATATTTTGCATAGCCAGTTTTCTAAAAAATCAATGTTTTTAATTATTGTTGTACCTACTTCAAAAATAAATCATTAACTATAACTTTAAATTTGCACCAAATATTTATATTGACATTTACAAGACATAATATCAATTTCAAAATATCTATTCGCTCTTTTTGTGCTATTTATCGATATATGAGTATTTAAAATTATTGACTTATTTTAATTTATTTTTGATTTATGTATGATGAAACTTGAGTGTGAGTAAAATAGCATGAACATTTAATTTAAGATTTGCCATAAATTTTTTATATCCCATTTAAAAAACATTGAAAATATAATATAGTCCCTTACTCCATTAAAATTACAAAAATGTGCATGTTATATAATAGTTAAAATGAATACAATTTCTTATTTTAACATCTAAGGTCATATGAAAAAAAATTTAAGTGTTAAAGTCACATAAATATTTTATTAGCGTTTGAAGTTGGTAGCATTGGACGTTTTGAATATGATTAATAACGATTTATCCTCAGTCAATTTATTTGTTATTTTGTTGTAATTACAAAAATATTATTCGTAGAGAATTGGATGTTCTGTTTCTCCGTTTATAATTATTTACTAAACGCACTATGACATTCTCAAAATATTTTGATTAATTTTAAGCAATGTACACCACGAAACTATTCCCACCACTAAACGGTATGAGTGGTATGACGGTATTAACTTATAAGTTAATGACAGCTATAGGTAGTAATATGAAAATAATTACTAAATAATATATGATAATATTTGTTTTAGCAAAAATTAAATTAACTTACCTAATTACTAATCGAGAAATAAATTAAAAATATCAATGTAAATATCATTATACCTATATATAAGCTGACAGATCGTCTCTGCTCAGAATTATTTTTCTTGTGTAATTATTTAATCTTCATGAATTCAAATTTAACACATTTATTATATTTACCTATACTCTGTGACGAGATACACTCGATACCCATAGGAGCTACTAGCTTAGGGCTTAGCTCTTAAATATATATTTGATGATAAGTCACGAAAAATGTTTTTTTCAATGATGCATAGAATTGGAAAAAACGAGTATGCTGCAAGACTGTTTTTAAAATTTTGAAAATGTTTAGATTTGTTGTACCATTAATGGGTCTCGTCACTCTTGTAGCAATATCGACTTTTTATACTGTAAATCATTATGCTGATTTCATACTTATAAACTTAAATATTTGAAAACCATATGGTCTTTAAGTATATTTCAAAATTCCAATAAACAGAATTTAATGAAAAAATTGGGTGTGTGTATATTATAGTTAAATCATACTGGATAAATATATAAATATTGGTAATTGGTATGCATTTATATTTATTACAAGTTATTTTCAAGTATGCAAAATATGTAGTAGAATAATGTAAGGGAATGTCTACACAGATTAATAAGTAGAAAATATGAGGGCTACAGCTCCATTCCACCACCCTAAAAGAAAAGTTGTTCTTATTTGTGCCTATGTTGAATGTCGATATAATCGATACTTTCAATACAGCAGAGAGAGTTCACCGATTGTTCGTCATTGTAAACAATTATTTTTAATAGAGGTAGAAGAACTTGTTGGGAGCCTTCTATAAAAATGGCTTACATGTCAGCTATGAAAAAAAATAATACTTTAATGAATTTCTAACGAAAAAATAATTTAAAAAATTTAAAAAAATATAAATAGCTCAAAAAAAGTTAAAATAGTTTAATAATTTCACCGGGTATGGAAAATACTAATATAAATATTTGGTAAACATTTCAAAAGTCTATGGTTAGTTATTTTGGAAATAAAACAAAACATTAAAAATTGGAATTCGATAATGATGGATGAATAAAATCGACAAAATAATGAATGACGAATGATGTAATTACGATAAAGCGTCATAATTTTCGTTACAACATTATATATGTATATTGTAAGCAGTGGCGTTCCCATGGGTTATAGGGCATAGGGTATACTCCATAGGTTACACCTACACTAAAGATTTTTAAAAAACTGCGTATGCTCTCCAGTTTTTGCAGTAGGCGATTCGTGTATTTATTGAAAACCTATAAAAAAAAAATGTATTCAAGTAAATATATGTATACCGAGTTGCATGAAAAATTTATAAATTTAAAACAAAATTAAATAAAATTCAATGGACCACTAAATCATATAGGGACTATTATTGACTCACTATTGATTCGTTAAATGTTTAGTGATTGTTCGTTTAACACGACATTAATATATTTATTTATACATTCATATTTTTAAATAAATAAAAATAACGAAAATGAAAATTTGTTGGTATACTATTTGGTTATCGTGACTCCAACGATTTTCAAACAAATAATAATTATAATTATTCCAATCTACTGTATTATCACCACAGATATTTATTGCTTTTGACACCATTTTGCAGAAATCAGTTTCTCTGCCCGACAATACATAAAGCGCAATGCATGCACAAAAGAAATATGACTGCCAATAAACAATTTCCCAACACGAATACATACCTTTTTGGCAGGATTTAAAATTACATTTCCAAAAAAATTGTTTTTTGAAATACAATTTTGCTTTGTGACCAAACCCACGCACTCGTTTCTTCGGTAAAATACTCTTTTCTTGAAAGAATGTCACGGCATCTTTCTCGTTTGTTGATAAATCCAAGATTCGCATTTTTTTACAATTCACAAAAAATAAAATAATATACAAATAATCCAGCAATTTAATACACTTATATACTGGGCAGTAAAATTAATCATAGTTAATTAATTATCAGACTTGAGAATGTTACATTTTCATTTCTACGAAAAAAAACTGTATAATTTATAATATATAAATATACATATTGTTAACTATATGATACGTAGGTACCTACTTAGCCGAGAAAACCGATAATCGTTAATATAGTTAATATAGTCGTGATAATCGAAAATTATCAATTTGTTGATCTTCAACACTTATCTTTTATTATACCAAGGTCATGTAGACTGGAACTTAATGTAGGTGGATGATATATAGCGAAGGCCTTTTGTAGCACCCTAAACTTTTTTATTGAGATTGTTAAAATTGTGGAGAGTATAGATATATGAACCCTATACAAATTGATTAGGAAAGTGATTGTAAGTATTGTAGGTACCTATACGTAGTAAGCATTCGCATCATCTATACCGAAGTGACAATTCATTTTACAAAACAATTACGAATAAAGGTGTATATTATGGATTATTGACGGTTTTGATTATTTTGAAATAAATAAAATATTTATATTGATGCAAATCATATTTTTTTTTAATATCTTTGGCGCTTATGTCATATATATTAGATATGCTTTTATATTGTAATTTATGCCCTACTTATTTTGGCGCAAATAATATGTATTTTTATACCTTTGGTTCTTTATATTATATTTGTCGGGACAAGGGGAGACGTGGTCATGGTGCTCAAAAAGGGACAATTCTGTTTTTTCTTTTTACCTAACACTAATGTAATATCCGCTCCCAAAGAGAATACAATCATTTTTATACCACACTGAACGTGGTATAAAATCGACTTAGCAAAATTTGGTTCTATATTCGATCACCGACTTTTTTCTTTTATTCGATTGAAAAATGAAAAATACTGTTATGTGGATCTTCTATTTCGCTGTATTATGTACGAATACAATATAATTATTACACATAACATATATATATACGAGTGTTGTAGGTACCTTCGGTGATTTTCACGAGGACAGCGTTTGCAATCTGCACCCCACCACTGCCCGTGGTATCTATACCTAGGCCGTCTTACCATAAAAACGTAACCGGAAGTTCTGCGGTATTCACATTTCGGAGGAAACCACAAAACAATATGATATAATATGATAAACGCCCAATGCATAATATTATAAATAATATTATGTACCCTAAATAATTCCAACAAAGGCGTTTTGTGAATTTTATTTAATGAATAAAAATTAAGATTTTTACGATTGTAATAATATAATTTGTACCTACCAGTTCTGAACTATTGATGAATTTTGAATATTTTGATATGTTTAAAATATTAATATTAGTGCAAATGATATTTTTAAAAATATTTTTAGCGCTTGTAGTAATAAATTTGTTATACCAGTAAACGCGGTATTGGTATAAAGTCGGCTCAGCAATAGTCTCGGAAACTTGGGTTCTGTATTCGAAAGCTATTTATTTTTCCTTTGCTCGATTGAAAACTGAAAAATACTGTTATGTGGGTTTTCTTTTCGCTATATACACATGTTGCGAATACAATAACATACAATTTAACGTAATATTATGTACACGAGTGTTCCTATATTGTACTCGTGATTTGTGTCTGCGCTCCCGTCATACGCGTAACTTCGGCGAATTTCGGAGGAAACCACAAA
Source organism: Sitobion miscanthi (assembly GCA_008086715.1). NCBI lineage: Eukaryota > Metazoa > Arthropoda > Insecta > Hemiptera > Aphididae > Sitobion > Sitobion miscanthi. Next base: position 96,457,940 of record CM017797.1, read on the forward strand.
AAGATATTATAATTACCTACCTGCGATAAACGTCCGTTGTGTTATGTCATAAATACACCCTGAATAATGCCCGCATTATTAACAACCTGCTACTGGTTTTTTCGGAAAAAATCGATAGTAATTTATTTCGTTTCAGCCGATATAATAATAACAATGTGATTTAGTATATTTTAACGCGCGCACGCGAGCAATCGCCGTCGCGTAGTTCTCCCCAAAAACCATAATAAAATTATAAACGAGGTACAACCGTCGCGCGCGCACGCACACCCGTGTATACGCCGGACACACTCGTCGCAATAATAATATTACACCTGCGCGATTTTACTTGCCATGCGAAGAGCATAATATTATACATATTATGTACTCTTCGTCGTCCTCCTCCTCGTGCTGCCGCCGTCTTCTCCTCGCTTGGTCGCCGCCGCCGCCGATGAGAAAACCTCCGCACAACCGTAATAACGGTACACGCGGGCGAGTTACCGTTGGTTCCCCCTCGCGCCATCGTCATCGTCGCCGTCGTAGTCGCCGCCGTTGCCCTCTACGCGCCGCGGCGGCAACCGGTAAAAACAACGGTTGTTGCGCGGTCCGCCGCCGCCGCCGCCGCGAGTCTTAAAATAATATATTATACAGCTCGACGGCGATGGGTCACGGGCATTACCTATTATCTATAATAATAATAATAATAATAATTGCGTATAATATCTATTATTATTATTATCATCGTCGTCGTCGTCGCCGTCTTTGGCTTCGTGTGTGTCTACAATTATATAATATCACCGGAGCAGCTTGCGTTTTATGACATGAGATATTTATGATCATGATCGTCTGTCAGCGTACTTCAGCACACATATTTTTGTCGCCTTGGTGCGCGCGATAGTGACGGCGACGGAGGGACGGGTCACACGACGTGAAGTTTACGTCGATCGCGGCGCTCGAATAGCTACAATCTGACCTATGACCTATAGGTACCTATGAAACCACAAATAGAGTCATCGTTCATCAGTCCATCGCCGACCGTATAGGTACGACTAGGAGGGGGCTATAGGTGTTAGCCATTCTAAACGGTTTTTTTTACTTTATATAGCCCCTCGTAGCTATAAGCCAAATCCTTGCATTACAACAAAATCCGTCGTGGATTCAGTATGGAAAAATAATTAATAGTTAAGTTATATAATATATTAATTGCGTGTACCCATGTACACGAGTCTACGCATGAGGAGAATCAAAACATTCATCAGAACATCGGGTCAATTACTACGAGCCAAAGTAGATTCAATAATTATATTATATAAATACATATATAGACAGAGAATTATCTGACAGGGTTATCGATGATGATATTTTCTAAACATTTGCTTCTAAATATAGGCGTATACAGTTATATAAAACATAATGCATTATACTTATTTTATTGTTTACATTTTATTTTTAAAGCCGCTTTTACTCTATGGTTTATTTTCGACTTTGATCTTACAGGACTCCCTGTGGCTTCTAAACTCTGGTGACGCTCGTGATGGATGTGCGAAGGGCTTTGCCTCCGAGGCTTGTTTTGGACTTTGGTTTTCTAGTACTATGCGGTCCTGTGAGGTTGTGACTATTGCCGACCGTAAGTTTGGACGGCGATAATAATATTATTATGATGTAGGCACAATTTGCGCGTTATCGCACCCCCTACCGCGTAGGTACAATGATATTTGAAAAAAAAAATGCGTACAAGACGAAAGCGGAATTATAATATTCTCGCGCGTGTAATGCGTACCCAAGCTCTGATGACCGACTTTACAGCAACAAAAACAACAACAACAACAACAACAACAACAAACACGACGACGTGTTACAGCTACATATGATAATGCGGCCGTTTGTATAATATATTATACACCTAACATCCTACCTGCAGCAGCAGTTATGTAGGTGCGTGTATTATACATTTATATTATTATATCGCCGCTGCCGTAATGCACTGAAATTAATGATGATATACCGCTATGATAATAACGATATTATTTTCCATTTTTACGGTATATAATTCGCCGTTTTTTCGCCCGAACGATCGGCGGCGGGCGGGAGGGGGGGGAGGGGGGCTCTCGGCGGCGACCGCGCGCGCGTCCCCCGGACGGACGGTTGGATGGCTTACGCGGCTGGTCTGCAAGAAAACGGTTTTCTCCGGGTGGGGGAAACCCGTCGCGGCGGCCGTCGCGGTCCGCCTCGGGTTTCAAGTTCAATGTCTGCCGTGGTCCTCAGCAGTCGTCGCGGTTTGTAGTCGAAAATTTGCGAGTCGCCGCAGTCCGCAAACTATTACTATTACCGTCGTCATCACCATCACAGTAATACCACGCTGTGACATCCGCGAATCGCGCACAGAACCGGTCCTACGCGGTACAACTTTAACTGCCGTGTTCGGGTACGACAAAACACCATCGGGTCATCCGCGTACCGCCGCGAATTTCGAACACTTGCGCGTGCACCTCTGTCGCACCCACAACTGCGGGTGTTTTATGTTATTATCGTACGTTTGTATTAAATAGTTTTGCGCCGTCGCTGAACATAATAATAATAATAATATAGGTACAGTATTATATTTCCGTATATGTCGCACAGTGTATAACGATAATATCGCAAACCGAATAAGTCCGAACGTCGGTTGGTGATTTTCCGTTTTTTTTTCGACTCGAAAACCGTTTGCACGCGTACCGTTTTAAATGTACGACAACGGCGGCGCGAAAATCTCGCCCCAGCAGCCATGTCTGCCAGACGTCTAGTCACGGGCACCACGGACGCCACCAGCACCAACAACAATAACAAATACTACTACGACAACCTCTTCGGCGGGACAAGGCCTCCGGCACCAAGCAAACCGCCCGCGTGCGGGATCCCGTCGTCGTCTGCAGCTGCAGAGCCCGGTCGGCGGACAACTCGTTGCCACTGTATTAGCTGACGAATGTTTTTTGTTTCATTCTCTAATTAAATTTTTTTTTATTCTTTATTGAACATTTTTTTATTTTCAACCGACGGCACTATAACGTAACGACGTTTATATTTACAATAATAATAATAATAATAATACGTATTTCACTACCGTCCGTCGTCGTCGTGGTTCCACGAATTATTGTAAACCATTTAAATGTATATCCATTGCGTCCGGTTCGTTTTTTAACGTAATATTTTAAATCAAATACGATATAATATCTATTGTGATATAATATATTATTAGACCGCCGTTTTTATAACAATATTTCCGTGCGATTTACGCAGTCGCACGTCGACTGCAATCGAACACCGTCGCACCGTCCTTCGCGGCGCGAGAGCCGTACAAGAAACACTGTTGTGGTGAGCACCGGAAGACCATCGCCGTCGTCGCGACCACCGACCAACGGCCGCAACGATGCCGAGCACAATCAGAGGTAAGCGTCAACGACTTTTACATTATCGATTATTGCAATATTGTTAAGCATTTTACTTTGGCCCCTTGGCGGGTTTTCACCGATATAATCATATAAATGTCTATCGACAGACCTAAACACATACCATTATCGATATTATACCTATAACATAGCGCGCCTTGAATGGTTCTCATAACCGATGACGTCAGCCGCGAAGTTCAGTCGCGGGTTTCCAGTGTTTGGGCATTTTAATCGATTTTCTATCGACGTCGGCACTTTTACCGCCGCCGACGTTTATTGAACATTTTTTACCATCATCATTATTGTTATTGTTTTTTATTTTTTTGCTTCGGGTACGACGACCTATGCGGCAGCAGCACGCGAACATTTTTCCACATTATTTCGTATATTATTATAGTCTTCGTCGTCGTCATGTACACACACACACCACACACACACACACACACACGCCGCGCGCGCGCAGACCTAAGAGCACTCACGCACACACACACTCACACACTCACACACTCCAAGTGTAAATGATATTATGCGATATGACGATATATAATATTATTATATTATTATATCGAACAACGTGCGCACGCGTAGTTATGTGATGACCATGTACTATGTGTCATTTTGCTGATGTGACGAGCGGGGACCGGCAAAAAAAAATTCGTATACCATATCTATAGTATAGTATACTCGATACGCGATGGGCGCAAGCGTTTCCGAAATTTAGCGGAATTTCGCTGGGTGGACGATTTCGACGACAATACAAGCGCAGAAAAAAAATATTACTATGCTCACCACGCGCACCGCTGCCGTCTTCGCACACCTATAAAAACATAATATGAATCTATATTATGCATAGGTATATTTAAAAATGTCTTTAATTTTTAATGAATCAATATTATTATATTATTACCGCGATATACTATAGCACTCGAGAGTATATATTAAAAAAACAGATGGGTATAGTATGCATGATGCCTAAAACGAGTAGGTATACCTAATACTTATAATTATAGGTTCTTCCTAATTGATCAGTAAAAGCTAATAACGATTACCTATACCAAAACTTTGTAATAATATTATAATACCTATGCCATTACGCGCACACGACTGTCGTTATGTACGAATTATATTGAGTTTGTATGTGCAACGAGTGCTCGGTTGTCGATTAGCAAGCAATAAATAGTTAGGCATCGAATGATATAATTGTAAAAGAAAAAATCTATTTACGAAAAAAAAAAAAAATCGCGTTAACAATGTGCGTAATGAATAATGATGGACGAACAAATTATGTTTACAGTAGTTGTCTGTCATTATTCAATTATTATTATTAAAAGAACACGATTTTAACTTTACTTTTTATACTTGTAAGAACTGTGTATTCATGCACATATGTATATAATTTTTATTCAGTTACTCAAATACAGTATAGTCATTCTAATTTCAAGTATATTGTACTTCTTAAGTATGCAAAATCCAAAGGAACCGAAAATGAAACGTTTCAAAATATAGGTACCTAAGTTAGAAGTCTTGGAGTGACTCGTAGAACATTTGAAGAAAAATTTACCTTAATATAATGTTTTCCTGCAATTATCAGGCACAGTTGTAGAGGTTCAATATCATGTGTCTAAGTATATTATGTCATTTATTATAAGCAGGTTCTAGGTAGTATATAACATATATAGAAACATTCCGTTAAAATGTTTACACTTAAACATTGGATATCCGAATGATCAACATTTTACCATAATTTTTATCATACTAACATGACGTATGGCTAAGTTAATATTATATTAATCATTAATTCTATACAATATATAGATAATGTGACAGCAATGTTTTTTGCAAATAGTGTATACCTATTTGTATAGAACTTGTATACTCAATGATATTGTTATATATGTAATTTAATAATAATTCACACCAGATATGTTTATATATCATTGTCACAGTGCCCATATGTTATCGATGTGTCCATTGATATGTAAATTTTGTAATGTCCATAGATAATATTTCCGGTTTTTGAAGTTCACAGCTGATATGGCTATATATACTCGTACAAAAATGTCCAATATTTCCATGTGCATCATGGTGAAACGCCAATTTATTTGAAGCATCTTTTTTTGCATTCATTTTTTTTTTATAAATACTCACAGAGTTTAATATTTATTTAATAACTTTTTTTGAATACTACTACCACTACTAATTAACAATAATAATAACCAAATTAAATGAATGTACCTATTCGTTGCAATCATAAAATATGTGATTATAATATACTGTCAAATGTCAATCGTCTTCGCCCCTATCGTAATATGACGTCCCCAATATTGAGCTTTAATAAAACGGGGGTGTATTACCGTGGGGTTGAAGCGTATAATACGTGACCATATTAACTTATAGTTTACAACGAATGAATGGCGTTTTGAAGACTAACCTAACCTAACCTAAAATACTTTAGTTGACGGTACGCTGCAATATGAATGATACATATACGAAGTAATATCAAGACGTATATTATATTATACAATGTAATTTTATGTCCTTCATTCGTGCTTATATACGATACTATATCTTGTTTGAATAGTTTTTTAATGATATTAGTATATTACTCTACAGTCTACAGTCTTCAGGTGACTGTATTGGTTTTACTTTTGATAGGTCACTACATTTTCAAACCCTCATTGAGAAGGTCACATGTCCAAGGCCTTAAAACTTCTTAGATTTGTTAAGCTTTCTAGTTCTTTAAAAACTGTTAGTTTGTCCGGTCCCTTTTGATTTTTGAAATATAACATGGTTATCTAAGACTCTGCAAATACACTAAATAGTAGTTGTCAACTTGAAAGGGCGCAGAGCAACTTTTCGTCTCCATTTCACAAGATTATAATGCGTACCTCATAAGTATGCTGCGTCGTCTCATTTTGTCCACGGTCCATAATATGCAATAGAAAAAAAAGTGGTAGTTTAATGTTTCTCGCTAAACTTATTAATAGTGAAGTTGATTGAGTTGAACAGGGGGTGTCCTGTTGTATAAAGTTAACTTTAGGGCCAGGAAACCTTTCCCCGTCCCGTGTTCCTATTAGCAAGTATAATTAGTCAACCAATCGGTTTATTGTTAGAATGACGAAACTGACCAACGAGGACCCATTATTATTCTTTAGTTTAAAGTCTTATAACGATATAAATGTGTTCTGACTTAATTAAATTTAATCGGGCTTGTCCGGTAAATAATTACGATGATACGCATACACGTTGATTTCACTTAATAAAAAAAGTCTCAATTACAGCGCCCGTGACGTGGTAGGTTAAAGTATAGGGGTAGTGCGTACATCACTTTCGTTTGCATTGTTTACCACCCCTGCACCGGTTCTGGTGACATACGCGCGGGGTTGAGGAAATGTCTTCGAAACTTCACGATGTCACCGGGAGGCGGTTGTAACACACGCGACGGGGTGGGAAAAATCGTAAACACACACACACGACGACGGTACAAACACGGACGAGGATGAGCGAAAAAGCCGGTCCCGTCGCGGTAACATGAGTCTTTTCTACCCCTCCCCCCTTCCCGCTCCTCCCGCCGATACGAAGCGTCCCCGGGTACCGTCCGCCGTGTCAGCACCGCATATCCACCGGCCCGGGCGGCCTTTGTGGCGGCGGCGACCGGCGCTCGATAAACCAGGCCTACGCCGACGCACCGAGCACGCACACGCACTACGTCCACGGCCCTACGCGCATCTCGACGACGACGACGGCGACGACTACGACGGCGACTGCGACGACGGCCTGTCTCGCAACCGCCGCCGTTTGTTGTTTCCGTGGCCGCGTCCGTTCAGTGCGGCGCCTGTGACTATTCAATAAATATATAAACATATACCTATATACGATATTATTACCGTATTGTAATCGCGCGACCGGTAAACGTATAACTGCACTGAATACAGACTGCGACACCGCAGGTACCGATCTCGAATCGTCTTCTCCGTCTCTAAAGATATCGTCGTCAACGTGATTTGATATCACATACAACTCGTATACAGTTGTTAACGCGCCGAGTAAATATAAAATCGAAACAGAGCCGGTCAGCTGAGGCGCGGAATATCATGAAGTGATTTTCACGAGATGCACGCCGCCAGTGCCGCGGCCGCCGGTAAAGCTACGGGATAGCGCGACACCATGAGGAAGAAGTCAGCCATAGCGGTGGCCACCGGCCACGCGGCACCGTCTGGCGTCGTTGTCATTGTGCAGCCGAAGCAAGAGGCCGACGCGGAGACGTCGACGGAGGAAGATGTCGCGGCGGCCGAAGAGACCGTCGCCGCTGCCATAGCAGACGAACCGAGTTTGCCGCCCGTCCCGGAGGCCGTGCCCATCTGCTCGCGGCTATTTTCGCCATCTCCGCCGCCATCGCAACAGCAGCCGCTGACGGCCACGGCTACGTCCGCACAGATCCCGGGACCGCCGCCCGCGATACCCATCAGCACAGGTAAAAATCATAGTGTCAACACGATGTGACCGTTATATAGCTATATATCCGATGTCCGCCGCGGTATAGACTAAAAATTGATTACAATTTGTATACGCGACGTGTTTTTACTAGTTGATGATGCGACGTCGCTCATTGCGTATATAATATACAGTACAATAGTCATAATAGTAATTTAATTGCTTATAATATTATAATACCGTAACGGCAACAGCGACAAACAGCCAATCAGATGAGCGTTCATGCGCGCGCGCGCGAGTGTGTGTCGGCGGATATTCGAGTGACCGGTGTACGCGTTGTGCGGTGCGGGGGAGCGGTGTTGTTGACAGAGGGATGCGAACGGGCATCGTCAACACCGCCCAGCCGCGCGCGCCCGCTCGTCCGCGGATCGATCGGTGGTGCGCTGGCCGAAAAGGCGTGCGCCGATCCGCATAGTACAATACATGTATAATATATACGTGGAGCTCGGTCCCAACATAATGTATAATATATTATACAAGTACGTTGCACGGTTTTGATGTTTTTCTTTCCTTAATGTGTGTGTGTGTGTGTGTGTGTGTGTGTGTGTGTGTATGTGTATGTGTGTGTGTGTGTATTATACACATATATACGACAGTGTTATCGTTATCGACCCTGCTTACGTAATACCCATGTGTATGTTTGTGTGGACAGCCATAAAGTTATACGAACGCCATCGCCGTCGTCGGAGGCTACCAAAGTTTTGTAATATATACCAGCTGCAATGTAAACGTAATGGATCACGATGCTAACGAACGAATAGCGCATATAGAATCCAAATAATCGGCCAGTAAATAGTATTTATTACCATTTGCTTTAGGTATTTACCTAAATAGAACTCGAGTAATACGAGTGGTTGGGATAAAACTGTATCATCGTTATTTATTCTTTCCGATTTCTGCTGCACGGTTTTCTTATTCAATTTAAGTTTTAAAAGCCTGCATATATCAGTATCGTATAAACAATTATAGATTTTTTAAATGTTCCACTCCTCAGTCCTCGACCATCAAAGCACGTATCAGACACGACGTACATCCAACTCTGCACGATGGTGAAAAGTCCTCAGAATCGGGTCCGAATATAAAATTATACGATAGCATAATTTTTACCGCACACCTCAGACTCGTCGACGCCGCCCGACGTCTGTAATCTATACATACATAAACCGTCATTCGTTGACGCGCATGTGCTATATATACATGCATTATGCACCCATACATAAATACTAAAATACATGTAGTAGGTATTACGACTAACCGATGTTCCCGTTTTCCGGGGCAGTAAAAACATGTCATATATACGCCGGCCAGCGGTTGCTATATATGAAGCATTATCATAATATAAAGGTACCTAATATACATAATAATATTTGTGGACGAGATGCGAGCGTACTAAACAAAACAGTTTTTTTATTATTATTATTTTACCCCGGTACATTATGAAATCGCGATGTCCGCGGTATAATAACATAAAAGGTCTGTGTCCCGGTTCGTATTATACATTAGCTAATCAATTCAAAATGATAATAAAATGATAGTAGTATAGAAATAAAACCCGCCCATCAAATTAAATCCGCCTAAAATATCATCTTCTTTGTTGTGACTAAATAATATGATAGGTAGCGTACAATATGTATATTTATCATTTAGTGATAACTGATGATACATTTTTGGAACTTAGTAATTATTATATCTATCCGTAGGTAGTGGGTGTGTCGTGTGTAGATAATATACCTATAGAAATATTTTGGTTTGATTTGTTTTTGTCAGACTTGACGGTCGGTCGAATGGCCATATTTAGTCCTGATGAATTATTTTAACTCGTACGCGTGTGGATTTCATACTCGGACAGTAACTTTTTACAAACCAAATTTTAAATTAAGTTATATAGGTAATCAGTTTTATTCTACAAATTACATCCGGCCAATAATTGAAATATAATGCGCAAGTCATTTTAATTTGCACGCGCGATATTCGACGTATTATTATAGTTTATTTGACCAGAATAAATAACTTTTCCGAATAAATCGTTCTTGATTAAAATCGACTCATCTTTGCATCAGTTATAATCATACACTGTTAATACAATTAGCTCATCTCAAACGTAACGCATTAAGTCTGCAGTTTGTATGTTACTGATGAAAAATAACAATTTAGCTCGTTAATGATGACCGGAGGTATTTAAATGTATATTTTTAACGCTGCACTCGTCCCATAATTCGATTCGGACCCCCGCCGGAATGCGCCTGCGCGTGTATATTTTAGAAATACGCAAAACAGCACAGCGCACGATGTCGACGACTAACGGGACTTAAAAAAAATACAGGAAAAAAACAACAATCGCCGTCTTCGTGAGCAATAATGACATGCAACCGTGTGGGTCTCGGGCGGCAGGTGCGTGCAATATTTTATAATAACTCGCACAATCCAACACTGTGTGTAGGTACATATACATAATATTACAAACATATTATATCGTAATGCATTAATTATGAATGCGGTATTATCTCGTTCAGCGTTGTCACATATTATGTTCTTGACTATGATTACCGGTTGCCATTGCGTGGTTATCGATAGCTACATAAAACTATGAAAACTAACATATTATTAATATCATTATACAATAGGTATAATATATTTAAATTCACTCCAAGAGAACTTTTTTAAAAAGTACACGAGAAGTTGTTAAATTACTTCTCAGAAATACAACCTGTAATGAATGAAGCTTATATAACTGTAACAAAAATTGTTTTACAGTAAAAAAAAAACACTTATCAACTTAACTCTTAAGATTGTGTAGGTATAACGTTACACTTTAACAACTTAAAACGAAATAGGTCAGCCAAAAACTTTGAGATCGTTTAGAGTTCAATGCACAAACTCTAATCATTTATACAATTATACCTATCACACTTATAAGTTATAATAAACCAACTACGGAGAAGAACGTTTGAACTCCAAACAAATTATACAATAATTATTAACAATTAACTATACAATTAGTGTCAATGCAATCTTATGGATGTATAATAGGCAACAGGTAAGCGTTGGGCACTTATAATCGTATGAGTCAATAGAATGCAACCAGAAACAAAATAAATTAACTTCAAAATTCTATAAAAGTATCAATATATTCTATATACATATATGATAGTCAATAACTAACTAAATAATTGGCGAAGATTTCAAGTCTACTAAGTTTTGATATTTTAAAAATAATACTATTATCGTTATGGCGAGTGCCGAGTATACAACAAAAACTACTTAGTAAAAATGGATATTATGCTATAAGTTTTGCCATTATTATTCATAGGTTTATGCAATCCCCTAGAAAATTACTAAAAAGTACCTAAAATAATATATTAAATTTAAAAAGTTAAAAAATGTATAGATTGCTTATTTACGATTTAATTTAACATTTACTTTACTTAGTAATTAGTCATTAAAAATATTTCAAATTATCTCTATTCCGTTTACTTTTGCTATTATTTGGTAGGTACCTATATACTACCTATTTATCCAGTTTTACATTTTTTGTCGACGTTTTGCTTAATATTATGCAACTGTATGTGATTTTTAAAATGTATGTGACAATGTTTAATTTACCCTGGTTTTCCAAAAATAAATAATTTACAATTAAAAATATATGGTAAAAATACTATCAAATTATATATTATCTGTACGGTGTGTTTTATATAAGTAAACGGGTACTTTTTCAAAAACCAAAAATATTGAATGGTTGTTGGTACTTATTAATATTACTTGTCTTAGAAACATACAATAGTAGCCATAGTAGCTCAGATTTTCTCATATACGACCTATACCACGAACTGACGAAATAAATTAAAATATTCTTGTAGATGGAATCAAATGGATTATAAAACTTCCTTTATACGCGTATAGTGAGTCCGCGTTTATAATCACGAGAAGATTCGATTTTTTTTTTGCATTCGAAGGGGCTTTGTGTCACTGCATTTTTCTGCCATTCGCACCGCGGTGGTCAGGTGCGGCGGGTGTGGGAATTGGGAATCGTATAATATACGTACGCAATACGCACGCACACACACGTGCACAATATATTATATATTATTATTATAATGGCGTTACGTGGACGTATCGTCTTGCCGCCATCGCATATACAATTACCCATACTATAATCGGCAAATGGTCGAGAGTATGATTCGCGGTTTGCGAAAATTACATAGGTATACGTCGCCCGTAAATTTGGTAACCGCCGCGCGTCGACTCGGTGCGCGTGTGAAAAGTACGAGGAGGAGTAGTAGAAGAAGAAGAAGAAGAAGAATGAGAAAAAAATTCCGTTACCGATGACGGACCGAGTCGCGCCGCTCTGCGATTAGCGTCGTCACCGTCGAAGTATAGTGGTCGTGGTCGTCGTCGTAATATGCGAATCACGAACAGAGACGCGTAAAAAATAATAAAAAAATATAATACCTACCGACGACGGACGGCCGAAAAACGCCGCTATGCGGATAACGGTAATCGCCGCCGAAATATCTTCTTCTCGCGTATTATTATTACTATTATTATACGTAGGATCGCACATAACGGGTTATAACTCGCCGCGGATGACGTCACCTCCACCGCCGACGTTTTGGTCGGTCGGTCGGTCGGTCACGTAACGGGATAGAAAACACGCGCGCGCACACATCATGGCACAACGGTATACCTATTTGGCGATAAGATGGAGGGGAAGGCGTCCATCTCGTTGATCTATTAAGACGTTTCCTCCCCTCCGTCACTAACCCTCCACACCACCACCTTCTACGAGCATAACTCATAATATATATTACATAGGGTTTACCGCCCCTTCTCCCACACCTTGTGTTCGTTTTGTGTTTCTCATCCATCGCCTCCTACTCAAATTCGCACAAACTGCCACCGCCGCCACCACTCATCTCCCGACGTGCCCAAGGGGGCGTACGCTGTAAGGGATGATGACGTGCAGTGCACAGATCCCTCCCATCACATTTCCAATACCAACAAAAACCTTTTAAGTATGTTCAATCAACAACTTTTGAATTTAATGGAAAAATTGATAACTTAAAAGTGTCAAATATAATTTGATATTTTACTCATTGTATAGTCTAAAAAGTCACGATAAACACGAATAAGACAGGTATTGCATTGCCTAAAATCTTGTTAGTTTGGGGGACAATGATGGCACCAGCTCGAAGGAACGTAATGGATTTTGTTACAAATTTTATGCCAGACGTTCTGTCGAGGGTGAGGTCTATGAGTGCTGACTCATCGTTTCAGTCTAATAAGATCAGTAAACTGTTCTAAAAGGGTGAACATTTTTTTATGTTATCGGAAAAGCGTGTGTTTAGGTTCAATAACACTATGTATTGTTTTCAAATGGATTTTAAAAATTATTGGGTACAAATGTACCCACACAGGCTTATGAAACTGGTTTTCATACAACTATACAAGCTCGCTGCTTTTCTCTCAACAGAATTATGTGTAAAGCTTCGCTCAGATAGCTGGTTGGTTGTGAATTTATATAATAAACGTAGTCTTTAAATTAGATAACAGTATAATATAATATAAATTATAAATTATAAACTTAATATCTACTTTTTGTAAATTTAAAAAAAAATCGTGTCCGTTTTGAAACGAATCACAGAGAACCAAAAATGTTTGATCCTCAAATTATTATAACCATTTTTACCCTCAGTCCAAATATGATTTTTCTAATGAAAGGTTTTATCTATAATATAAATTAATATAATAATGAGAACTTTAAGCCACCGTGCAACCATTCAATTAAAATTATAATTTTTAATTGTAACATGATATTAAAACTATTGAATTGTTTTATCTATATAATAGTGAAAAGAACACGACTACCGTTTACTACTTATTAAATAATAACGCATATAATTTATGCTATCAATAATTATTATACTATATATTTCTCGGAATATAAAGTATATATAGGCATAAAAAGCTATTATTATATTGATTATTCCGTTTTATAATAACAAAAGTTTAAAATTGAAACTTTAAAATCCATTTTACAGTATGTTTTACATTAAACAATTTTGTTAATTTTTAGGCTTACCTAACAATAAAAATAAGTTATTTACAAAAAAATGTATAACTATTATCGTCGTATAAATTTAAATTTAAAGAACATTGTCAAAAATGAATCAGTATGAGTATTTACAAAACATTTTTAACTAGGTAACTCAGTAACTTTACTACTTTAACTACTACTTTAAAATTCACGATCGTACGTTTTAAAAACGTAAGGTAGACAATTATTATATATACACATTTATCGGTCTACGGATTTAATAATTGACATAATCAGACGTATGGTTTATTGGTATACATATGGTCTAAACCTAACCTGACATTGAACGATGACCGACAATTTCCTCTTTCTTGATCGCTGGTCGGCTGGTATATCCCATATAGTACGTCCGTTCAGTACCTAATAAACTGTTACGTCGGTTTAGATCCAGCATGATAAGACTATTTGGAATTTGGATGGCATTTATTGAGCTAATATATGTATGTGGTGTGCGCCTTTTGTCTTTCGGAAAATCCTTTCCTGACCAAAAGAACATTTCCCGCAGCACGCAGCCAATATAACGGGGATATTATTGGGACGGATAAACAGTTTATTATACTTTATAGATTGGCAGTTTTTACCAATTTCTCCGTAGAAAACCCGTGATGGGAATTGACGGCTGATTGTAAACAGACAAGAGCTCCCGTATATATTCGGGAAAATCACGTCCCTCATTACTATAGGCGAATCTCTTATAGGTGAGTCTCGCATACCTATATTGTTTTTGTATCTTATGCGTTGGCTGAAGCTTACGCTTTCGGATACAATAAGACCCGCACCTGTCTTCTGGTGGATTTATTTTTCATTCTAAACCCTAAACATATTAAAATGTTTGCAGTTTAATAATTTTAGCGTCCAAAATATACGCACTATTTAAATTATCGTTTCGAATCGATGACTATGCATGAACGGTCTTAGCTTGTCTATTATTCCTTGCGTATCCTCTCTGAAATGAAACAAAGATCAAAATATGCACTTATACAAATAAAAATAATTATAATTAAGGCTTCTCAGAGCATACAGTCCCTGTGTCCTACCAAACATTAATTATTTTTATCGTCGAATAACGAAACATCAAATGTAGATAAACTACAACTATTATTATTATATAACATAATACAAAACACGTCTGCTTCCGTTGTATCACGCTGGCGAGTTAACTTAGTTCTAATGCTAATTGGCATTGGCTATCGAACAATCGACTTGCGTTCAGTGTTTATCAATTTATTCTGACCAAAAATAATTATTATATGTCTTTGGAACAAATCTCGAAATTCGTCAGAACACTGTACGTACTATAGTCGGCAAGTAAAGTTGGGAATTAAAAAAATAAATAATATAATGTAATCCCTCGTCAGTCGTCATCCGCGCCCGCACAATCGTTCGTAAATATCAGTTAATTAATATTTCGCACCGGAACCGCAACGATTATATTTTATAAGTATTAATATAAGTATAATATTATATAATATAAGTATACCTACCGACGTCTACAATATATTATTATATACATATATTATATTATACTGTACGCATTTGTAAGTCATTATAATACGCGTGTAGTAGAGTACTATTACTATTATTATTATTATTATTTTCTTCTCCTTACCTCCACGCCCGCGTTCTATTAGCAGTTATTACTATTATTATATATGGGTACCTGTTGGCGGCGATAGGTCGACGAACTCTTGTGCGCACACCACACACAATAACGGGACGCGCCGCCGCCGAACAATGACGATGACGATGATGACGATGATGACGATGATGATGAGAAACCCGCTAGTGTGCCGCGTCCCATTCCCCGCCCAGATCGAAAAAAAATAATATTAATAATAATAATAATATCGTAACTGTACAACTCTACGCCGCCGCCGGCAAGGACGTTCGACGACTCCGTCGCTGCCGCAATCTTGTGTAAAAACCGCCGCCACCGCCGTGATGACCGCCCGCCTCGTCATATTTGCACACGACATTATATATTTTTTTTTGTATTATTATACCGGTAGGTTGCTCGTGGGGGACCGCAGGTCGAATATAATATAATACTATTCAAAATAATAATAAATAATAGACATTTTATGACATAAAAATATTGAAATAAAGTACCACTTATAAACAAATAAAAAAATAAAAAACCCCCCATTAATAATGGAAATTTCACCTCGTCTTAAAAAATAAGAGATGGAGTAATAATTACTCCAGTTAGAATAGAGCACGCGCATTTAACCCACTCCTTTCTCATAACAAAAGAACCGGCCCCGAGGTGCAAAGAAAACCCAACAAACATTCACATTGTGACCAAATTCCCAAAATACACGACAACATGCACTTAACGAATGAAATGTGGAAACAATCTATTATTTTTTCCTTGATTCAAACTTAAGTCAAAAATTATAAACAATGTTATTTTTTTTACTTTTAACCTGTCTCTAATCCATAAAAATAGGCTAAAAACGATAGCTGCTGCCGAAGCCTTAACAGATATTAAAAGTATATACTTACCTAATATATATTACATGGGTACATGCGGTACACCTATAACATATTATATAGTACGATGCCAATAAAATAATATATATAATTATTACATTCGAATCGGTCGAAATTGAAAATCGCCATCACGCATTACTGATATCACGAAGATCTCTCGATAATTCAAACCTTCCATAATTCGAAACTTTATGTATTATTATTATTATTGTGCGGAAGATTTTCACATGAGTGATGACCATGTACATATTATATAATATTATATTATATTATAGCATCGGCACGATCGTCTGCACAAGGCGTACCCGATCGTCCATCTGCGATTTATTATTGTGTTAATGCGGAAAACGTGCAGAAAGCTTTTCGTAATATACCTGCCGTATATACGCACGGTCGTTGTACATTATCCGCCAGCAGTCACACAATATATTATACAGTCAATTATTGCGCTGCAGCAAAACGTTCGAGATGAGTCTTGAGATCAGAATAAAGAAAAGAATGAACAAACCTATTTGAAAAAATAAGAAAACAAACGAAAATTCATAAAACGAAAATATGTAACGTAATATTATATACTTCCGACTTTGCTTGACAATGTACAATATTTATGTCTCCGGCGGGAAAAAATGCGCGCTCGATGTATATTATAGGTGAAATAATATAGGTCCATCGACGGGATACAAAAACAATTTTTAACGACGACCGAATTCAAAAACTATAGAGACGACATAATACATAATAGTTTAAGTATAGGTACGTATTATTATAACAGTGCACTTTGCTTGGCCAGGTTTGCGGAGTCCGATGTTTCAACGGGTTATTCGTTTGGTGTTTTCCATCTTTTGCCAAGCCATTTTATATATTAGATACAAAGCCCAAAAGTATTTTATTGTTAGAACCTACTGATTAGACAAATTGATTTTACAACAAAGTCCTATTTATTAATTCAATAAATATTTTTATCAATAATGGCTGAAAAAGTTCAGAATTATCGTCATTACCTAGAAAATATTTTTAAATAAATAACTGCCTAAAAATAATAGGTATATTTGATTTTTAAGTCAATATCGTATACAGTCAAATTTGATTAGAAATATCGTTATTGACTATATTAGCGTTAGTTCTTTAATTTACGGTTTTGCCAGAACACATATATATATATATTTACTGGGTTATATATTTAACGCATAAGTCATTAGTTTAGAATCTTGGTATTAAAATTTTTTTTCCATAAATTTAAGTCATTAAAAAAACCATTTTAACTATTTTTTATCGTTATAATTTATTAAATTTGTTTCTTTCATTAATGACCACATGCGTTTTAAATTCCTCATTCCACGCGGTATAATATTTTTTGAAGTAGGTACTTCGTTGTATAGAATTCAAATGTTGGACGAGTAGTTTGTGAGTTAAAGGTATTTAAAGTTTGTATGATCAAAGTGGAGGTTACCGGGTAGAAACATGTTCGTCCACTACACCTCTACACCACTTATCTAAACTTTAAATACATTTAACTAATAACTACTTATCCGTAATTTGATTTGTATAGATTGAAATACTCCAAATAATATTCTGCTTTGGAATTATTAAATTAAAATTATACGTAAGATACAAAAAACAATAATGATTAAAATTAGTAAAAATATAATTTTGTTTCAAAAATATTGTTTTGTTATGACCTAAAATTATGTAAAATAAATATTTTTAAAAACGATAGTGTTTTCTGAAATAATGAGTGTCCTTCATTAAATGGAACAACATAATACCGTATATATAATATATAGTCATATAGAGTATATAGAGCATCAGTATCTGTTCGATTTTCATCATGTTAGCCATTACACTATTGCCTGTATATTCGAGTACCTACATTTGATTAGGAAAAAACAATGATACGACTATCCCTGAACACGCCCTTGAACAGCAGGGGCTCTGTCTGAATAGAGCTCGCATGGATCCAGTTGCGTAAATTCAATTGTTTTTTCAATACCCAAATACCCGTGTAGGCCTATTTGAATATTTTAGCATGTCACACTGTCACTTTTCCTTTATATGTTAACCATATTATTTACATAATACATAATAATATAATAACCTCGCACACATGTTTACGCCAAAAATAGTCAAATTTAAATTACAAGTCATATCCTTATAAATTATAATAATATATTTGCTCATCAAACACTAATCTCTAAACAATAATTGTAATAAATAATAGTCAAATTACACGAAATAACCAAACTAACATTGCTGTAATTTATTATTAGCAACATAATTTAGAATAGATTTAGACTATTAGTTGCAGTGTTTAGAATTTACATGAACTGTTAGCAATTAACATGCTGATTATAATTATATTATAATATAATAATTATTTCTGAACGGCAACCACTTATATGTTATATTATATAACATAGGTACTAATGATTTTACATAGAATATAATATCAAATGTGCTATGTATAATTAATGGTATCACAGGTCGATTATGATAAATAGCAGTTTGTGAACACATGTCATATTATACTATGATTACAAATTAGTATCTGATTTGTAATCATATAGTATAATGTAATCTGATTACCAGATTATACATTACGCGTCAATACGAATGTTACACTGACTGAGAAAACTGTTATATTAATGTAAGATAAACTATATTATGCGGTTTGATATAAGAATTTTAGGCATTAAAAAGTCGTTGACCTGATTATTATGTCTAGAATAATTTAATCAAATATCCCACCCAAAACACTTATATTATATAAATAAATATGCTGTATAGAGATATAAAATTCGTGGTTTTTTAATTAAAAAAGTTATTTTTATACTACACAGTTTTAAACCACAAAAAGCCTGTTTTTTTTAATCAAAAAAAAAATGTCATAAAAACGAATATACCCGTGGGTGGGAGTGGTCTGAAATCGCAAGCAATTCAATTTGTGGTGCCTTTTCCTCGTGCGATCATATTTTCTAGGCGGGTAAACGGCTGGCTGTATATCGTTAAATATGATTAAACTGCAAAGCTTTCAATTGCCACTTATATTATATTGTAAAGCACCCCTACCAATCCATCAAGACCTCACAATATGTCAACATAATAGACGTAGTCTATTTCTATACAATATTGTTACCTAAACATAATATAATAATTAATAGGGACTCACTACTCATAATGTACACAGCCACTCGGGCGCCAAAAAAGGTTTAACCTATATGACACGTGTTGTTGATTACAAAGTGTGTGGTTAGGATATTTGATAGTCGAATAGTGTGAGTTGGTTGAACATTAAAGTGATTCTATTGTGGTGGGTGAATGGTAAATGTCAATTTTCGGCAGTTCGTTATGTGGTTCAGGTTACTTAGCGTCTCTGTATCTATACACAATTTTCAACAACGCCACCGCAGTAAACGATCTAATAATGGCACCAATATTTTTCTAAAAATGGCTAACACATGAACTCCGGAAAAAATATATATCCTAAAACCGATGAGCAAAAACGAAATCTGGAGTCGGGAAAATGTGTTATCCGTTGATAGGCACCACTTAAATCTGAGTGTTTAAAAACAATTATCGTTTCAATATTATGGTACAACATTTGGTCAATGTTATGGTACAATATAATATTGGTACAACCGATTTTATAGAATTTACAGATTTTGACGCACGTAAAACATTACGGTACAGTCCATGTTAAATCGTCATAGACAATTGTTATTACGATATTCGGTTGGTATATATTTTTTGTGCATTTCCATTTCACATGTATATTTTTTCTTCGGGTTTATTCCGGGTATTTTAATATTAATATGTAGGACGTAGGTAGGCCTGTAACGGTACGGATTAAACTGTGTATTTGGCCACAATCGCAATATAGTTAACGCCTGACATACAAACAGCACAGCAACCAAACATACATGATCATAATGTTATGATACTAACTGATCACGAGGTAACGCTATTGGTACGCCACTATTGTTTCGAACTTAGAGATGAATTTTTTATAAGCCATTTGCACATGATTGTTAAAAAATTTTAATTAAATGTGATTATCTAAGTTTGATCACATGTGTTAATAGGTAATTCACAAAAATTATTTAAAAATACCTATACAACTATTTTTAAATATAAATATTTTTGAGCCTGTGATACTCGTATTATACTATAGGCGTATCGTCCATTTATGTCACCGCATACAAACTTACACTCACTACCATTATATTATTAAAAATTGCGACACTCATAATGACCAACCAAATTTTTTTCTTGAGGAATTAAATTTTATACGCGAACGACAAACTCCGACCATTTCACCGTGCTCTATGCGGCCCGGGCTCGGCGTTTCTGAAGAGTATACGAACCATAATAGTCAATAGGAACCGGCAAACATGATTGGGCGTAAGATCGTTTTAGAAATTTCATGAGATCCCTGCAATATCAAAATGTATTGTAAAAAAACAGTACTTACGCACGAGATAAATTGGTAACAACATTTTTTTTTTATTAAATGCTCTATGTAGTACAATCGTTAATTTAGTTAATTACCTACATTCTTTTTGGGAAATTATTCATCTAGTCAGAGGCGCTTGGCTTGTCCAAACTATATGAGACCACATTTAGTGCACAATTTCAAAATTTTTGTATAATGTACATTCCTATATTATGTATATTAGGTATATGTACGTATTTACATTTTTTATTTGAAATTTATTTTTACACTTATCGAGAACGGAATCGGTACCTAACAAAATTCACCACTGCCGTGTTTACCTGCAAACAACATACTACACTAACCATGTCATATAATAATATACAGTCTCGACCAATGAAAGCGGCGGCCGCAGTATTACCATGACATATCATTAGTTTATGAAAATAAATCAAACACTTCGGTCTGTAATTGATAATTAGACATTTTGTGCGGGGAAAGGCATATAGACTTCCTGGTTTCTGTACGTAATTTATGAGTGTTAAATTTAATATAACTGATAATTAATGTATATATTGCGATATAATGAAAATGACATAACTAAACCATTAAACACATCTAAACGTAATAAATACTGGTTATACGATATGTGGAATATCAAAGATGATCGAGAGTAACATTTACGATTTGTTAATTATAATTGAATCGTGTCAATTCAAATGACTTATTTTTTAGAATCTATATGGTTTGTTGTATTAAACTCATCATAGGTTTATATTATTTAAATATTTGTTTTTCTTTAAGCGTGTTCATTGTTGACAGATTTTAAGAACTAATAACACATAACAATAATGCACAAAAATGTATTTGAATCAGTCGGTCTGACTAATGAAATTAACTATTATAAATTATAATTTTATAAATCTAATAATAAAATAAATCAATTGCTAAGAATAATACTGTATTATATAGTAATAACAGTGAAGAAAAACGATAATTTAAAAGCTCATTGCGTTTTTTAACAATAAAACTATTGGAACTTAATTACTTAAATAATTAAATGTACCAATATTTAACTGTTAGATAATGAACACTAAGCTTATATCATATTATGTTTATTATAGGATTTATATAATACGTGTTTGATTGTGATGATTAAATCATTATAATAGTTGACAATATGAATTGTTGATAAAATAAAATTATAATGATTTCGATAACATTTATTTTTCAAAATTCACCAAAATACTTTAAATAGTTAATGATATTTTTGAATAGCTAATATCTATACAGTATACAGTACAGAGCCTTTACAATTCATAATATTATATTATAATTTATGAATATCAAAAATAATATAAATGGGCGACATTGATAAAATTTAAATTATTTATATTACCTAATAATATTATATTGTCGATGTAGATATTAATTTCATTTATACGGCTGTGAGATTCCGATAATTTTTAAACGAACAAAAAACATTATTTATAAACTAATGCTTAGTGAAAAGCCCGATAGCCAAGTTGTTGCTTAGTTGATATATTTTTTTATATTTTATCTTCGGATTTATAATATTAATATTTTTTTGCGATTAGTATCGTTCATCTTTTTTTATTTAATAGATATACGTACAATAGCACAACTGTATTACCCGAGGAATGCGTACCTACTGCAATTTCGTAATATAAAACGAAAAAAAATCACTTTAAAATGTCGGTGATTTTTTTATCAACTAAAAATGCATATTTTACATTATGGTGCTCATCGTCTCAGAATAGTAGATTTAATTAATTTCTAGTCAATAAAGGAATATATTATTAAAACTCGATATTACGAAATACTGTAATAGGAGTACAATGCTGCAATATCTCGTTCAAATATTTATTATTTTTTTTAAATACCTAATATTATTATGTTGATATCGATAACCACGGCGAACCATCACTTCACGCCAACACTGAATATCTGTCTTTTTACGTTCGGTGAAACTACGCGATACGAATAATAATTAGGTTAGGTATACCGTAAAGGTTTCCGAATTTTCACACCACGGCATTAAGTTGTACGTGTACAAATAAAACTTACGAAAGAAGACTACGGAGAAAATGGAAAAAAAATCCATATCCAAATTGAATTTTGGTTAGGGACGGTGTCTTTGGACTAGTTGTCCTAAATAATAATTTCCAAGCGGTACACAATATTATAATATATATTATACAAACTTACGTCACAAATTTACTCGTAAACGCGAGGAAGAAAATTTTCAGTCGTTGGCCGTTTCTCTAAAACAACCACAATACAAGCTTTGGGTCCATTAAACAAATTAAATAAATATTAAATACTACCAGCTCAATACACTTTGTACGATAGAAGACAACGAAGAAAATGGAAAAACCCCGTATTCGAATTGACTTCTTGTTTAGGGCGGCGTCTCTGGACTAGTTATCCTAAATAATAACGTCCACGTGGTACACAATTAAATATGCATACAAACACACGTCACAAATTTTCTCGTAAATGCTAGGAAGAAAATGTTCAGTCGTTCGCGCTTTTTATAAACAACCATAATTATTCGAGCTTTGGGTTCATATTTAATAAATATTACCAACTCAATACACATTCTCTATAGGTGCTAGTGTATTAGAGCATTAGATTGACTAGGTTTTAACAAAAAAAAATTACCGAAGGCTTAATAACAGCTGTTAATCACTTCAAATCTATCAGCGGGTTGCCGAATTCCCGAAATAAATACACTTATTAGCAGCCTAATCTACAAAATATTGTTCGTATATTTGGTTAAAACATAAAATACGTTGATACGCTTTCTGCTTGAGTATATCGCGCACATCGATTGGTCGAGAAATACAACACGATGAAAACAAAACATTATATAGGTTAGGTTAGGTTGTAATGAATTGTTGAAAACATAATGATATTAATAACTGGCCAACCAAATTTTCGGCAACACTGGAACCGACGTCCACCAATGTAATATTTATTTTTTCGTTTCGTATTCAGTACAGTTTTGTGCGATTCTCGTGTGTCCGTATATGTGCTGCGACGGCGGTGACCTCGACGGCAGTGGAGACCGCGGCATAATATTATATTATGTACACGTCCTATAACCGGCTAAAGCGAAACGTTGGGCAAAAATAAAAATACAGTTCACCGTTTCGGCGGCGGCGGCGGCAGCGGTGGAGGTGGCCGGTTCGATGTCGAACAAAAGCAATTCTTACAATACATAATAATGTATTAATGTAATATATCGTGGCGAGAAAAAGGAAAAAAATTGTTATTTTAAAACAAACCACGAGATACAAAAAAATGTGATCTTTGGCGGTCGGGTGTAGCCGATGCACCGGTGTCTATAAATCAGTGAGTGGGTGATTAATCGTCCGTTTCGTTCGCGAACGACGACGATTCTGAGCGGCCGAGCTCGTTTTGGCCAAAACATCTTATCGAAATCCTCGTGCTCGTTCGTGCATTTTCCCCGGGGTCGGTTAGTGATGGCTGTCGATACCGCGATTTCGTCGAAAACTATTATTTCAGCAAACATATTACTACCTGCAAAAGTTTGGGTAAATGAAACAAATTTCAAACTTTTTAAGTATTGTTTGTCTTGTTTATACAAACACGTAGGAGTTTACGTCTGAAATTTGTCGTTTACTATTCATAGGTTGACGAGTCGCAGACATTGGTGATAACTGGTCTAAGAACGGCATGTAAAAATGTACAATGATTATTTATTGTATATAATTTAATACACGTACATTTTGATGAATACATTTGTTAAGAATAGATCATAATTTTTAAATGAAAATATTATTTTTTCATAGTTAATAATAATTTTTACCCGTTTTAAAACATTAATATATGAATAGGTACATTTATTAGTTTAGTTTTTTTATTTTTTATTTGATGGCCAATAATTGCAGATTACCAATTTATTTGACGACAAATTTACCAAACGACCAATTGACTGTAACCCAGAATATTATATCATCGTGTTCAGATTTCAATCATTCGGGTGTTTAGTGTTAAAAGATTGAAAGGAAAATGAATTTCCCCGAATAAAATTAATGGATGTGTGGTATTTTCTCCGTATTCAAAATACTATATTCTCCAGTTCAATATCTAAAAAGGGCAAATATATTATATAATATTCAGTACTGTAGGACTTCCAAGCGTCAAATGATGATATCCCATATATAGCAATTTGTATTCAAGCCTTTTATTCGTGCCAGCTGGGGACGAGAACATCGATATACTATTATCATTATCATCGTGATAATCATCGCCGCAAATGTTTGACGTGTCCCTTTTTATTGGGATTTCAGTCAGCAAAACTGTTGCAAAAGTTAACGTCAATTAAAAATATTTCACGCAACCCGTACAAGCGAGAAAAATAAATTGCGTTTTTTTTTTTTTTTTTACATATTCATTTACGTGTATATAGGTACATAATGTACGTAATACAATACGAACGTGTATATACGATGCTGGAAACCGCAAAATCATTAACCTGCGCACGGCGATTGCGTCGTTGCAGCGACCGTATAATAACACACACACACAAGTGGGACGAATAAATAAAATACACAATATATAGACACCGCTACCGCTGCTGCTGTTGTTACACTATACCGCTACACAGTTTACTACCTATATGTTATCGGTACCTACTGCTACGCACATTCGATTTAATATGGAATACGATATATTGTTATAATATATATATATATTATATTACAAACCTACAGCCTGATTCGCCGAGGATGCTCATTTTCCCTTTAATAACGAACTTGTTCAAATTTTGAACTTTGATATTTTACGCGAGTATATTATATTTACACTTGAACCATATTTTTAGATTCTTAGATTTTTACGCCATATGAGCAGTGGCCTGTGAGGCAATACTGACTGCAAATGAGAATCACATTTTCCCTATAAATCTCTAAGTATATTACGTATCAAATCGACATTTAAACGCATTGTTTTCGAGTTATTTAACATTGTGTACTAAGAATAATAGGTCCCCGATATAATGGTTTTGTAAATCCATTTTTAAGGACCATTATCCTTTCTAAATATATTTTGATGTCTCGGATATCTACTATACTTGTTCGAATTTTGATTTAGATATTATAGATGCATAAAAATATTTCAAATCATTGTTTGCGTATCAATAATATAATACAGTAAAAAAGTTTGATTCTCGTTTGAAGAAAGGTAGTGTTTGTCCAGGCACAAGTGTATAAAACCTAAGTATTTGAAAATGTGTTAACATATTATGCATTATACCTACACTATCTGGACTCTGGAAGATTTGTGAAATTGAATCATCTTCCGCCTATAATATAATATTATATACATGTGTGTGCGTGTGTGTTATTCTAGGCGACGAAATTGCATACCATGTGCGTGCGTAATGTTATTAATATTCATCCTGTACGCGCATATTATATTGACAACAGTTTTTCAACCGTGTACACCGTGCTGTACGTCAATCCACGAGCGAAAAAATTCCAACAGGGTCTTGTGCATAAACGTTCAAAAAAACATAAATTTCGACTGTTCAAGATTGGATTTTTAACGGCACGCCCCAATCATATCCTGTACGCGACGAGGTGCTATACATGTGTATCGCGCTTGATGTGTATCTTCGTCAGCTTCGTCGAAATCGGCAGTAGAAATAAAATATTCTGGATAGGTCCTGTACAAGCACCCGTAAAACTGGAACCCGACGACGACGAGAGGCTGTGTCGCGAATAATACACCCGCCAGTCACACCCCGCCAAACCTGCTGGCAACAATGCCGCGAACGAGTTTTAAAAAAAAATTAAATCGTGCCCGGGCGAAGATAATATTATATTATTATTATACATTCGAGTACCAAATAAGAAGGATTGCCGCCGAGACTCCGAACTGTGTAATAAAACATTCCCTATATACCTACCTACTACATTTCGTGAATATTACTGTCTATAGGACATTGGACAATATTCGTACACATACGAGCTACGTGGTGTATATATTATAATATTATATATTATACGACGAGTGGTAGACTACTCGCGACCGCTCCTCAATTTTTTCCGCAATTATTATTGCAACCGCCGCCGTCGCCGCCGCCACCGTTACACGGCTAATTTAATACGTTCGTATATAATATTATTTTAATTTATATATTACATTATTATTATTGTGTTGAATAGCGCTGCACAGTTGACGTTGTTTTACTGACATTATAACGCATTACGCATTTATACAGAGCGCCCGTACAAAGTTTCAAAACTTTTCCGAAAATCCTACGCGTGGTGTACACTCCGTATACACATATCTAAACGGTATTATTATACTGTGCGATTTTCGTGTTGCAACGGCTGTAATCGGTAAATGCTCCTCGGTTTAACTTGCACCCTGTAAAGTACACTATAGTATATATGTAGGTACCTATAACTTACCGCGTACGGTTGTGAACATTTTATTGGATTTTTTAACGACCTCGTAATATTATGAACTATAGTAAACGTGATTAATTTGACTACACATATCGATTATTCAACAGTATATGCCTCCTGTAGGTGCATTTCCACGCGTCCATATTTTTAAATTAAAAACTTAAATATTTTAAAAGCTCAACGATGGGTTGTTTATATATAATTATAGATAGCCTGTGCGTGTGTGTGTGCATGTATATGCGAATATAGCTATTAAAATGCGATTTATATTTACTTAACGTCTTAACGGTTAACTGCTGCAGTCAACCGTATTGTTGTGTACTTCCTTTTAATTTATTGTCACCATACGTATACACGAACAAGCTGCAGTAGACAAGCACACAACACACACGTCTCATCTATTCTCTTTATAATGAGGACGACAGTCGTGTCAGCGGTACATACGCGGTCGGCGCGTCATCGTCTCCGGTCACATTTAAACGAAACTTTACAACGACAGATCAATACGACGATACGGTTTTATACTTATATTGTAATATTGTATTATACAGTTGTCTCTTGTCGCCACGACGCGTATAAATTCTGCGAGTACAAGACAAGTTGGACGGGACAAATAAGAAACCGACAAAAACAAGACCGACATATACGACGACGCCGATCGGTGTTCGATCGTGTGCGATCGTATATTAATATATTATTATTAAAATTCTTCAAGTTGCAGAAAACATGTACGGATCCGAAATACCGTAAACAGTTCCTCTAAAAGTACCTACGCGGAAAACTACGAAAATTTATGTCTGCAGACCCTGTCGATGTCAGAGCTAATTTGTCGTATATTAAACATATATTGATTTATTTAACAATAAAATGTTGAAATTAGATTTATTATAAGTACGCGAATTGCTTTTAGAAACTAACCGTATTTAAAGCTGTAATTCTGTTTCTATTCGTAACTGTAAAGGGTATTATTAATGATATAACATTAATATAATATTTTCAATAAATTCCAATTGCAGTTTTTTTTTCATATTTGTATATAATAAACGTATACATAATATAACCATAATAATAATAATAATAAAAAACAAATAGGTATCAATATCATGCATTATAATATCTAAATTTATAAAAGAAAAAACAAGGTGAAATAAAAACAAGGTAGTCATTAAGCTTTTAGTAATTTGTTATGTATTACTGAATTAAAACATTTATAGAGATACCTGCGGACATTAAAATATTGGATGGAGAATTTCGCATATATTTTGTACCTAGTTTAATGTTTTGTGTAGGATAAATTAAAAAATCGGCAGTTTATTGGATTTATTTAAAAGTTTATATTTTTTAATAATTAGTACAGTCCGATTTCAATGTTTAAATGATTTCCTATTTTAATTGTATAACTGAAAACGTAGAATAATTCTACTCTTCAATGCATTTATTATAATTATAATTATTATGCATATACATACCAACATTTTGTTTTAAATAAAATCAACTCTAAATTCTAATGGTCATTTTTTTTCTACTGCATTATATACCTATATCTCATCACTCATCGCTGTATTGTACTACATATACATAGGTACTTACGATTTATTGGCCCTCAATATTTATTTAACAAATTTGTTTTTGTGATAAATCATAATCGTATTATAATATAAGTAAACAGATATGAGATTTTCGTTATTTATTTTTCGAACATCAAATGCTGCACAGTAGGCAGCGACGGGATTCATTGCTCGTCAGGGGGAGGTAGGTAGAATAATAATTAAAAAACGTTTCACTATATTATATTTTAGTTTCATCAAAAAAAATGCAAATGTATGCACAATGATCTCCGTTAGGGTTTCCATTCATATTCTCAACTCAAACACGATAGCAGTTAATTAATTTGAATAAATAATTTGATTTTTAAAATCGTATTATATATAAACAGATTGTGTTATTATCGAGATCCCAACACGTCATATACGTAGGAATAATATCGGCATACAATATCTACACGGTTTAAAGTTTAAGTCCAAAGTTAATTTACATTATAAACTATTGATAACAGTTTTTTTATTTGTTCGTTGTTTACGAGTTTATGATGACAAGATGAATAAAACAAACATGTACGCCGCTTTCCTTCCCCCCACGTCAAATACCTCTTTCTCAACGCGAGCACATTACGTACGTACACGCTTCTGCTGAACGTTTCAATCAAAACGACCGACAGTGGTTACGGTAACGTCTCCCCGGGCTCTCTACCCCTAATCTGGCTATCTATATTATAATAACCTTTATTATTGGCTCGTATTTATTCGTCACGGACGGGTTAGCCCAAAAGCAAGATGCTGACATCAACCCCTGCAGCGATGACCGCGATTTCACGGTACCCGCGATCCCCGGGGGGTATATATTTTACAATATATTATCATATTATTATACTATATTATAATCATCTGCTCGAAATATTTGTGTACAGAGCATACAAGCGTTGTTGTATAAGTTAAGTCTGTGGCCCGGATGTTTGGTACGCACTAAAATCTATATTACGTATATTAAACCGAAACACGCATGCGTCTACGAGTTGTCTATTGACTCTATGCCCTTCAAAAAAACTAAATTACACGCGCTTAAATGGTTTTTAAATTTAAACTAACCTTTAATTATCCTTTATTCGCATTAAGTATTTAAAAACAATTGTCATAGCTATAACACAAATTAATTTGTAATCGCATTTTATGTATACAAATAAAAATATTTCATCTCCTAGCAGGTGTGTTGATAACATTTTTTTTTTGTTTATTTACCTGATTTTATATTTAAGGACAATTTTAAACTGATTACGTCTAGGCATGATCAAATGTATTCACACGGTATGAATATGAGAACCGTGTCTTATAT
The DNA here is from genome assembly GCA_008086715.1 of Sitobion miscanthi. Lineage (NCBI taxonomy): Eukaryota > Metazoa > Arthropoda > Insecta > Hemiptera > Aphididae > Sitobion > Sitobion miscanthi. The sequence goes on from CM017797.1 coordinate 96,488,204, forward strand.
ATGACAAATTATTTATTGGGGGTACATTAATTTCAGAAAAATTTAAAAATGCTTTCAGTATTCTGCTAAGTATATACAGTATACACCTATAACTATATTACTATTGAGAATGTAATTTGTACGAAGGTTGCTGCAAAAGTCTTAAACGTTATATATACATACGACCCACGGCATCAGCATACAAATATAACTTATGAGAGGGATCCTATATAGCCTCAAGCCTTCCCAACACAACAAATTATCAGACCCTTCCCCCGACGAGCAAAATCCTGTGTACGCCACTGCAGGGCCGTATACCCGTCATTACGTACATATACAATCGGTATATTATATTGTACGGTCGTGGTCGTAATGCACATTCGGATGTATTGTAATACGACTGTGTATTATAAATTATCATATACCTATCTGCAGACAGAGGTAAACCGACACTCGAAATAATATCAGGGCGGCAATGGGCGCCCGGCTGCGGAACGGGACGTCGCGCAGCAGGTGTGCGTATTATACACAGTACCATGGTACACGTTTAGTACTTATTATTATTATTATTATCATCATCATCACGGTCCTGTGTATTATTATTATTACTATTATGTACATTGAATAGTGCCGCGACCAGGCAACCCGACACCCAGGCGTCGACGCCGCGGCATCAACCGGACGACGTCGCGTCGTCGTCGTCGTCTCCTGCCGGTGGTGACGAGTGTAACATTATTATATTCGGAATTCGTGCGCGATGCACTCGAAAACATAACGGGTCTCACGATTTTTTCACCTCTCCCTCGTCGTCCTTGCGTTATTTTTTCACCCCACATCCTCCACCCCCGTACATCTGTGACCACCACCCCCCCGCCCGGGCCAGTGTTTACCTGCCGGTTTTTGTGATCGTGTGTACAGGTGAAACGCGTGCAAAGGTTTATTTTTTTCCCGAAGAGAGTACCGTTTCTCAGTGCGTTACACATAATATTATACGCGCGCGTATTATACCTATGTAGACAGTTTCGTACCCCGCCCTCCTACCTAGGCATAACTGCTGCTGCTGCTGCCCGCCACCGCGCCGCAAACCAACCCCCGCCGCGAACCCACCCCCGCGTCGCACAGGTGTTTTTCCGACGAGATTCGTTCGCAACACGTCTCGCGGCATTCGTCTTCCCCGCATTATATCATCGGAAGGTATATTGTACTATGTATGCGCGCGTTTCCTACTGTTATTATAGGTCGTCGTTCGAATAGAAAACGGATCAAAGCCACGCGATCATTTTCGCACGTTTGTCGTGTTTTACGTTTTTTTACTTTTTGTAAATTCGTCTCGTCGACGTCTACATTGGTTTTCGTTCTCCGAAACGAGTAGGTGTGCTCAAGCGAGTGGGTACTTCGGGCCGATATCGTTTACGTGCGTCGTATATAGACGTGTGTATCAGAAGGTTTTTAAAACATCTTCGTCGTTCAGCGGTGGTGGCTCGATGATAAAAAGAAACCCGACGGCGGTAGTGATATTATTGTTGTTATATATTATACTATTTCTCAGATATTACTTCCGCGCGGAAGTCGTACTGTTCGGATTCGAAGTAGGTAGGTATTGGAAAATAACACGCGTTTTCCCGTCGTGTGTTGTGAGCGTGTATATATATATATAAATGTTGCGAATTCAATTTATATAATAATAATATATATAAATGGCGAACTATAGATCCGGTAAGAGGGAAAAAAATATTAAAAAAATGTGTGCTATCGGTTTCCGAGAATAAAACGCAATTATCTCCGAAAAGCAAAATTCACTCGTCACAGATTTTCTCCGAAAATAAAGTTATATATAGCGTGCTGGGTGTATTTAATAACAATATTATACTCGGCTGGTTCGTTATCGCGACGTCTTGTTAAGTCTCAAGGAGGACCAATCATTTTGTGGGATTATATTTGGTCGACGCTAGTCACAACACACACGTCTTCGATTACAGGGTTGATCCGTTGAAGGCGGGTAGCATTTACGACCGTTGATGTCTTATACGACGGGGTAGGTGTGCAACGCGATGTGGGTGGGAGGGTGTGCGTGTGTGTCGAAGCTCACACGCGTGTGTGTATAGGTGTACGGGTGTGGATCGAAGGTGGTTGGTGATCGGCCACAGCGTGGACACGGTGACGACGACGGCTACACGGTCGGTCGACTGCAACGCGGTGACAAAGACGTCGACGCGAAATTTAAATTTTTTTCGTTATCTGTCACGCGCGCATACAATAACAATAACAACAACAATATGTCGTTATGATACTCGCATTTGGGTACGGTGTATAATAACGTATACACTCACACACACAACACGAGCGCGCAGGCGGCATCGACGACGCGCGAATGCGACCGACGCCGCCGCCGCCAGCCGTAGCCTAGGCGGCGGCGGCGATGCGCGCGCGCGCGCTCGCGCGACGCCTCTGCTGCTGTCGTGCGCTCGACTCGACGCCGCCTCGCCTCACTCACTCATCCCCTTTGCCGCGCACCCACCTCTCACTCACTCGCACTCGTTTGATGTCGCTCGCGTCGTATACGTACCGTATTTATATACACTTTTTTCCTCGCTCCTCTCGCTCGCACAACACTCTCTTTCCTATTCTTTCCGAGCGTGCACACACGCACACACACACACACACATTACAACACATACAGTTTTTTATTTATTTATTTTATATTCTCTCTCTTCCGCGAGTCACTCCTCGCCGCACTTATTCGCGCACCGCACACGATCGCCGCTTTCTCTCTCTCACTCTTTCCTTATCGCGAATATACGAATATATATATATATATATTATATACACTTAGCCAGAGTTCGCGTGTGTGTGTAATATTCTTTCGTATTCTCACCAAAACCCTCCCCTACCCCCTCCCATCCATCTTACGGTGTACACACACACAAACACACACACACACGCAGTTCTCCACCGACTGTGTACCGTCGGTGAATGGCTATTACGCCGCCCACCGACGCCGCCGCCGCCGACCGCGCTGCCGCCCGCCACTGCCGCCGCCGCCGTCGCCGCCGCCGCAGACTACGTCAGTACTCAGTCACTGTACTCGGCGGTTAGTTAGTGAGCGAGTGCCGTCCGACGTATTGGTTCTGTGTGTTACGTGCCGTACGTGCATTGTCGCCGTCCAAAAACGTATCGTTTTCGCGTGTGCGTAATATACTCGACTTTTTCGATATACGCACGTATCATATTATCATCGGCACCGTGTATAACCTTTTTTTTACGATATTATTTGCAATCGAGAATATTTATTTATTTTTTGCACATAAAATATTATATAATTTATAATTATTCATTATTTTCATTATTTTCGCAATATATTATTATAAGACATAAATCTAGGTATATAAATTGTTACCGCATATTATAGAGCACACGCTTGTACCACTATAGAATTATTGTACCGCACGCTCGTCGCCGTTTTGCGTCGTCCCGTCGTAACCTTTCGCTGTCATTCGCACGTCCCGGACGGATTCGCCGCAGTACCATATTAATATTATTATTATGCAGTTGGCGCCGCCGTGCGCACGATAACACCGACAGATAACGGCGGAAACCCGTCTGGTATATAGTGTCGTCCGGTCGTAGGGTAGCGATTTACGCAACGTGCAATAAATAGTAGCCATTGATTATAAATAGTATTTATAATCAATGAGAGTAGTAATATTTGCAGTAATATAATAACAACCGACGGCGATCATCGCTGTCGCTGGACGACGCGGGAAAAGGACGATGTGCGTGAGGATTGTCGGACGATGACCACCTCCGCTGACAACACCGACGAAGACGATTGCCGACTGGCGCACCACTACCGGCAGTGAATCTTCTCCTGGACGGTATAGCACCAACACAAATAGCGATATCGCTAACGACAGACCTATCATCGTTATCGGTAAAACCGCACGCGGTTCAGATGTCGGCTGGCGCCACCGGTTCGTAGGCGATGTCAAACGACACGTGATCGACAGTCGCAATCGACCGCGACAACCACAGTCATTGTCAACGACGGCATAATAAATGTCTTCGTCGTCGCCCATATCATCTTCGTCGCCATCGCCGTCGCCGTACTACCACCATCAACAGCAGCAACAGCAACAGCAGCATCAACAGCAACAACAGCAATATAACAACCACCATCAGCAGCAGCTCCAACACCACCTGCAGCAACAACACCTGCACGCGGGAGGCTCGTCGGCGGCAGCCAACGCGGCCGTCAACAGCATTCTGCTATCGCCGTCGGCGGGTGCCGGCGTGACGTCCGTCGGACTGTCTCCATCGCAGGGCGTCGGCGGCGGTGTCGTTGGAGACATGCAGCAGCAGCAGCAGCAGCAGCAACAGGCCTCGACGGTAGCGAGTGCGGTAGCGGCCACGACCACTTCGCTGTTGCAACAGTGCTGTTCGCCGCCACCGTCGTCGGGTTCGTCGTCCAGCGTTGTGTTGAGAAAAGGTATATGCACCGACTAAGTACTGTAATTTGTAGTTAGGCGCGATACGAGTTGTATACATTGTATTTTAGTAGTGATATTGTAATACGTTGGGCGCATTACGGTCTCGTATTATTATTATTTGTTGTCGTCGTCTGCGTCATCGTGCGAAGTATGAAATCGTAAGCATTTAAGTCGTCGTCGTCGTCGCGGCCAGCTGTTATAATATTTAATTATAATAATATATGCGGAGCTCCCGAGTCGGCGGCAGCCGTTCGTGAAACGCGCGCGTAATCGATCTTTCCGCAAAAGCGATATTCCCGCCACCCCTCCGCCTCAATCACAACATTGCCGCCTTTGTAACGACATTGTTACAATGTGGGTATTATTATATTATATTCTACATGGTTATGTGTATGGATACGAGAAAATCATCGAATCGTGCTCCCAATAATATAGGTGTACGCTTAGCTCGCCCAATATATTATATTATATTATCATTTCGAGTAACGCAGTTTGGGGATTACCGATTAGCGTAGCGTAAAGTGCGGGGAACGTGCACGGTATTGAGTATGGTTTTCTGCAACACCTGCCGCCCCGTAAAAGTAATAATACTATTATAGCGTTATTTTAGTATTGCTGTGCGTAGAGTGCAGGTTGTGTCGAGAAACTCTCTCTCTTATTCGATACCATTATATATTATATTATATTATTATCTTGTTCGTGTTTATATATATATATATATATGTATTAATAAAGAGATGGCGCGCGGAAAGTGAGGCGGCGGCGGCGGTAGTGGCGGAGGAGAATGTCCGCGAATGCTCGCCACGTCCGTTGCGTAACGGCCGTCGTCGTAACAGGCGAAAGTTTCTCCACGCGCGTTTTATATCCGGTCGCCGCCGCCGCAACAGCACGAAATCTTTCTCTGCTAGCCCGAACGACCACTACAGCGTATCTGTACGAAAATCGAATATATTTTCCTACAAAAATCGCAACGTCGAAATGCATTTCAGAAAAAAAAAATAACAAAAATTCGGTTTAAGTCTACACACGGACAAGCGCATTCGCCGCATCACAATAATATTAATAATAAAGTTTGAGGATCAAATTATAACGCAAGATCGTGTGTATATGTAATTTTTTCAATTTTTCGCGAATTTTTCGAAATTGAATCTACACATCGTTGCACACAATGGTTGTGATACTAAAAAACTCCTTCACGTTCCGTGTACGGCGATTCCCCTTTCCACAATGAAATAATATCATTATTGCGTATTTGTGTATTAGGTATATATTATTATAAATATTTTTATTGTAACAAAGCAGTTATCGTATAATGAACTTATTATTATTAATATTATCACATATTATTATTATGTTTATGTTTAACGTCGAGTCGTGTGGTTTTTTTTCTCTTTCGTCTTCGCGTTTCCTTTGCCCCGTCGTCGTCGGTACTCGGCGGCGCCCGCTGCGGTTTGCGCACGTTATAATATATAATAATATAATAATATTATAAGTGTATTTACGCGGAGAAAGTCTTGTCGTCGTCGACGCCGCCGCCGCCGCTTGCGTAATTCCGTCACCAGAAAATGTGTTTGGAAAAAAAAATAAATCGTATACTGTTCGCGTTCTCCGCAGCAGCAATCGCGAATGGCTATAACCGGCCGCGTATTTTCTATACAATATTATTACGATTATTATATGCAAAACGACTTGTATTGCGCGGGCGCGCTCCGCAAAATAAAAACCCAACAACAAATTACGTATACCATTGATTATAAATGCGACATTGTATATACCTATAATACCAATTATAATACTGCATGGGCGTAACTAGGACTTAGTAGTCGACTTTTGGAAAAACAGGGTTCAAAATAAGCCATAGAGTTTAAAAAGGTCACCCACTCGTCATTAAAAATAATTCACAAAAATCAAACAAAAAACAATAAAACAATTACGGTATGATATTTTTTATTCTTCAGTGAGCACGTTTAATATTTTATAATTGTATGTAATGTCCCAAGAAGCCAATATACTTTTAAAATACCATCGTCATTAATCTTATTCTCTCTCTATGTTTATAGTATTTATAGCTAGATCTTTAAATCCTATTTTGTAATATGGACGGTCGACCTTATAACGTACGTTTTAATTCTCCTCATACCAGGAATAGCTGAACCAATCATGTATTTTATATTATATTGTCGTGGGACGCTACGATTGTTTATCCAAAACCTAAAATAACCAATTATACGTCAGAAAAAATGATATGATATGTACTACTTATACGTTATTTAATCATCAATAATTGTTATATTATACACATTGAACACACGACAAAGTTTTTTTTTGCAATGTATCAGCAACCCTTAACTTACGTAAAAAGTCCTCCTAGTGACGACGATAGTATTTATACAAACAATGCGAATTCACTAAACGGTGTTACCCAAGTTTCGTGAGAAATGTTGAGGGCAATTCAGTCGAATTTTTGAATTACCGAGACCCGCTGGGAGTGGACGCTAAGTCAACATAATATTATTAATTGTGTTGTTGTTATTATTACTATTATTATTATTATTATTATTATAGCAGCGGGGCGCGCACCACTCGAAAACGACCGACTCCTCAGTGTAAAATTCGATAGGATTGGACTTGAATAATGTACGACGACGACGATGATAATAATAAACGATAATTTTATACGAAATAACAGTGTTTGCTGGTTTCGCCGTTTCGCGCGTATAACCAACGAATTCTTCGGACGCTACGTTGGACGCCGCCGCCGCCGCCACCGTATAATATTACGATGATGTGATAATTATTACGACGCCGACGCGGCGTTGTATTATTATTAACCACCTTGGAACGGTGGCGGTGACGAGTGTGTGGGGGGGGGGGGGGGTCGCGGGTAAGCCGAAACGATTTCCACGAGCTTTTCGTTCGTCCGACTGTGGTCCATCCATAACTGTGGCAGTGTCTTGTAAAATATCATCGAAAATTTAAATAAAATGCACAATACGCAATCGGAGAATCGTGAATATATTTCACAAACAACGGTGGAAATCTTGTGCATATTATTATTTTAATATATATTATATTATACGACATACGTGCACACGGAACGCGTGTGCGTATTAAAAGAAAAAATATAATAATAATAATAATAATAATAATAATAATAGTAATGGGTATAAGTATATAGGTATTATATTTATATTATACGACGGTGGACAAAGTCGTCGTCGTCGTCATTGTTGCTGCAGCCTGTACGTTTTATTACCATCACATAATATAATAATATTATGTACAGTTAGGCGCGTATGTTCAATCGAAAACGCCTAACCCGAATATGTACAGGGTAGGACAGATGAGATTATTGCGCTGAAAGGGTTAATATAATATATAACCCCGAAGTCGTCTTATCGTTTACAGCCCTTTGCCCCCCTTCTACCTCCCGGCTGTTTCCCGCGGTCGTGCCAGACGATCATAACCGCGGTAGACGAGTGCAGATCACTACCTGCACGCCGTCACGCGTTCTCCACCCAACACAAAGTATGTCGCGCAGGACATCTTTCGAGAGGCATTTATTGTACCGCGTTATCGGTTATATAGTTTTACGGTCGGTTTTACGACGCCGGCAACGGTTTCCGGCCCAGTGTACTATATTGTTATAATAATATGTCTAAATAATTGTGCGCAAGGTAAGGGCGTGTGTGACGATGTCGCGCGCACGCGCCTCTCAATATTATTATTATGTGCGAACGAAAAATAATATATATCATGTGATTGTCGGCCGTAGGTGTTGTATATTATTGTAAAACCTAAGTCCAAAGGTTGACCACCTTACAAAGGTAGCTTATTTAGTTAATGAAAAAAATGTCTCGCGATAAAACAATAAATTCAACTCATAAAGTTTAAAGTTATAATAAAGAGAAAATTAATATTAACCAAACTTGGTTAAAATAAGTTAATTAATTTTTTTTATGTCCATTTTGGTCACACATATAGGTATATAGTGATAGCTGTGCAACTTTTATTTTATTTTTAAATAGGTAATAACTAAATACTATATTAAAAATAAATCCTACTATTCCTTTGTGGTTTAGTCAATTACAGTTTAGTAGCACATTTATAGTGCGGACTAAAATATTTAATGAAGAAAAATTTGTTTTTTCATTTTTATTTAAAATAATTCTACCTAAAAAAATAACTAAACAAAAAAAATTAACCAACTAGTTGAGTTTAAAATTTAAAAAAAATGCTTTAACTTTTTAACTAGTCATATTATGTTCATCTTTGTTCAACACTATATTATATAGTAATGCTGCCGGTACCATACGCGGCGATCGGTAACCAATGTATTGCGATGTGGTATACGCGCACACTGGTATCATATTATTGTTATAAATGTTTAGTGCAACAGACCCGAAAAACATACACACAAACACATATACCTCCACCTATGACGTGGCATTTGGCCGCTCCAGATCGGTTTTTCGCGAGTCATATATAATTTTATACCTAGGCGGCGAGGTTGGCTCCAATAACGTTCCGTCGGCGATCGGAAATTTAAGTTTGGAAGTCTGGTTATCCGTCGTTATCGTCGTCGTTTTCCGAAGCCTTTACCGTTATCTTTACTTGTACACATCCGCCGTCGGGACGACCAAAAAAAGTACCTCACGCGCTTAACGTTTCTGTGATATATAGGTTTTTCGTTTCCGATTTCTCCTCCACTAACTTCCTATATCCGCGATTTTACGTGTTTTAATATCACCGCATTACGAATCGACGAATGTGGATATAAAGTTGTAACATGTTTTATATGATTACAATATACGTGCAGCGGGGGTGAGGTACAAAACAATAATAATAGTCGTTCAGATATAAATAAAATATGTAAAAAGAAATGAGTCCGCGTTCTTCGGGGTCAAATCAGAGGAGCTTCGTTCGCTCCTCCTAACCCAAGCCAGTGAAAATTAATTGTTTTTCGCCATGTACAGCCACGGCGCGGCACATTTTCTCCATATTCGTATATGTACCTATAAATTATATAATATTACGTGAGTCGTATTTACATGATAAAATATAGACGACACGAATGCACACACACACACACACACACGTACAGTCGACGTGAACCGTAAAATTAAAAAAATTTTGTTTCCGGTGCAATATCAATCAAAGTGCATTATTTATGTGGCGGCGGCACTGTAATGTGAAAAACATAAAAACCTCGTTTCGCATAACATATTAAAACACATATTATAATAATGTGTAATATCTCGATAATATTTCGTTGGGTATAGGTGAAATCCATAATATTATCATTTATAATTACAATTTAACTCATTCCTCATTATTAATACTGTAAATATATACCCAGGTTCTGCAATATTACGTGCACGCTTTAAATGCTTTTCCGTGTGCACGATGTTTGTCTACGTCGAGGCATGTTCTTTGATGTTCTATAAGATCATCCCTGGACGATTGAATATTATTATCCGCAGTTTCGTTCATACGCAATATATATTAGAATTCATATTACACGATAGATGTTATCTAGCATACAATATTTGAGCAGAAACCTAAGGCTATATGTGTTATTTGCACACGGTATGCTACTATTATACAGTATACATGTATAATATAAACGCGTGGGTTGTGTCCAACTTGTACCACCCGCATGTGTAGTACGGTTGTCTCCATATTTCAAGTGCGTGGCTTGGTATATTTACGTTCAGCAATTCTCATTTAGCTTCGTTAGTGTTTTAATATTAGAGTAAATTTACCAGTTTTAGAACATAAAGGTCATGAAATATGCTGTAGTTTATTGAAGTATATTGTTCTAATATTTTAATTTTGGAGCAAGTAATATAGGTGTGAAAAATATTACAAATAAAAAATGCTCATCTCTCGCTTCAAAATTAAAATATTGAAATAATACACTTTCAACAACCGACAGAATATTTTGTTAGGTACACTTTAAGTTTGATGATAGTAAATTCACTCCTAACTATTAACACTATCAAAGCTAAATGAGAATTGCTGAACGTAAATTTGCCCTGTTACGTGGTAAGACTTGTAAGACCGGAGACAACACAAAATGCGGGTGAGACGTCCTCTTAATTAACTATTTGTGTGGCTATCAATTCCTTGGTTCCTGACAGAACATGTGTGAACTTTGCGTGTGACACGGTCACGTAATTTGCATTACAATTTTAGAACGTTTGTTGTTTTTAGCGTCGCCAGTAAAGGTGATGAACGTCTTTTGATGTTTTCAATGTGATCAACAGCCAAATTTTGATGCAGTGAAATTTCGCACCTACTACGAATATTATTTAACGTAATAATAATATATTAACAAGTGCAAGTAGATCGATTACGCTCTAATCAAATTTTACAGATTTTTCTTTGTTTCCTCGCAAATCTATCGGTGTTGTGGTATCATTACCTACCAAGGCCAAAATCAAACAATTAATTTTCCTCTTACAAATCTCTCTTGAATAATATACATTATTTATTGATGAGTTATCTAATAGAGTCAATCTCAAATGGAATCCGTGCAAATTCGTATTCTGTATAATATGTTTTTAGAATTTTAATCCGATGCGCGTATCTCAGTCCGATATACGTTGATACCATGGACGGATCCAGGAAGGCACTGTCCCTCCCCTCCAGAAATATTATTTCTCCAATTTTTTTATAATACTACAGATCCTGATATTACTATATTCTAATGATAGATATGTATGATATAATAAAATAATATATAAAATATATTATACATATATATGTGGACCAGACCGTAAAAAATCCTAGATACGCTACTGCTGTAGACTGTGAATCCTATATTATACGTTATAAAAAAATTTAAATTAAGAATTAAGTGTAGGTATATTTTATTAGTATTTATGTTGAAAAAAATTGTCCCCTACAAATCTTTGCTCTGGGACCGTCCCTGGTTGACACACACTGCACTTATGACCATTTTAATGTCTCCACAAACTAATGCAGTATATACCTAGTTTTTATGGTCAAATTTGACCATTTTACGATACTGGTATATATCATTATACAATGCCATATTGGTAACAGATTCAAGTATTCAACTATCAAAATGGCTGCGTGTGCATTTGATTTTACGTCACTAGCACAAAAGCTGCAGAAATGCACAATAGGCCTATATAATATTATATTGTAATAATGTAATGTGTACGACAGACGCAAATTATCGAACACAGTTAATCGTCCGTCCGTATTTAGTGCATTTCTGGTGAACATTCATTATTATGCTAATATTTTGTTTGTTTATTATTATTATTTTCGTCGCCGGTGCACACAGTAATCGTTAACGGATTTAGTATTTCCATCTCGTGTAACCCCTCCCCCCGAACGGTACTTGGCGACGATAGTGTGCATGTGATTTAATAATTTTATTGTTGTACGATACGTAAAAAAAAATAATATATTTCGTACGATGCCCGCAAATCGCGAATCGTGCGGAAAATCCGCGCGCGCCGCGTCCGCTACGACCCGGCGAAACGATAAAATTGTTGTACACATTATATTATTATGCTCCGCGCGCATAACGGTATGTACACGATCGGCGGCGGTCAGCTGTTGACTCCCCGCGCCCCCTTCGCCCGAGTACACCCGCAACCGTTACCGTTCGGCGGCGGCGGCGGCGCGCGACGACAAAATGTACCGTTATAATATTATTATTATTATTATTTATACGCGCACACAGTATAATATTATAATATTAATATTATATTATTTATTAAAATAATAATAGGTATACACCCGTTATTGTGTTCAGACATTAATCTGTACCTGCACATCGCCGTTTTATCACTGGTCGGTACCTGTTAAAATTCAACCGGAGTGGGTATATACATGTATAATAATAACGATGACGATAATGCATTTAAACACGTTGTTCAGAAGATCTATTATACTTTACAATCGCCATAATAATCTCGAATGTTCGCTGCCAGTCTCTACCTCCCCCGAAATCGAAAAAAATGTTCTCACCTGGCAAGTTTTTAACAATCGTCAAATGACGAACGAGACGGAAATAAAAACTAAAAAAATACATTTTTATCGACAGCTCTTTCCCGCCAAATTTACCTGGCTTCTACATTTTACAACAATGACACGGTGTAATCTAAATTTGAAAACAGCTATATCGTGTTATAAATTGAAGTTTAGACCAAGTATATGACTTAAAATTATAGTCATGACACGTTAAAATAAAATACCCACTAAGGTCAATTTCAGCTTTTGAAGATAACTGCAAGTGGTAAAATATATACACCTAGCTTAACTTTTCACAGTCCAAATGAACTTTCCGTTTGATATGTCAAAGGTTATAGCCTATAGGTAATATCGAAAATTCCTGATAATGCTAAATTGCATGAACAATTAAATTATTTAGTACATTGGAGAAAACTTGGCGAAAAAGGACTGTTGATAATAACGTAGGTGCATCATACGCGAGTATTGTATTTTGTCAGTCACACGGTCAAACACGACAGTATGTGGTGTATTTGCGTCACTTCATACTTCATACTTGAGTTATGTGATCTGCACGTGAATGCTACAAAATATACAGCGACGGCTCTCAAAAGCAAAATATAACAATTGGAATACACCGTACAAGACCGTCCCGAGTCACGTTGCGGGCGGGCGAGCCGCGAAAGGTCTGAAAGGTCGCACTGATATAATACTTCGCGAATGAATTACCTATTATTGCATTAGCGGGGCACAGTGCGCACGATAATAAATAATAATAATAATATAATATTGTCGTGTCTGATAATTTTGCGAGACGGTCATCGGCGGTGGCGCGTGTAGTATTACAATAATATATTTTGTGGCGGCAATGTACGCGACGACGGAGCAGATTAAATCATTTAATATTATACTGAAAACTAAAAGCGATAAAGGGCGCATAGGGAGAATAGGGGCTGCGAACACTGTCTTCCTACTTAAACTGCGAAATTCTTTTCTGGAAACCGATCAATAATAATAATAATATTATGTTATATTGGAAACACAGGAAATTTTTAAATTATATTAATTTACTTAAACATACTGTGCTGCATGGTTATTGGTATAATATTTAGGTATTAAAATTAAAAATTAAATTGCATTCCTGTGCAAAATACTGTGCTGCATGGTTATTGGTATAATATTTAGGTATTAAATTGCATTCCTCATATTTTCAAAGATATTACCGCTTGCAATGGTCCACAATAAAATAATCATCTTGTATTATTATTATTATTATTAAAGTAGGTACTATAATAGTAGTATGTGTGTGTAAAAAAAATTACGTTTTTCTGCTTTTAATATCCCAACTTTGCGTCAATTTCTGTAGGGTGGTAGAGGGCATTTCGCACCTATACCAACTACATACGTATAATTTATGTGTATTTTTATTGTACATCAATATTATATTATTTAATCCTATACAATTACGTTATTTTATTATTTCTGCCTCGTTTTTCTTGGGTATTTTCCAAAGAGCTATCGAGAAAAGTTTTGTGCTGTAGAAAATAATTGTTTGCTTGTTGATACTTAAGATCGTAACTGTAGAAAAATTTTATCATTGTATATTATATAGCCATAGCCATAAAAGCACCGAGTTGGTAATAAGAATGAACACAATATGACTTCTTTCAACTACAAATAATTAAATTAATTAAAAAAAACTTCAAAAGTTTTGGTCAAACATTTAGTTTTTTGATATTAATTTGTATTATATATTAAACCAAGTATTTTATTTTTATTTTTAAATTGTTAGGTATGTCTACTTTATACAATATACGATAAACATTTTTGTTTTTAAATCCTCTTTAGGTAGATGGTTGAAAAAAAATTGTGATTTATTTTGGGTCTAGTTGTGGAGTGTGTAAATGGAGAGAGTAAATGGCGAAAAGAGATGAGGTGAATACGTATTGAAAATGTGGACTGAAACCGGCTTTCTTACAAGAACCATGGTTGTATTTAAATATATATATAACAGATTAAAATATATTGCAAACAATTTTCTGAAGGGCTTGCCTAACCTAACCTGTCGATGCGGCGTCGACAAAAATTCTTAGAATATACCTAGGTTCTCCGTATTAACTACGGTATAGGTAGCTAAGCGGTGAAACGAATTTATTTACCTAAGAACAACTTGGGGTTTTACAACTATTAGTTTTTTCGGTTATTATGCAATGCGCAGATTCAGGGAATTAAAAAAAGTTCAAAAGTTATCGTTTATATATTATCGATTGGAAATGTTTCAGATTTTTCACTATCGTTTTCGTGAAATTAGAGAAAAACGTTTGAAAAATGAATCTCTACAAAGAGTACGACTCTTCACGTCATTAAACACTGCCAATTTCATACATTATTTGTATTTTTGATTACGGGTATAACACGTCTTGTGTATAGCGGGTAGAAAATTATTTATTTTAACATAACCACCGCGGCTGTCTATTGGCTTAGCATTACAGTCAGTGGTTAGTGGCGTAACCAGTTTTTCAATATCACTCATTTTAAAAATTACGAATTAGTACCCCTAGGTAAACTAGTAAACAAAAATACATTTTAAACATTTGCATAAAAAACCGTTTATATTATAATTTGTTATTGAAATTGAATTATTATTTTTTAATTAATTGCGTTTCATAAATTGTCATAAAAACTTTACCACTTTAAACTTTACTTTAGCACACACTTATTTTACCAATATTGAATATTAGTTACATATCATATTAATGAGTTTATGTGTACATAGTACATGAAAAGATTATTCCATTAATAATTAGTTGGGAATATTATTAATGTAAATTAATGTACAAAAATCTAAACCTTGTGAACTTATCGCACACTGTAGAGCATAAATAAACACAATCTGTATAATATTGGTTAACAGAGTATAATATTATACATAATAACAATATATAGTGTGTAACACTGTAGTTCTATTTATTTTAACCAAGGCACTTGAAAACCAATGGTATAATGTATTAGTTTAATATTATTTTATAGGAAATAGTAAAGAAATTTAAAAAAAAAAGATTAAAGGCAGGAATATAAAAATAGTTTCTTTTCTTGTCAGCCATCGGTTGAACATTTAATATCCATGGTTAAAATAAACTATGACAAACATAATATAGCGGTATGCGTTGTAAATAATTATTTTAATATTTATAATTATTTTTATAGATACACTATATTAAGTTTCTATAGAAGCCTGTGTACAATTTTTAAATTATTATTGGACATGTACAATCTTGTTGAAAGAAAATTCTCATATTTGGTTATGTCAGATGCAGGTTCACATAATATTGAGGAAAAAAGCTGTGAGTCAGCTGACCTCCCACCGCCATATTCCCAAGCCCACTGGCCACCATGCCTGTCTTATATAGCTATTAGTTATATATATTTATGTCGATCAATTAACTGTGTCAACATACTCAATGTTTTTACAATGTTACATCAAAAATATTACAAATAATACAATAGAGAAATATTTTCTTTAGTAAGTGTCTGATGGGTGGTCGTGGTCTTCTAGAAATATATCATGGAGTGGACGTGGTTTTAATCTGATTTTTTCGTGGAAGCTTTTTAATTTATTTGTTATTCATGTTGATATGTATAGGGTAATCCCGTGTCGTCGTGAAATGTTTATGTCATGTGATCCGTGCTATTCTCGAGAATTTATTTTGGAGAGATTGTAATTTTTTAATTTTTGTTTGGGATGGAGCATCCTATACTGGACAGTGGACATACTTGAGGTCCTTGTTTATTTTTTAGTTAATGTGATATAGTTGTATTAGTTATTACCACTTATATGCACTGAACAACTGTAACAAATTTCTGTTTTTCTTGACCGGGCTTACAAGTCACAAAGGCCGTTGGTCGATATCGCTGACCCTGCAGCTATTATATACACCGCTGTTGGTTATCTGTTGTATTGATTGTTTATCCTTTTTCGTCCGCATACAGATAGTACATACATAGTATAAAACGTCGACGATTTTATTGTGTAAATAATTTTCGGAATTTCAGGACGGCGGGACGTCAATAATGGAGATGTGAAAATACCAAACGTTATAAGAAATATATTATCCTTTCTTTTCGTAATAAAGTGGTGTGAGAATCTGAGCCAGCCTCACTTGCTTCATCCGACAAATGATAATTATACGCATAGTCGTCGTCTTCGTGGTAGCCGCATCCACCCAGCGCTTTTTTTTCTCGTTTTACCGTTGCGCTTTCACTTTACTCCCCGCTCAAACCGTAAACGCCATTCATTCGCGCTCTCCCTCGCTGACGTTACCACGTCAATGTACCCCCCTCTTACCGACTCATTGCACATTAAACCTTATTTCGTACAATATTTAAAAGAGTCGGGGTGGGTAAGTATGCGTGTGTAGGCAAGTATATAATATTATATGGTATGTGTTTGTGTGTATGTGTGTGCACGCGTAACGACCGCCGAGTAAAAAGTTGCACACTGCTAATATAATATTATATATATATATACCTGGGGATTACATAACACAATTTTGTTATTATTATTATTATTATTATTATTATCATTAAATGTATTTTTTTCATAATAATAAAAGACAAAACCCGCTGCCGAATCGACGGCGGGTGGTATATTATTATGTATATACTATTTATGGAGTTAATAGTAATAGATATAGCCAAGTATGCACATCTATATATAAATGTAAGTGCGCATAAATATATACACGCAGTCAGTACCTATATTATACGCTAACGGTTTTTTCTTCTTGGTACCGTTTTAGAAAGTAGGTAGTCGTCGACGAGATTTTTTTAATTTTATTTTTTAATTGCATCGATATGCGCCTTGTACGACTGTGGCGTTTTTGTTACAATATTTCGCCTATTGTTGTCGCCGTATTCGATAGTGTGTGCGTGTGTGTGTGTAGTATACTTGGTTACGTATAATATATTCTCAAGGGCTAAGGCTCTGGTTGTGAGTTTGTGACTTATCAGGTTATCACACGCATAAGCCCACAAAAAATGTACAATATCTCGTGTTTTCAGTGTAGTATATCATCAACGGACAGAAAAACTAAGAGAAAAAACTATTCAGAAACAGTCGTTATGATAAATGTAAATGTTGCGTTTTGCGTTGTACCGTGTATAGAATATTATATACGAAATAGGATCTTCCAAAATAAATTAAATTTTGTTTTTCTTTCCATCGTATAGTTAGCATAGTATTATAATTACATCGTATCGATTTGATATAACATAGGTATCAAGATGTCACAAATATAGTGCCATAGTTGATTTGATTGAAGATACGTTTTACATCAGCCATTGGCCGTCTAAACCGTTGTAGGTTTTATGTGAGTAGGTAGGTTTCACCGTTTTTTTCAGCAATTTTCATTTTACCCGCGATAAGTACATTAACACCGATCGATTGTCCTTGGTGGCTGTCCGGCGCCCCCCCCCCCCCCCCAACACACACACACTCATCTATCCGACTTAGGTCATCACCCCGGAAAACCTTAGTATCCACCCACAGCTCCTCTATATATACATAATAACATTGTATATTATGCGTCATAAGGTTTGATAGTCTGATAGGTCGACCTCAACTCGATTAATGTGTTGTTTTCTAAAATAGCAAATGATCAGACAAAAAAAAAATGCTTTTTCAATTGCATATTTTAAGATGGTAAAATTCAAACAAAAATGCATTATTAATCGAACAATAATGTATCAAGTCAATGTATAATCATTTATTTTTCCGTTATGTGTGCATAATCTGAAATCGCGAAGAATAAAAAATAAGACAAGCTTGCCTTTCTATAAAGCTGCAGTGGACCGAATTGTAGATACAAAATTAATACACCTACAGGTAATAGGTATTTTATGCTGTCGCGGTATTTCCGGGTTTTTTTTTTTTTATTGCGACGATTATACGATTAGGAGGGACGATGACGATTCCCGCAAATCCGCTATAATATCCGGTTTCCGGGTGATCGACTTTATAATATTATATTGTAGTGCCCGAGGGGTGAGGCGTAGTCGTGCGGCGCGGGTATACGTCGAATCTATTTAACGTTATGTTCCTCGGTCATCCAAGTTCCCTGTCCAAAGTGTATGTATTTGTACGTTTACGATGTGTCGATGTAATACGAAATAATAATAAAAACAATTTAAGAAAAAAAAAAAACCTATCGATAACGTAACGGTTTTGAACACGAATGTAATGTACCTCTATATAATTATGCATCGTTATTATACATCGTACTCGTACACTACGGCAGCGACGACGGGGAATGAGAAAAAAAATAGCGAATAATAATTATATACATGGAAATATTATGTATCGTATATTATGTATATATACAAACACTGCGTTAAGTACAGTAATATTATGTACGATCGAGTCGCGAGTGGAGAACGCTGTAAAATCCTTTGAAAAGCGAACCAAGTTTGATCGTTTGGGTAGGTATTAATAATCTTATAATGCATTACATAAGTTTCTTCTGTGCCTCGCGTTTCGGATAGACATATTTTATTACTCGTACACACGTCGTAATTCGACGACGACGTAAATAATTACGCTCTCATTTTATTCCGCGAAATGCACCAGTGCGGTACTGCCGTGGGATTTCCGCGATTCACTTCTCGCACATTACTCCGTGACAATAATTAAAATTGAATACAAACCGCCAAAACAATAATAATACAATTCGATAAGACAAGTGGTTGGCGGAGGATGAATGCTGAGAAATTGTGTAAGACTTTCGTAGTTTCGTTCGTGTCGTCAACAACTCGGCAAAGGTGTCATTTTTCGAACGAGAAAGATAATATTGCGTTCGATACACGTCAAATAATTAGATCATTCGGTGTATAATATAATACGATATTATATTTGAGTACTGCTGTTTTCCGAATGCTAGTTCTGTACGGTGCCATGTTGCACAGATCACCCCCGGCCCCCGCGTTACAATAACAATAGTCAATACTAAAATAATATTATAATAATAATAACATGATTGTTGCAGTGGCGTCAATGTAAGTAAGACTTCTACGATTTTTTCGTGCTTTTTCAGATGCTTCTTTATATTTTTAGATGGCCGAACTTAAAATGTTATCATTTTTAGAATCTAAATTATCTTTGAGATGCATCAGGATTTTCCAAACAAACTATAAGGACCGTTTCACAGCCGAGCGTACGGTACGCATGCGTGTATATGATAAGGACGTTTTACGATTTTCATTATTTAAGTTCATATACGGGCCGTCGACTTGAAGCCATACGCGCCATCGTGCCGAGCGATTAGATCCCTGTTATCACAAACTACAAAGCACATTCGACAAACTTACAAATCTTTCCAATAATTCAAAATAGTTAAAAAAAAAACTAAATTTTCATCATTCACAAAGATCTGGTCGAACAAAATTAATATTGAGTACATTTTTCTAAAAACATTAAAAGCATCTACTGGAACTGGAATATTTTTAATATTAGGTATTTGGTTAATATTAATATTTGGTAAAACCTTTATCCGATCGTTTTTTAGATAGAACTATAGAAGACTAATATCTTTCAATAAACCAAAAAGTAGTTTAATCGGGACATTTTATTTGTGAAACTTTGTTTTTGCCTGCAGACTGCAGCGAACCGTTCCGATGTCAAATGTGATACATTACTCTTCATACTGTCTAGTTATGTCAGATAAATAGTATGTGTTTCTCTTGAAATGTATAGGATAAATTACATTACTTCGTCTCTTAGGGTTTTCACCAGACATTTGTTTTTACTTACGAGATATTTTTTAAGGTGACACGATTTAAATGAGACACAAATCTGTTTCTTGAGGCACTATCGTCAACCGGTGACGATTCTATACCCATGAGTCGCGAGTTTCAACAAATAAATATGTATACTAATTATTGTGATACGATGCAAGTGGTGCACGCTAATTCCCGTGTCGGGCCAACAATTATACGATATAATTGCGTCCCGATAACAATTTGTGTCTATTAAATTATGTTTTTATTATATTATATTGTTTATTAGATATTGGTGGTCGCGTATCTCTCAGTCTATTACAATAATATTATAAAATTATCATAATCAAACTCTGAAGCATTAGTGCATTACTTTTAATGAATCGTATACTATATAGTGTGTATACTTTCAGTTAGCGCTATACATTCATATATATTTTATTCACCAACACTATACTAAACATAAATTTACAATCATCCGATCGTACTTATCATTCACATTTTTTATTTCATACATCTACTCAAAATTAATACCACTTCGGTCTCAGGAGTCCAAAAAAATTGCATCTTTCTTTGTGTTGCCCGTATATATTATTAAAATAAAATAAAATAATATCGTGGTGCTAAATTTAAGTATCATTATACATAAAACTTAAACCGATTTAAAGTTCAGTCTTATATTTCTATTGGACAGTCCTAACCTAACCTAACGTATAAATAAAATATTTGAATGGAAAATAATGTTTTTACATGGGGATGGAATTGGTATACATTTCGCTCTTTATGTTTTTAAATAAATTACGACGTTTATATACATTTTTTTTTGTTGAAGTTTCAAATGCTTTTTTTACAATCCTAACTATATAAAATGTATTTTTTATTTATTTGGAAATTAAAAATAAATATGTATAATTATTTTTCCGACAGGTATATTTTTAATACTTGAATCGTATAACCATTAAGAAATACGTTTTAAAGTTATGTAGGTATGACATCAAATTATTTTTTTGTAGTTAAATGATATTCATTAATTTTATATTTTCTTGTTTAATAAATATGCAAACTATTTTTATTTCGCACTTTTCGTGATTTTATTTTTAACGTACACTTTTGCTAATTGGGTAAATTGTGTATATTGAACGCACGTTTATTATAAAAATAAAAAAAAATTAAAACGTCTCAATACGATGAAATACTTGACCGATTTTTGCAGATGCAAACGAATCCCTCATGTCTCATGTGCTTGGCGTTTGTCTAACATTCAATTTGATTGGCTATTTTTAAAAGAAATATTTAACAGTACCTATAAGAATATTTATGGGGGTCTGTACTCTATATAAAACGTTGAATATTGATATAATAGGTCAATCACAAAAAAATGATTACATTTTTATGTACAAGGAGTGATTGGCCATTGTTTCAGAATTTAAATAAAAGTGTATTTACTATTTACTTAAAAGAAAAAATCGAATGGAGGAGTAGTATACCGAAACGGGTTTTTCTTTCGGCTTAAAAGCGTATAAATATTATTTACCGCATGACCGGGGTACGGGGTGATTATAATTTAAAAAAAAGTTATTTGTATAGGAGGTACACACATAAAAAAGTAAAGACCTATCGGCCATCGAGACCTTTTACCACAACACTATAATATAACGACGAATAAGGTTTTGTTTAGGTTTTTTTTTTCACAGGGTGAATGATTTACCCGTCCACGCGATTCTCAGGGTTGGGCACGTTTAACCTCGATATCTGTGTGTGTCTATTATAAATGTGTAAAAAAATCAAACACGCGCACTGCAGCTATTAACCACCCTCCAACCGGGATTTTTTCAGGGGGTCTTTTAATTTTATATTTAAATATAACATGCATGAGCGACTTGGCACACTCTCCATTATAGTCATCAATATTCATATTAATAATATCAAATATGAAATATAACCAATAACAGCATATTTTGTAGAAATCTGAATCGAATAGTTATATAGTAGGGCTTTGACAATTTATATGCACAAATTAAAAATGAACACATTATAATCAGTTAAAAGCTAAGCAATGGCCATTTGAGAACCTATAGATTAAGACTTGCTTATTGTAGGGTCACAGTTATAGATTGTTTTGAACAATATTATAGGTAAAAAAAATAAAAGTATCAGTTTCCCCTTTTTATGACCACCGAACCCCAACAGTTATTATAAGATCAAATGAAATAATTTATTAAACATATCTTAAATCTTTATACACAGACTTAATGCAATGGAAATTAAAAAGAAGTTGAACATACTAATTGTATTTAGGTAACTAAAAATACCTCAATAAACAAAAAAAATTATAATTATAATTTAGGAACACACTTTGGTCGATACATAATTTCTTTTATAAAGTTAATATTACATAATTTTGAATAATAACAACATTTAGATAACTAATGAACAAAAAAGAAATCATAGCAATACAATTCAATATATTGTACCTAGATATTATATTTTTGCATAAATATCGACGTTGGGGAGTGTCTGTGCACCCAAAACACCCCCTGGCTACGCCACTGCTGCCAGCCATAATAGTTTGTCATCAGGGATATAAATTATGATGTTAATGCATTATAATATTAGCTTATCGCGACCATGTCTGATGCGTAGGATACCGATTTAGTATTGTTATATACCTACGACAGATACGACACAATAATATTATATCATCCACTACACCGTCAACGCGCGCGGATATGCGGCTTATCAAACGGATAAATGATTCGAATGTTATAATATTTTTTATCATCATAAATATATTATTATTATGATTATCGGAATAGTCTTTCGCACGCCCACCCCGTGATCGTCGCCGCTGCAGGATTTATCGCGTGTTCGCACAAATTGTACCTATAACACATAAATTATGCATGTATATAACGTTATTATTATTGTGTTGTGCTGTATAACGTACATTATATATTTAGTATTATCATAATGTAATATTATATAAATACGTATACCATATAATATTCTTTTTGACGTCCATGGCCGGACGCGGGTAATATTACATTTATACATTATACGTATACGACAGGCTGCGCGGGCGTTTTCTAACGGTCAATTTTTTTTTATTCCGCGCAGCACACGCACAGCCAATGTCTGATAACAATATTACAGATACTACGATGAAAGGCGATTTTTCCAACTCTAGACACGCATTTTTGGAAGAAAAAATAACGCTTTTATACAATGCAAAGTACCTATAAAATATAAATCCTTCAATATTTTTCCACGCGGTAGATAGAGGTGTTTAGGTTTTCAATACTTCAAGTTTCAACCCGTATCAGAATCAAACCATTAGTGGATCGAATAAGTTCAATGCCAGTAGAGTGGCCCAAGGGATAAAATACAGTAAAGTATATTATAACTATAGTGTCACGAGTACCTACCGCATAACACCATTATAATTTTCTTTCAAAAACGCATAATTGACCAAGAAGACGAGTGCCTTACGTAAAAAAAAAATCATCACCCTGTATATTATATTTACTGCCTATATAATAATATTATTTGAGACACCACCACTCGTCATCGCCGTCGTAGTTATTTGGAGTGCACTTCCAACGACAGGCCGTCACTATACTCGCGTATGTACATATGATTATTATAATGCACAGTTGTGTGTTGTGAGGCAGCAGCTTTATAGCACTACAACGGTGTGCTTTTGTGTTGGCGCGCGACGACGGTCGAGTGACACACGTCGGTCGGTTGCCGATTGAAAATAATAAAAAAAAAACAATATTATTTTAGCGCACGGACACGAGTTTTACGCGGGTGACGGGTTTTCTTTTCGCTCGGTTCTATTATTATTTTCGTTTGTACCTATTATAATGTCGTTATTATTATTGCGTATACAACCCGACACGCCAATTAATGAACGATTCGCGGCGAGCACCGAATACGCCGAAAACTTCCATGTCGATAATAATAATAATAATATGTATTTTCGTACCGCTGCAGTTCGGCAGCCATCGTTGCCGCGGCCGTTCACAAATCACAACTGCCATCGCCAGCTAACGTGTATTAACTATTATTATATCAACAATATATACATAAATATATTATTCAACTACAGTATTACAGAATATTATAATATTGTAATATAACAGTATAAGTATCGATGATAATATTATGTGCAGTACCTACGTGTACGACGCTAAATACTTACAAAGTGCAGTACGACGGGAGATTTGAAATCTGCCAAACACGCACCACGCGACCGTCGTACAAACCGTACTGTGTGATTTTTTGGGGGCGCCGTTTCGTGATCAGATTCGTATAGCCTAGTGGGCACTTTATAATATGAATCTATGACACGGCAATATCATCTAATATTATATAATATATGATATAGTATAATACATTAATCTTGGCCTTATAAAATATGTATTTGGTAAAGAGTGGAGCTTACACTTACTATCAATCATTGAACTATGGAAAATGAACTATGGGGCACGAGAACCTATATGGGAACGTCGACCGTGTATTTAGATCAGGTCCTGATAGTATATATTTATACACCAACACTATACTAAACATAATTTACAATCATCCGATCGTACTTATGCTTATATGGCTACGACGGCTACGTGCCTTTATACTTTGAAGGGGGCGAATGGGCGAGTGATGTGGGCATATGGCAATCGTCTCCCCCCACCATTCGTTTCTCAAGAGTTTTGACAACTTTCAACTTTGATTTTATTTATTATTATAGACCAAAGTTATGTCTTTGATCTCTAACACTATGTTCTGCATAAAACAAATAATAAAATATTGCTTATATTTAAGAAAAGTTTTTTTGTATACGCTGAGGAAAATGGTTTTAGCTGTTTTACAAAAGACTGTGTGTGTTTTACAAGTTCGTGTTCAGTTAATATTGTTCCTGGAAGTAATAAGGTATTAAAGTTTTACGTGGAACCTTTCTATAACTATTACCTATCTAAGTTTCCCGGGAGTTTTAAAAAAGTTGTGAAGAACGTAAAAACGAAATTAAAGCCAGTGAAACGATGCAAGCACTTATTTTTTCAACAATATATTGACCATTTTATTTTTTATACATTATACAGTGCTATTTTGTTCCACACCGTTTTGAGCAATGGTTAATAATCCATTGACACTGAATTTTTTTCGAGTTCATTATTGGACGTCAGTTGCTTAACATTTTATACTTATTAAATTGATATTTCACGTATACTGTTTTTAATTTGTTTGATGTATTTTGTAGACTACAATAAATTGTACTAGATTTGAAAGATTCAACCCATTCCCATCGTCTCATTGTGCTGATGATGACGTACACATTACTATACATACCGTTTATACGATTACGTGATAAAATTAAAATAATGTACGACGAACGACGACGGAACTACATTTTATGGTACAATAATATAATTATTATAATATTATAATATCGATAAATGCAGCATATTATCGATAACTGTTGCGGGCCCGGGACCATTGCCGATTTTTCTCTGGTGCTGCGATTGTCGACGGACGGTTCTAAAGTTTCTTTTCTCTTTCTCCCACGGGAAGACTGTATTATTACAGAGATTGTAATTATTATAGAAAATATTCACAAAGCTATAAAAATCCTATTCGATCACCGCCGCGGCCGCCGCGCATTATATAACTCGCACGCACAACAATGTACCTATGTACACGACGATTCTAATCGCTCGCGCAGTCTTTATTCATTAGAAAAATAATAATACGGGCGGCGCAGAATTATGTAAGCTGCGGAACTCGGACCGCCGGGCACACGGGCATTATTGCATTGCATTTCGCGGTAAGCCGGTAACGATGTACCTAAATATAATTTATATAATAATATTATTATACGTACATTAAATTCATATTATAATATACCTCGTTACAGCCCGCCTTTCCGTTAAGTCGCCGCCTCCCCCGCTATATGTGCTGTACAGTTACGCAGTGCATTATACTGGTGTGTTGTACACGGTTTAGTGTACAGGGTGTATTACGATGTTTAACGCGACACGAAATATATCCGAAACCCATAAAAAATTTCATTTTTCAATTTAACTCCCCGAAAAAGCTCGTTTTTGATGACGAACGTCGACGGCCAGTACAGACAAATGATTCATATTTTAATGTATTATCGTGTACGTACGACACGTAACAATGTAACACATTATATGCACACGCATGTGCATATTACTATTATAATAATCGTGTAATTATCGATATTATTTATTAGGAATTTTCGCCTCACTAAATAATAATGGTAACGATAACGACGATGTGTTTGACGTGGTGTACACGCACACACTTACACGTCCGTCGTCCACGCAGTAGAAAGTGAAGTTTAATAATAACTACGTACGTTTAACCGCAATTATATAATAAAATCGAGCGCGCGCAAACTCCATCCGGTTGTATACGCGTACCGCGGCGGCGGGTCGACGGGCACGGAGTTTTCCTCTCTCCGCCTACCACTATCATTCTCTCTCTCGCTCACTCACTCTCTCTCTATCGCTTCGCACATCGTATTTCGCGCGAGATAGCGGTTTCACAGAACTGCAACGACCGAGTGCCGGCGGTTTCCCGTTATATAAATTATATATTATTATTATTACTATTATATTGTAATGCCGCGGCGTTTTATTTACCGTTGGTTTCTTTCGACCGGCTCACTAGACGTCCGGGCAAAAAATGTGTTTGCTGTAATTTTGAGTGTGCGAAAAATACCCGATGCGCGCGCGCGCGCGCGCATTTTACGCGGTTCGCAAACACACCTCTTCGTGTTACACATTACATATTTTTTTACTCCCGCGTGCGTTATTTATCAATTTATCATGTTGTTACACGCCGATGTTCTGGTGTGCGCGACGTGAACGAAACGAAAAAAAAATTCGTATCGGCGGCGGCGGCGGCATAGGTGCAGCACCATCAGCGGCGGCCTGTGCATGTGTGGTGTATGTGCGTGTACGAATAATGGGTATGAATATACCCACACACACATAGCGAGCGGGTGCGATATATATATTATATATGTATTATAATAGTGTTGCACGGCGGCGGTTTCGTCGTCGTCGGCCGCGCGGAAACACTATCGCGCGCGCGACCGCCGCCGGCTACGAAAAGTCATTGGCCTCTCGCTCGCGCAAATACACACACACGCACGTTGCACACACACACACACACATACAAACACACACACACTCGACTGTGCGGTGCATTGTGCCGCGCCGAAAACAGCCGCCGCGATATGCCGTTCCACTACCACCACCACTTCTACTAGTGTACTACTACTACTACTACTACTAATACTACTACTACTACTACTACTACAACACTACTACTACTACTACTGTACTCCCGTCTACTACGCTACAACGATGATGATGGGTGGGTGGGTGGTAGTGTTTTTTGCGCAACAAAAACCGTTGCCGCAGTTTTATTATTATTATTATTATTATTTTAACAATATCATATTATTATTACATCGTTTCGTTCATTTGCGGGCGCGCACTCGTCGCGAACGAGTTCCTAGCGTGTCGCTCAGGTCGTCGTTGTCGTCACGTTGTTTCTTTTCTATTTATTTATTATTATCGCCCGAAGGATGATCTTTTTACGCGGTGCACATGCGCCCAATCGCTTTTTTCATCCGAGAGCTACCGAAAAATGTTTCAGGAGCCGCGTGGAAAAAAAATATTTAAAAATAAAAACATACATTGCGATAACCCGTAACGACGACGAAAAACTTTTTCCCGCTAGCCATCGCCGGAAAACTAAGCGTTTTTGCGATTCAAAATTAATTTATGGTAACGTCCTCGCAGCGGAGACGTACATGCGGTCAAAAACGACGTGCACCGACGTACTTTTACCGCGCGCCACCACACTACTTGTTCCCTCCGCCACCCCACTCACCATCACCGCCACCGAGGCAGTGGTGCAGTTCGCCGCCGCCGCCGCTAACACTCTACTGACCTACTTTCTATTGCGGCGGCGGCGTCGGCGACGGCGTATACTTTTTCGTTTTTTTTCTCCATTCTCTCTACATATACAGCACGCCGCACTCGTCTCCGTCGTGGCAGCCGTCGTCATTTACTCGCGTGGCGCACACCTATATGCCACACACACACAATATTATCATTTATCGTCATTATTGCAACAATGATTATACTTATAATATTATTATTTTTATTTTATTCACGACTGGAATATTATTATGATACTGCGGTGGTATTGGTGTAGCGCGCGCGTCGGAGAAGGTTACGGTTCGGCCGGAGAACGCACGCCCGGATTAACGGTATTTCAATGGGTACGATCCGATACGCTTATATTGTGTATTATAAACTATAATAAATAGGTAATATTAATAATAAAACGGAGCTGGTAAAAATATTAATAATATAACTATGTACTTTGCCACTTTGGTGCGTACGAAATAGTGTGGGTACAATATTATACTAATACATATAAGTTGTAATACGGTGCCTATAATATCGTCCGGTGAACGGCGAACGGTCGTGGTCCCAAATATCACGTACCTATATATAATACATAATATATTTATAATATATTATTTCGGACCACACGATCGAGTGCGCGCGCGCTCGAGAGAGTTCGTATTTTAACTTTTCGGCTATTTTCGGCGACCGTTGATGATAACGTCCGTGGCGGCGTTCGTTCGTTCACGCAGCGCACGCGTTAATATTTATTTTTTCGCAATCGTCGCCGTCGTCGTGTCGTACGTACTCGTATATTATTATGATTGTATCGCGTTCCGCATCTCGACGCGGTTAGGTAATTCCTTGTTTTGTTGTTGTCGTACATCAAGTCTGTTTTTAATTTGTCACTTTATTGATAGTTTTGTTTTTATTTCTTACATTTTTACCATTGAATAATGAAATTAGTAATGTATTATTATTGTTATCATGCTCGTTTATCCACTTCGCAATCCGCGGCGGCGGTGGCGTCGGCGGCGTGTTGTACGCCTGGCGTCGTCGTCTCGCGGAGTCTATTTTCGTCGCGCGGTTTACGCCGTTTTTACAATAATTTATTCACAATATTATAATGGTATGTTACGCGTCGCGCGCGCACAATATGCAATAATATAATAACATCGCATAATGTATCATTATTATTATTATTATTATTATTATAAGTTTATTATAATATTAATAATAATATACAAAGTAGTAATCGTCGTCGTACATAGTGTACGTGTGTATGTGTGTGTGTGTGTTGTTGGTAACGATCCGGCCGCCGCCGCGCCGCCGGCCCTGTAGGTCGTTGAACTCCGCGGCCGGCCAGCTGACTATACGGCTACGACTACGACGTCGACGGCGGTGCTTTGTGGTGGTACCGTTGGTTGGTTTTTTATTTTATTATTTTTTTAAATTTTTTTTATTTTTTTGCGAATATCACGCGAGAATATGAAAAAAATCAGAAATGAAATAAAATAATTGAGTACAAAATTAACGAAAAACTGCGGAACCGACAGAGGTTCGAGCTTTTCGTTCCGTTTTTTTTACTAATGATACACCGTGGTATTACTTGTATTTATAATAAAATAACTAATACCTATATTACACATAAATTCGTCGTCTACACTTGTATCGCTTCTCCTCGGCAGTGGTGATGGATAATTTGAGCGGTGTAAAATCGATTTCATTAAACACAACAGCGGCGGCGGCGGCGGCGGCTATGACGACGTCGTGCATATAATAATAATAATGATATAAAACCACTCGTATATAGTCGTCGTCGGCGTCGATATACATTTTTTCTTCTGTTTGATATAATATAATAATAATAATAATAATAATTTATATACACGCCATTTCATCCGTGTGTGTTGTACATTATATTATATATAAAAAAAAATAAATAAAATATAAAACAATATTCAGCAAACAACAAGGTCATTGAACCTCTCTAGTGTGCAGCGTGAGCGAGCGCGTATTACGTCGATCGCTTTGCTCAGCCGCGATTCGCCGCCGTCTTGAACGTCTCGCGCGCGATGTGTTTATGTCGGAGAGCGTTTTTTTAAACTTTGAATTGGTAGGTTTTTTCGAAAATAAAAACGCGAGTAACGGCGCATGATGAATACCACGATTTTATAATACACTACGGCGTGTACGAACGCTGTCGTCCGTCGTTGCGATAATGTTGTTATATCCGACGGTGGCGACGCGTACGATAATAATAATATTATTATCGTTACATAATTATTATTATTATTGTATTATGCCTCACGCAGGTACACCGTATCGGTGTTCCGATACATATATTACAATATATTATTATGATATATCATAAATCATAATATATATTATTATTTATTGTAATATATGCGCGCCGTGTGTATCGTAACATTACATTATACGGATATAATATGTATTATATTATTCGCACAAAGGGAGAGGGCCGGCGGGGATCAGGTGTCGCGAGTGGCGGCAAGGGGGTGCGGGGGGGCTAGGATTAAAGTGTGTCTGCGTATGACCTTACGCGCGGCGTACGGTTGACCGATTATCATCGTCGGGTGTATACAGGGCGATACCTGCCGCAATCGTTTCGGTGCGAGTCGCGTGCGAATTGTTTATACTCGCCAGCAAAAACGTCACATATATCATTACATCGCTTGTATATCTGATGTACGACATGTTCGATCGTGTGTACAGGCACATACTGCAACTACGGAATATTGTGTGCTCTCGCATAATGCGCGCGTCGCGTATTGTTATTATGTACCTACGGTACGACGACGTTATATTACAAATTATAATCACCGAGTCGATTTTGGTGGCCACTTGCGATGCGGCGCGACGATACATCGATACCCAATATTATATACGTTTTGTGTTATATACCGTCCGCATAACCGGCCTGCAGTCGTTCCGGTTTCGTTCTGTCGCTAAGCGATTTATAGGTACACAATAACACGTCATGACGAAATGACGGTGCGTACACGCCGTCGTCCGTTTCATAGACATATGAAAAGAAATGAACTGATAGAAGTGATAGAGAGAGGTTCGGGCAGTGCTCGAATTGGGGGGGGGACGCGGGCGGACGGAGTCCGCTTTCATTTTTTTCATAGATTTCAGCGTCCCCCTTCATTTAATTAAGCGGGGAACGCTAAAAACGAGTCCCCCTCTGACCCCTGGGGATGCTTACTTTTGAACGGTGTATTTGGATTTTTTTTGTTTCGGTTATTTCTATTTTCTATAGCAAACTGCAAAGTAATGGTTATTTTTTCGCAGAAAACGGTTATCGTTGACGCACGATGTAGATAAAACGGTGTAGTCACTATCAATTGTACGTATGGATAGTGTATTTCATATACGTATGAATGATTATTACCGCCGCGGTGGTTTCATTGGTTTGTACACTACCACGATTAAAAATATCATGTCTACCTTATCTCTATTATCTGCAAGTGTGATAATTTTGAAGTGATTTCGGTTGTATTGCCGCCGTATACGTGTTTCTACATTCTACTTTTGAGAACTTTTTGTTTAATTTTCACAACGGGTTACTTTACAATTTATTAGCTATGGAACGGTGTTTTTTGAACTAAAACCAGCGTCCGTCCTCAATTTTTTTTCCAATTCGAGCACTGGGTTCGGGGGCCAACATTGTCAGACAAAGATGGCAATTGACCACTTGGCCCATCTGTTATGCCCATTAATAGTGTGTATGAGAGAGAAAGAAAGAAGTTAAACATCATTTTCAGAGAAAGATGATGGCATACGTAATAGCACAGGTACTGTCTCTTTCTAACAATGTTGGCATCCTATTATAGCATGGTGTGGGGGATGCGTACTCCATATAATTTTAATAATATGTCCCATACGATCCGTTCATGTATTTATCTATATAAAACCGTAAACTAATCGTTTTGTTCCGTTTTGCGTGTTTCAGCTCAAATCGAGATCATACCGTGCAAGGTGTGCGGCGACAAGTCCAGCGGCGTCCACTACGGCGTGATCACGTGCGAGGGCTGCAAAGGATTCTTCCGGCGGTCGCAGTCGTCAGTGGTCAACTATCAGTGCCCGCGCAACAAGAATTGCGTGGTGGACCGCGTAAATAGAAACCGGTGCCAGTACTGCCGGCTTCAAAAATGCCTGCGGCTAGGCATGTCCCGTGACGGTAAGTGTGCAAATTATTATACCCGTACGATGCTTGATTATATCGACGTGAGTGTGTGTAAATAATATACGACGGCAACAATTATTTAATTTCGTTGTATGGTGGCGTGGTGCTACCGGCAGTGACAAACTTTGAAAACCGACGGTTTCTACCATTTTATCCAATGCCCTCCTCATCACCACCCCCACCGACAAGTCACCGGGGCGGGTATGGGTTGAGTTTACGAGGCTCTTTCTTTTATCGACACACTACACCGGTCACCACCATCTGGAGATGGGAGATCCACCATCCGCGCACCTTCGTCTCTGAAAAAAAATCTGAAGAGCAGTGGTCGACTCTCAAATACCCCTTCGGTTCGTCAGCCACTGTCCAGTGTTATCTGTTCGATTCGCTCTAAATTGATGTGTTGTCGTCGTCGTATCGTTTTTTCATAATAATTTCAAGGCCGATAATTATCCCTCAACGATGGGGAGGGGGTTTGATGGAGGATAGCTAGTGTGGGGTAGACTGATGGTTTTAAAAGTTCACCCGTGCGTCACAACCCTTTTAAGATTATTTTTCTATTTTATTTAATTTTTTTAGTTTTTTTATACATTATTATTTGTTATAATACAATACGCGACCAAAACGACTACGTAAAATAAACGATGTAACCATCACGAGAACGTTTCGAAATTGGTCAATTGTATTATATTATAATGTATTCAATATATATATATATATATATCATACGACGCGTATAATATATTATTATAATTTCCTGTGCTTTTTGTGAAACGCGATTTGTGTAATGGCGATGTCGGCGCTGGGGTTAAGCTCACGATCGAGTCAATAACCGACTCTCGACCCGGGGTGTCAACGCAACCAAACACACACGCACGCCTACGCACACCACACCAGTGTCGGTGGGCGCGCACAATATCCTTATAATAATATTGGTGTAAATATTACCATCCAGTAGTGCAATCAGTATATACAACGGTATACTTAGCCCCGTTATCACGTTGACGACGGATATTTGTTTGAACATTTTTGAAAACACAATCGCCTCGTTATTTTTTCACTGTTTATGACATATTGTTATACGAATTGCATCGTCGGTTCGACTACCTGCTGTGACGTGTTTGATATGAGTATATTGCTGAAGATTTTTGCTACGCCGGTGCTATGAAAATTCGTATACGGATCGAAATCGTTTTGTCTAATAAATTCAAATTGTCACAGCATGGCCGACATAATCATATATCTAAATGCAATATGAATGGGTGATTTTACAAATCGGTAAAGCAACCAAAGAGTTCTGGCTACGAGGGCTAACCTCTTTATGCCGTGTACAATAATTTATTTTATCTTATTTAATAACAATTTTGTTATGGTTCGCATATTACGATAACACAACTATGAAGAGCATCTCATAACATTTGGCACAAAAAACCGCATATATTTTATATAAATTTATCGGTCTGTGAATAAAATGAAGTATAGACCCACCATAAGTCCATACGGGGGGGGGGAGGGGAGGCTTTAAAGAATTCAGGTTGCACTACTATTACGTATTATATAGCTATTATAATAATTGTTCATCAAAATAAATATAACCTAATATGCCAATACCCCTCTATGCATGCTTATTTAAGAAAATACATATTAACAACGTGGAAGCTATAACATTAAACGATAATACGATTAAATCACAAGCTGTCAGTGCTACGTTTTACACTATATTGTACGCACGTACTGTACGAATGACAATATGTAACGGTATTTTGATGTAATATAATATAATACACTTCTGTTTTTTTATTTTTTGGGTCTTGCCTGTGTACAGCGGTCAAGTTCGGGCGCATGAGCAAGAAGCAGCGAGAAAAGGTCGAAGACGAAGTGCGCTTCCACAGGGCACAGATGCGTTCGACAGCAGCTGCCGCAGCTGCGGCCGCTGCTGCAGCGGTGGCCGCGCAGGCCACGGCCATCGACTGCTGTTCGACCACGACCGGCGTTGGCAGCGGTGGTGGTACCGCGGCCGTTGCCGCTGACTCGTCAGTGTTCGATCACGACCAGCACGGGCAGCAGCACGGGCACGGTCAACAGCAACAGCAGCAGATGCCCTCTAGCACCGCCGACCATGGGCTGCGCTTACACCAACTACACAGTGGGGGAGGACATCTCTCGCAACACCACCATCAGCAGCAGCAGCAACAGCAGCAGCAACAACAACAGCAACAGCAGCAGCTACAGCAACAGCAACAGCAACAACAGCACCAGCAACACCAGCTCCACGGCCAGCAGCAACAATTTAACATAAACAGCAATGTGCAGCAGGCTTACGCCGCGGCCGCAGCTGCAGCCGCCGCAGCAGCAGCAGCCGCCGCGGCCGGCGGTGGCGTCAATGGAGCCAACGGTGGCACAGGAGTCGGGTGAGTACATAGTACTAAAAGTTGATACATAAGACAAATAAAATATTATGGTCTCGAAGCCGAAAGGTTCTGATTTTCGAGATTAGGCAATAAATGGTCTTGAATTACATTTGTAGCGGCATAAATTTTATGTCACAGCGTAATATAATAGTAATATAATGTTCGCAATTGAGAGGTTTTACGGATAGAAAATAATTTATGATCTATCGGCGAGCAGTTTGGAAAGTAAAAACTGCAATAGGCACTAGGTAGCCATATCAGAACCTTTTGGATCTTGATAACATATACTATAATTCTAACTATCATCATACAATATCATGACGTAATCGTTTGCAGATATGGAGGTGGCGGATACAACAGCACCGGTGGAACGAACGCGGCCGCAGCAGCCGCGTCGCTTGTAGTGGACACGTTTGCGGCATACGCGGCAGCGGCCACCTCGTCAGCGGTGCAAGCCGGCGCGAGCGGTTCCGTGCCGCCCCCTTATGACACGGCGGCAACGAGCAGCAACTACGTAGCGGACAGCACGACACCGGCAGCGTCAAGCACGACGCCGTCGACGGCCGCGGCCACGTCCACGTACGGCGGTGACATGGAAGTGTCGTCGGTGGCGGCCGTTGCGTCTGGAGCACAGGACAACTTGATGGCCGGCGTTTCCGGTTCTACGGCCGCTGTTTCTTCGGGTCAGTATATAATAAAGGCATACACAATAAATTATGGTGTTTGTTAGGGCCATGTGACCACGGGCTGTGGTTGCTGAAACGACGCACTCTCGACACTAAGGGCCAGTTGTACCATCTCTGATTAAAGTTAACCGGAGTTTAACCGTAGACGGTACAACTGGCCCTGAGACTTTCGCTGAAACGGTTTTGGCTAGTGTATAGGAGAAATGCCTAGGTGGTTACATTAGTTGCGGCCGCAGTAAACATTTCTTCCAAATGGTTAGGTAGTCTTTTAATCATATTTTTTACGTCGTATCTCGTACATGCGGTATTTTGTAACACGTTATTAGAAATACAAAAATAGCATCACATGCGATACATGTGTGATAAGCCAAGTGTAGTTGTATATGACGAGTCGAAAATAAATAATATTCTTATCTTTTCGTCGAACACCCAAATATTTTTATATATATTTACTTGCCAACATTATATTTATTATTATCGTCAATCAGTTTATTTTAAATCATTATTTAATTTTCCTAGAAGTTAGATGAAAATTATGATTTTATGAACCAGTAGTGATTTAGATAGTTTGAATGTATAAATGTACAAGTTGTATACAAATAAATATTTTCTATTTATACTTCGTGTAAATATTGATTATTTTTACATTGCTAGTACAAAAAAATATCAAGGTGAAAATACCTAATTTATGCATAATATGTTAATTTTCAAATAAACATAAAGGACCTATATTGATGGTTTTTGAAGTATCATGCCCCCCTCCCCCCTTGGATCCACGCCTACTGATGGGCCAAATTATAGTTTAGTCGCTCCGTGCAGCACACTCCTTCGCAGAGTGCTATAACATCATAGTGCCGTGCGTGTGTTAAAGCGGCCCAATAATAATAATATTAATAATAATACTGGGATTTGTGTAGCTAACTTGGTGCGTTTACCGATTTCAGCAGCAGACGCCGTACAGATCAGTGAGCTGCTGAGCAAGACCATCGCAGACGCTCACGCCCGCACGTGTTTCTACACGCTCGACCAGATACACGATGGCATGTACCGAACGGCCACCATGGCGGCGGCCAACAAGACGACTGCCGACAAATTGATAATGTACAAGACCATGGTAAGTTGTTGATGGGTGTACCAGTGTATGGTACAACGCATTTACGTAACGCCAATAGACCAGAACTTTTCGGCTTATGGTATCTACATACTTCAACGAGAACGAAGTGTTCAGTTGTAACTTGTCAACTTACCCTTTCTAAGAATGTTGCGTCACCGTGTCCGTGGTTTCAAAAGTATCCTTCGTAATTGGTTTTAAACGAAAATTACCTGTCTAATATAAATAAAGGATACGAACCCATAATTGATTCCTTCCCGACCGTCAAGATAATTTTTATGCACGATCTTAAATTAAACATTTCATTTTGATGTTTTTTTTATTATTTTAAAAGGCCATACTTACAGCATTTTATTAGATATTGGCCAAATTTTAAATTCTAGATCGAGTTAATTTGTTTCTATCAGATATACTAATATCAAAAATAAAACGCGGAAAATATTTCTTGTATAATTAAGAATGTGAGTATTTTAATTGCATACGTAGGATAAACAAATATAGGCACGCAGTAGTATAATAATATGCTAGTTTGGAAAAAAAATAATACCTAATAGATACACAATTAGAATAGGTAATGTAAACGAAACAAATTCAATATTACGGTAATAGACTAAAACAAGGGTTTAAGTATGAATTACGGCGAAGATTTTTAGAAAGATTTATCTTTTCAATATATTAGCTATTTTAAATTGTTGGTATACCTATTTGAATTAACTAGTTATAAAAATAATTTTGATTCAATGAATTCGAATATGTTCAAACTTCAAACACCTTACAAACGCTTGACTTGAGGTTCAAATATACATGACATTAGAACACATGACACGCTCCACTATATAGGCTAAGTAGGCACTCCAGTGGTTTATTCCGCCGTGCTGTCTCAAAGACAAAAGTCAAGGAGGGTAAAACCATTCAAACCTCACACTGCCTTTAAATTTTAGTAATATATGGGTAAAGCTACTTGCAATATATTTTCTGGTAGAATAATACTTTAGTGGATAAAGTTTCATAGTATGTAAATTAAAAATGGTACTTTGAAGAGATCATTTTTGGAATTAACTTAATTAACTAATTGAATGAGCACTTGTTTTAATAAAGTAAAATAACATAGTTATAGTGTTATCATAGATACAACTTGGCATTATTTATATAATCTATATACCTATATAAAAGAACTTGTCCTGACTGACTGGCGGACTAATTCATCATCGCCTAGTTGAATCTATGAGTATGAAATTTGGTCAATATAGTTTTATAATTAAGAGACCAACTAAGAAAGGATTTTCTGAAATTCGCATTATAAAGAGGTCCTTAGACAAGGACCTTAAGGTTTACTGTGAAAATTGAAACTTTATTTTGTATACAAATTGTTGCTATTGGTTATTCAGGCAGATTAGGAACAATAACCTAGATCAAATCGTCATGTTTACATGGCTTCGATAAACTAAATCTTAAAATCAAAAGTTTATAGCTTGTATACTCAAAAACTACTTTATTGATTTTGACGGAAATATAAAAGATTGTTTTTAGAGATTTCAGAAAGATTTGGAGGGTAAAAACTTGGAGGGAGTTTAAAACACGTTAAAAACACAAAGTGCTAAATCCAACACTTGACTCGCTTACCCATCTTGGTCGAATTATTTCACTAAGCTAGGTACACTGATCCCGATTTGTCCGTGAAATAAAGTAGGTACACTAAAACTGGGACACACTCAAACCGAAATACACCTATATTGTGTATATGCCTACTATATAGGGTTTGCCGCCAAAAATAACTGGACACGGGCGAAGCCGGGTTATTTTTAGTTAGCATATTTATATTTCTTAGCATAATTTTTTGCTGTATTCTGACAAGTATTACTTTTTGGATCATGTCATTGCAATTTTGAAATTTTTTTGGTTTTTATTTTATAGATTTTTGATTAACAAATAAAGAAAAGTTAAGTTATTATAAATAATTATACAATTACAAATATTTTTTCAAGACAATTTTTAACAATTTATTTTATCTTTGTCCGATTTTTGAATTATATATTACAATTGACAATAACTTTTTATAATATAAAATGTTTAGGTATTTTATTTTTACTTTATAGTGTTTATTATAATATTGTAAATTATAAGGATAAAAAAAATAATTATCAAATAAAGTTGATGCTGAAATGTCGGAAAAAAGTTGTAGCTAGAGTTGTGTACTTGCAACTATCGATGTCAATAAGTAATTAATTTTAAAATTTGTTATTTTTAGCCTCACGAGGAGTTATGGTTGGAGTGTGCGCAAAAGTTGACGTCAGTCATTCAGCAGATTATTGAGTTTGCGAAAATGGTGCCCGGCTTCATGAAACTATCGCAAGACGACCAGATCGTGCTACTCAAAGCGGGTAAGTTGTGCATCGATTTATGATTGGTAAAATGTTTAAACATTGCAAAGACTAGGCAGCAGAACAGTCTAAACTATAGGACGCGTTCAAAACTTGGATCTTTCGGGGTAGAGGGGAGCAGCAACCCTGCGGAAGCTGTTTAATTTAATGGCTATATAAAGCCAAACGCACAGCTTTAGCATGAATATTATATTTCTTACAAATGTTACAACACACGGCTTTCGAAAAAAATATACTTTTACTTATTGACACCTAGCATAACAAACGTTTTGTAACGGAAATTTTAAATTAATTTTTGTTTGCTTTTCTCTTGTCAGTCATTTGCTGTCGCCTATCGATATCGTCTATATAATATTATACATTTCGTATATATCTGTGCTGATTATTAACGTTCGTAAAGTATCATTTGTGAAACTAATTTATTTATTGTTCCAACAGGAAGTTTCGAGTTGGCAGTGTTAAGGATGTCCCGACATTATGACCTACACCGAGACTGCGTCTACTACGCAGATGCCCTGTTGCCAGCCGATGCGTTTTACACGCAAGACACAGTCGAAAAGAAACTGGTCTCGTTGGCTTTCGAAGTGAGCCGTTCCGTGGCTTCGTTGAAACTTACTGAAACCGAGCTGGCCCTGTATTCGGCCGTCGTGTTGCTATCGCCAGGTTGGTATTCCGTGATGACGATAATATATTTACAATTGTACCAGAAACACCACAGATGAATACAATGAACTAGATTGCAGAGCCGATTCCGTTCAACGCGATTTTACCTTATAATCCGAAAAATTAAATTAGGTTTTTCATAGGTGAAAGGTACCTACATCCTATTTTTCTGGATTCTTTGACTAGCAATGTGGATCTATCCATTTATTTACTATCTATGACACTATAAGCCCGGTGTGGTCAAACGGTCGGTCGCAGACGATCTTTAAGTCGATTCCCCATATAATGTATATTTAATAACTCATATAATAAATCCTAGTGACCGCTTTTGGCAATATAATTGTATGTATTTTAATGGCTCTTCATTGGAAAATATATTCTCAGATCTTCATCAAAAAAGTTTGGCCACTACTGCTATATATACCTTACAAATTTATTCAGACAAAGCCACACGATTTGATAGTTTCAATGGTGGCCTCAGCCTCAGCTTGAAAATAGCAACGTTTTTGATTTTCCGGGGAGTGTTATGTAGGTAAATTTTTATATTGACTGTAAGCTCCACTAAAATCTTACCACACATGACTATTGATAGCAACCATTAGTCTCCAGCAATATTACCAAATACGCAACTATAGTGTGTTTTACTTATTATTACAAGTCAGCAATCTAGTTTGTTGTGTGCCTGTATATATCTATGACTGTAGTATCATTTTTGCATGACAATTATTTTATTTGAGGGTCTCATTTTTTTACAGACCGGCAAGGCTTGAAAGGCACCGTGGAGATCGGTCGCCTTAGACAGGCCATTCTGCGTGCTCTACGCATGGAGCTCGACCATAGGACCGCGGGTGGCAAAAATGCCACCACCGTCGATCTGCAACATCAGCAGCAGCATCATCAACAGCAGCAACAGCAGCAGAATCAAGTGTGCGATGCTCTCATACAAAAGATCCCGATACTCAGGTGAGAACTGTCGGCTATACAACTTAGGGCATTAGCATTTTAGGAGCTAATAACTATACGAAATATGATCACCTGTCAAATACCAATCACGTATTATATTAATAAATGTTAACTTGAAAATTTTATTTTATTTTAAAAAATGCACTTATGTTTTAATATCATTAACTGGTATTTAGTGCCAGAAATTAAAATTAATTTATGAGATATAACAAACAGCTACATAATTTAATTAACATAAATAATTATAGTCAAATATACTTAGTCAATTATGGAGTGTTAATAATACATATTGAATTAAGTTGTTTTCACATAATATACACATAGGTGTCTATATCAAATAGGTATTAAATAATAATATATTTGACATAGGGCGTGCTCGGTTTTTAATACATTTTTAATTTATCAATAATCAAGGAACTTTTATTGCCGTCAAAATTAGGTATGGTAAACCTTTGTAATATGGTATTATGCTCGTGTTAATCGGCATATTGGTAGTTTTTGATAGGTATCACTTTGTATTCACTTCGTAGTTTGTATAATAATATGGGATATTTAACTGTATTGTTGAACTCAAAAATTGAAATTTTAGCGCCAAGTTTTATTAATAAATCGTCATTAATAATTAAATCAGCCTTACCACTGGTATACTATTTACGGTTACGTGCCAATTCACAAATTAAACTAGTTACCTTTCATTACAACGTAACAATTTGTTTTTCAATACGTCAACGTTACATTGAAAAGTTTACTTTAGATTAAATTTTTTTTTTCTATAAGTTCTATAATTTTCCAAGTTTTTCTTTTCTCAGGTTCTGAATTTCTGATGAAAATTTTTAGTTTCTAGTTTATTGTATCTATGAATTTTTAGGGTACCTTTAGTAAAACATTTTAATTAGTTTTTATAACATTGCTATGGTGAAATAAATTATAAACATTTGAATTTTAGTAACGGATTACTTAACTTTGATCATTCTTTCATCACAAAACTTTTAATTAACACTACTACTTTTTTGTCGATATAAAAAGTTACTCTCAGCTTAACAAATACGATTTTTCTTGTAAAATCATTTCACTTGGTTATAAAAATATTAAAAACGAATTTTCCTAGCCAGCAACCTTACCCGTTTATGATAATATCGAGATGCCAGCGGCCTGTCCTTTTCAGAATTTTCATCTGTGAGATGTAAAATTGCGATTGATTTTGATTTTTTCCACGTGGCTGTGATATTTATACCGCAGTGGTATAAATTCCTACTCGTAGGTACCGTTTGCACGTGAATAGAGTGTAATCGACCGAATAAAACATTTTCGTCTATATTCTACTATTATAACAGATAAATGGTAGCAGCGGTGGATGTACGTACCACCGTAGGTATAGGAAATACGATTCGTTTAGAATTTCAAATATACAGCTGAACGCGTATATGGTTATTCAATACATATATATATATTATATTGTATAGTATAAGAGGAGAGGTGATTATATTAAGGCTATTACATCCGCTACTGTAAATGCCAAATACTACCTCCCCGCGCGCGTATGAATCAAATTTCCGCCGTGTAGATACGTGTCAGCTTAACCCGCCTTACCCGCCGTGCCACTGTTCATGCGATAAATACGAGTTGTGCTGCGACAGTCAGTAATACACAGAAAGGATTACGGAAAATGCTCCTCACTTTTCCAATAAAAAAATTCACAATATTTTGCGTGCTGAATTCATAGTGTGGGTATTTACTTTGGTATATTTTCACAACAATCAAAATACGAATGCATTATAAAAAAAATGTGTTTGTGTTTTCACGAAATAGCTGATATTAAAAAAATACACTTACGATATATTATGATTATCTAAAAATAATATTTTTTTGTTATTTATAAATAAAATTGATTTTTA
Source organism: Sitobion miscanthi (assembly GCA_008086715.1). Classification (NCBI taxonomy): domain Eukaryota; kingdom Metazoa; phylum Arthropoda; class Insecta; order Hemiptera; family Aphididae; genus Sitobion; species Sitobion miscanthi. Next base: position 96,530,701 of record CM017797.1, read on the forward strand.
TCTTGAAACTCATAATATATACAAGATTTGACCTCTATTTACTACAAATAATACACAGCTGGACCAGTTGGCAGGTTATTAATTTTTTAATTAAGTTTCAATAGACACAAATATATTTAACCTATAGTAAAACATTACTTTTATATTTTTTTCATGATATAGTTATATACAGTTTTAAATTACATAATAGAGAAAACCAAACATATAGTTAAAAATGTTAAATTGCATTTTATTTCTTATTAGTAAAAAAAAGTTAATTTGTACCAGTGGGGGTGCTAGAAATATAATATAAGTACCAACTTGAGGCAATCTAGTTCTTGGTAGGTCTGAATGAAATATTAATATCATAGCCGTGAGGAGCTTAAATCCCTAAACCTCCTCGCTCCTAATACCATAATATATTATTACATACCTACCGGCTACCATAATTTATTTATGATTAATTCATATTTTAATTTTAGTTACTTTCATACATATGCTATGACGTGTAAGATAGAAAGGAAACTTTCATGAGAAAGCATAATAATTTTAATATTTAAATGTATGTATGATTAAGCTAGTATTGTGACAGAAAGCATATATAGATACAAACAGATACATCTGACAATGGCACTCATGATAGATGTAGCAATGTTAATTTTTTCGGTCATATAGTTCTAACCAAAGTTTTATATAGAAAATGTTTCTATCTTCCTATATGAAGTCCGTTTTAAGAAATTCAAAGTATGTACCCATAAGTGACACAAAACACAACAGGAACTATAGTAACTATAGGAAGATTAGGACGTAATGTATTAAATTGTGCATTATAATAAATCATCACTTGTACCTTTATTTAAAACGTTATAGCAAACATTAATATATACTTTTATTGCATAATAATGGTACTTATTTTTCTACCATTATATTTGGAACTTTGGTCGCGCATATGCAAATTCGTTCAAACATAATATTATATGTTATTATGTTAATGTTATATAATATGTGAATGATAACTAAATTCATTATTATCTCGGTTATTATTAAAGCATATGCAGAATGTTGGGTATCTACTAAAAAAGAGGTATCTTTGTAGTTGTGTCACTAATATTAGTAGAACTTCATATTCATATAATCGAAGTAACCATATAAGAATATAATATTATGTTGTGTATTTGTGTATAGCTCAGTCCATTGAAGTGGTTATTTTTGATAACAACCTCGCTTGGGAATTTCTGATGGTTATGTTCACGATACCCATAAAATAAAGCGAGTGAATATCTAAGTTCTTGTGCACCACGGTGGTAGGAGCAATATATCACAGGAAAATAATGGTCGTCGCGCCTATTTATTTTTCTATAATGAGCCTGACGGCGTAAGTTGTTTTTATAACAAGTCTACTGATATTTTCGATTTCACAGTCCAAACGATCAAACGACCTTGTCCCAGAGGGGTATTGCAAAATGTTAACCCCATATATTAATAAATCATTTTCTTGCAAGCTTTGCAGATAAAGTAAAGATGAGCTAAAGTATGTCTTATTGACCAACGAAGTATTTTGCCCCCCCTCCCCTAGAAAATATATTTAATAATTTAAAAATTGGCTTCTGAAAAACTATGTCAATTATTAAATATAAATTTCCAAATTCTTAGTATATTAATCTAATCATCATAATTATAAATTAATATTAATACGCGTATTGTGATAACTTGTGTTTCATAAAATATGTTTGATATAAAATAAAATATGAAAAAGTAATTTTATTTTATTTTGGTGGTTCCCAGTTTTTATATAAATGTGTAAATTGGCCGACCAATTACAAAAGGTTGGACCACCATTGACCTATATAAATATATAGTTATAAACGTATCTAGGTATTATACTATACGACATGCATACTTCTCTAATCCTGATACCTATTTGCTATAATACTAGTATTAACATTATGGAAAATGTCGATGTTTAAGCGCACACGTGTATGCATTAATTGCAATTTTATTTCAACTGAAAGTAAATATTTCTTTTTTTATTTAATTATACATTTTGAAATTAAATTGTTCTGAATATTTTGTGTAATAGCAATTTATTATGGCTGCTGCGAAATGTATAAATGTGTATAGTTGATAAATGTGTGAGCTTAACTATCGATGGGTAGAAATGTAGGATCTGATATTATATTAATTACGAATTTTGAGCGGTGTTACTTCTTCGGCCCTGATAAATGTCGGCTCTATGTGTTTCGGCCATTATTGATTATGAAAACATGAGGAAATGTACACCTACAATTATAATAATAATATAACGTCGTGATGACTAACGGTTTGGTCGTTTGTCCACAGGCAACTGGGAATGCTGCACATGGAAGCGTTGGCCAAGTTGCGACGTACGGTGCCGCACTTGGAGTTCCCTGCCCTACACAAGGAACTGTTCTCGGTCGACGGCAGTTGATCTGAGGAGGAGGGCTGCGACGACGACGACGACGACGGCGGCGGCGGCGGCAGTGGTGGCGGAAGCAGTGGTTGCGGCGGCGGCGGTGACGACTCGGCGAAGGACTCCATGATCGTCATCGCGTCGGTGATCTCTTTAGCTGGCGAATTGGAATAAGAGCTGCAGCAGCAGTAATGAGCAAAGTCGTCGCAGACTGGCTGTGTACCATATTATACTATATTATATTATTAGTATATTATATTTTAATAGAAAAAGAAAACTTAAAATGAAAAAAAATAATTTTTTTTTAAATTGCAAAATCTCGCGAGATCACACACCGCCGTCGCATATTTAATATATTCTATTATATATTATATATAGTGTTGTTTTGTTACAAGGTAGTGTCTCATATTATATATCGCGTGTTTACGAAATAGAATATTGATATTATTATTATTATTATTATTATTATTATTATTATTATTATTACTATTATTACTGTTGTTGTTATATAGTATTTTTATACATATATATACGGGAGACATAAATCTCCTGCAGGTACGTAATGAATAGGTATAACAATTATGTACAATTATGTTTGTGTGAATATTTTCCCTGTCTGAAATGTTTGAGAGCGTCGCTTGTAAAAAACGGTTTCCATCGCGGAAGGAGATGTGTGTGTGTGTGTGGTGTGTGTGTGTGTTGTGTGTGTGTGTTGAAGAAGAGAGCTTATTCTCGTTGTAGTCGTCTTGCGTCTATGTTTGGTGTGTGTGTGTGTGTGTAACTGAGTGAGTGGACGAAAGATTTCGTCGTTGTTGTCTCTGTTAATCTTCGGATTGAGCGTTGTTTGTTTAGGTACGTTAATCGTAGTCGACGACGATCGTACACGTACTGCACACGTCGCGTTCACACGTTATATAATAATATAAATCAATAAAATGAAGTATTGTATATTATACAATAATATTATATTACGGCGCGTAATTGTAACGTCAACCGTCGACGTGTATCGCGGCATGTATTGTTTTTTGTACTATTTATTGTTATATTAGGGAAAAGAAAAAATTTATAAAAGAATTTCATTTTTAATCAGCGTACTTAGGTACCACGCGTGTTACACTTTTTTCGTCGTCGTCGTCGTCGTCGTAGTTGTAAATAATAGTATTTAGTGTGTGTGCTATGTGCGCCGCTATAATCACATATTATATATTGTATAATATTATTATGGTTAGAATACGTATATTATTAATTATAATAATAATAATATATATTGCTATCGTGTTAAAGAAATGGATGGGGTGGGGGAGGGGGAATAGTGCCGGCGGCCGAGGAGGGTTTTATTCATCATTATTGTTTATATTTTTTTTCTATCGAAAACTCGTTAATATTTTCTATGTATAAATTGTACGAAAAACTGAGGAAAATAAATCTAATTAATATAAACTCACTCTACACACTCGTCACGTCATATTATTGTATTGTACACACACACACACACTTGTATAGCTGTCGCTATCGTACCTATGTATAATAATATGATATCGAATACATTTCACGCGCGATATAATAAATATTATTGTATCATATTTTTTACACGTGTTTAGGTACGATATTTTATAGATATTATACTGACTATTATTACGTGTAAAATATTATAACTTTGTGTAGATAGATAAATATACATAGATAGGTAGGTATATATATTATTATAAAATGTGGCCGCCGCCACTTTGCGTTTAAATATAAGTAATAATAATAATTATTATAATTATTATTTTTATTATTATTTTATTATGTGTTACGTGTTTTTGTGTTTTGTATAAATTATAATGTATAAGAGTCGTCGTCGTCATCTACTACAATACTCTAATGTTATTTTTTTCTCTAAGCGACTTAACATATTATTATGTATATAATATATACGATAACTTAAGCTATATATACATTGAATATCATGTGTTTAAAATAGTGGTGACACAGCAAAAAGTTGTAGCACATATTATTATAATATATTATGTATGTATTTTATTCGTAAGTCGTTCGACGACGACGATTATGGCACTGGCTGCGTATTTTTATTTATGTATACGTGTAATATATGAATATATCATATAAAATATTATAATACGCGAATAGTTTTAATTTGTTTTCGTTAATATTATTATTATAAAAATGAATAGGAAATTTAACGTGATGTGGGGTAATTATATTGTGAAATTAATCGATAAGAAGACGGAGTGAAAATGTGTAAAATACGATTTTTAATATTTAAAGAGTATAATATTATATAACATATATAATTAAATTGGTATATATATACATAGTATATATTACGATAGTTTTTTACGATAAAAAAACGATATATTGTTTTTTTTATAATTATTATTATTATTTTTTGCGCCCGCCCGCAATTTTATGAATTTTATTAAACTTTGTCATTTTATTATTAGATAAGAATATTATATATTATATAATTATATGAAAAACAAACAAAATATTTTTATGTTGTATACCGCAACAGTCAAGTAAAACACGCGCACATAATAATATATCATTTTATTGTATATTTTTTAAATTACGTTTATCGTTTGTTTTCGTATCTTATGTAATAGCAATTGATATCAATTTATATATATATATATATATATATAAATATTATCATTGGTCTTAGATAGTAATTATCATCATCTATAATCAATGATATTATGTTTGTCACCTCATCCTCGTCCTCTTCCGAAACGCGTATATTATAATATAGGTACCTATATATTATAATTATATAGGTACACTCGTTGTGTTTCAGTTATATTTTTTTTTTATTTCTTTTCGTTTTCCACTACTACTAGAAAAGGTGCTCCGTGTTATTATTATTATTGTTATTAATTAATTAATTATTATCGCTTATTATTATTATTATTATTATTATTATTATTGTTTAACGAGAGATAATATTATAAAACAACAAAATATATAAATATATGTATATATATATATATTATATATATATATTTATATATATATATATATATATATACGCATGTAGATTATATGGTATATTTTGGTTTTTTTTTGTTTATTATATTTTTTAAAGAAAAAAAAATTTTGAATCCACAATATGTTGTGGGCATATAGGCACTACTTGACCTTATATTTTGGGGGTGCTAAAATTATACAAAGCTTACGAATAAATTACTTAAATAAAATATTAATAATAAATTAATATCTACATTAAATTAATTCTCCCGGCTTATGTTGAAATTTTTTAATTATATCTTCAGTTTTTAATTAATTTTTTAAATCTTCTTCAATATATTTTAACAATGACGAGTTTGAAAATCTATCATGCTTGTATAGCCAATCAGAGGCGGATTTACAGCATTTTTCTAGGGGGGGGAGGTCGTAAAAATAATATTTATTTCAAAGGTACCTATCAATTATTTTTATTTTTATAAACATTACAACATATAATTGTTGAAAAATTTAAAATTAATATTTAACAATATATTATTTCGGTATATATGAAATACAAAATACAAATTACCTTATATTAATATATTGTACTAGTGTATACAATATAACATAAATATTTATAGTTCCTGGGGAGGGGGGAGGGTCCAGTATCCCTGGACACCCCCGTAAATATTACCAAACAATTTTTAATTGATTAATTATACAATATTTCATATTTCATTATTTAATCCTCCAATTAATTATCTAATTTACATATTACACAGTAAACGTTGTTTGAAGAAATTATGTTCTAAAGTTAAAACAACAGTTCATTTATGATCTGTTTTCCGTAGTTCATATCTGATCCACACAGCATAACATAGGTTTAAATTCAGTGGTGCTATTAGGGATAACAATTTGGGGGGGGGCTATAGTCCCCATCTGATATTACATGAAAATTAACCTGTGGAGGAAATGGCCCCACACCCACCGTAAATATTTACTTAAAAATATAAAAAGTCATAGAAAAAAATCAGTTATTTATTTATCAAGTTACATTTTTCACGTAACTATACTGTCTATGGTTATCGAAATAAAAACCCCAGACTAAAATATTTCTCACAACTACATGGAAATGATTGAACAAATATTTTTTAAACGCTAATTAGTGTAATTACCACATTATTAATATTTAATTAGAAATATATACCTATAGTTGAGGTATACTTATATCATAAGAAAAATCAAAAATCAAGCAGTTATTAAAGAAACGTTAAATTAAAAAAAGCTGGTAAGTGAGTGTCACTCTGCTGCAAAGGTTACACGTGGATCACTGTAACGGATGGTGTTAAATTTGAATTCAATGATATAATATCATATTATATACGAAAAACGATTTTAATGAACGTAAACGGAATGTTAGCCTAGGATATCTTAAATTTATATTTATATTGTTATTATTAATATGGTAGCCATTAAGTTGAATTGATATTATTTGCATATCATCATATTTAAATATTTGAATATAATAATATACTTGTTAAGTTTCGAGTACCAACGAATAATATTTTTAAATCACAACAAAATAACTAAAATCGTTATTCTTGGTTATTCAATATGTAATTTTGTCCAAATTTGAACTTAAAATAACTATAAAAAAAACTTTGTTTATATATTTTTTAGATTTTTTGGTTACAGAATTAGCTACTTACATGGAACCTTGTTTTAAATTTTTAATCCTTAGCTATAAAAGTTGAACATTTTATACCTATATATTTAACTACAAAATCATTTTTTAAATTTTAAAATAGAACTTTAAATGTTTATGAAAAATATTGTATTTTTAATATTTTTCAACTGTTATTGTATCAATATATCAGGAGCCTAGTATTAAATTTTCACGCTTTTTAGCCCAACAAATACAATTTTATTGATATTTATAAAAAAAAACTAAAAAAATAATTGAAATTTGAAATTGTCCGTAAACGATTTAAAACGAGTCTATTTTATGGTGTATAGAAATTTAAGAATATAATCATTCAGTGAAATGTTCATGTATCTATAGTTATTCATTTTTAAATTACAATAATAAATAACAAAATCGCATAATTAGAAATGGGGTGAATATCCAATCTTGTGAAAATATGAACTTCAAACGCTCATAAAAATGTTATTCGACTTTCTTGTAAAACTGAGATATTTAGTAAATATCTAGGCTTATTTTTCGGTGGAGTCAAAAAAACTATCCCTTTCCCTGCGGTTATGACTAATTTTCATGTAAATAGGTAATAATAATATAATATACATATTACCTATAGAGTCTAGACGCAGTGGCATATCTAAGTAAAAAGTAACTAGGGGCTTAAAGTAATTTATTAACCAAAATCAAAACCCTGGGGCCTCCCTTCACACCAGTTGAAATATATTTTTATTCTATTCATACCAAACTGTTTGTTTTTCCATAGTTTTAATGTCGGCATATCTGAGGGGGGGGGGCAAAATGACACCTTAATACAATTATATTAATTAACATAACCCAAAAATGAAACAATATCCGATGGTACAACTTGTAAACAGTAATTGCATCGTGCTTCGTGATGGTTTACAATATTGTTGATTATTATTTTATCTCTTGCTATTTTTATCACAATTGTAAAATTAATAATATTTGAGTGTGTTCATAATAAAAGTAACTGCATGGCCGTGTTATCACAATAATATTTAGCGGTGAAATTTACAATTATATTTTGACTTAACTCAAATCGAATTTTAGTTGGTAACAACTTTACAAATATATTACATTGACTACAATCCTATTTAATCTTAAAACTAAAATATCTGAAAATAACTGCATAACATTGTTCGTTTAATATATTTATTATGTATGATGTAGGTATGATTCTTAAAATAACAAGTTACAAAAATTGTTAAGTTTAGACATCACAGGGGCCGTTTAAATTATATTATATTCCTAAAACAATAGGAATATTAGTACTAAAAACAAACTTTATACAATTTTAAAATTAACTATTTCAAAAGTTTTAAAATAACAAAGTATCTTAATTTTACTACTTACAATTTGTTGCTTTGTTGCTTAACACAGGATATTTAAATCAACGCTCCATTAAGGTTTCACTTAAAAAAACGATTAAATCGAGTTTTGAGTATGTGACTTATGAGTTAATTCAACTACCCTATATCTATGTCTGATATACAGCAAAGGATAACACAGTATATTTAAATATATTAAAATGCACACACTAGTTATTTCAGAGTAAGCGTGGTTGTCATTTTTTAAAGTTACTTGTAAAATGATTAGTATGTAGGTACGTATAAGTATAGGTTATAATATAAACTTATATTTAGTGCTATGAATAGACAAATAAAATATTATCTAGATGAAGATTTAAATTATTAAATTTAAATTTATCTATATAAAAAATAATAAATCCATAAGTGTCTGGATAATGATAATTAATAATAGACAAAAAGAAGATTGGTACCTAGATTAGGTATTTGTAAATAATTTTGTTATTTATTATTTTGATCTGCAATCATAACGGATCCATCTTGTATGCTATAATAATGGGCATAAATCTATTGTAAAAATTAAAATACGGGGTAATATAATATTTTTAGAAAATAACTGAAACGTCTAAACGGTAAATTACGTTGAAATAACTAATAAGCTATAATTTTTATATTACTACCAAATAATTAAATGTATAATACAGCACTCAATTACCGTATTTGTCAGCGTCGCAGCCGGTCGATCTGAATTAACACAATAATAGAGATAGTTAAGATTTTCTGACTGTTATGAATTTGTTCTTATTCAAAAGTAGTTACCTACTATTAAAAATCCACTTTGATTAGGTACATAAGTTACCTGTTCTTGAATGTTTTTGAAAAAAATCTTGTAAAAGTAAACTATAAAGCCCATTATGTACCTATTTATTAATTAATTATTCTTAAAAATAATATCTAGATAAATTACAGTAGGTAGACAACTGAAGTTTTGATCCAAGATAGATGAATAGATTACGATTAGATTTTTTATTTAGATAAGATACCTAATAGAAAACAGTGGGGATAAAGGGGGGCAGAGCCTCGCCCTCCCAGACCAAAACTTTAAAGTATGTAATGCATTATAATTAATTACACAATCTATTTATCAATTTTAGAAACCATTGGGAATGTTATTGGAATGAAAACATTTACAATAATTGCATATTATATTGTATTTATGGCTTAGAATTGATTTTTTTAGGAGCCAAAAAAAAAAAAAAAATTAAACCCTGGATCCACCACTGATAGAAAATACCTACTATTCTGATTTATATAGTTCATGTCCCCACCCCCCACCCATTTTCATTTTTCAACTTTTTCCGACGCCAATATTTAGTGCTCAATTCCTGCCAATTCCTGCCATCACTTCCGGAATTTCTGCTCAATTATCGACCTACGTGAAGCTGGCACTACAAAGTTGGCACAATAATCTAAAACCATTCCAACAAACTCTACTTGGACTTGTTGGAAGTTGTTGGACAATTGTTCGAATTTGTTGGAACGTATTTTAAAAGTTATTCAAGTTCAAAGTTTGTAGTGCTAACAACATGACCAGCACTACATATGCAAAAAAATACTTTAAAACTCTACCGACAATGCTCATATAACATTGTTGGACACTTGTTGGAACCCATGTAGCTCGAGTTTCAGTCAGAATGGTAACTTTTTTTGGAACAGTTCAAAGTATATTTAATTTTTTTTCTAGTTCGACTGCTCGTTGGAACATAGTATTTCAGTTTTTAAAATGTATATTAAAATCTCATAGTAATACACGTTGGGAATCGAAGTATAATGCTGTACATTCATTACTTACTCAGTTGAAATATGTTATACAAGCATTACAAAACATATCTGAAAATTCAGAATTTGGGGATGGAGTCTCTGGTGCTCAAAGTCTACTTGGTTTGATTAATGTTGAGTTTGTTTATCTTTTGGTTATGTAGGACTTAATTTTAAATCAATTATATAGAGTTAATATTATCTTGCAAAAATCAAATATTTCTATTTCTAATGCATCAAAAATAATGATGGACTTAAAAAATGCATTGGAAGAAATGTGAAATGAGGGATCAAAAAATATTAATCTTTTAGCAAATAATGTATGTAATGAAGTTGAAATTTCAACAATATTTAAATCTAAAAGGCCAAAAAAAATTAAGAAAATGAGTGGTGAACAAGCATCTGATTCGACATTTACTATACAACAGGAACTTAAATTGGAGTACAACCAAGTTATGGAAACTTTAATTTTACAAATATTTTGGCGTTTTGAAGCATTGTCGAACATTGCTAATGATTTTGAATTTCTTTCTGGGTTCCATCTTAATACGTTGTCAATTGAAGATCTTAAAAAACACGCTGCTGACCTAGTTTTAAAATATAGTTCAGACCTGAATAGTGAATTACTGAATGAAATTGAATGTTTTAAGTATCAAGGAGAAGCAATTATACCTAATTTAAAAATGGCAACTTATTTAGACATATTAAATGGCATAAAAACATATGAACTAAGCTCAGTGTATCCAAATTTAGTTATCGCTTACAGACTATTACTTACTTTTCCTGTAACTATTGCATCTGGGGAAAGATCAGTTAGTAAATTTAAATTAATCAAAACATATCACCGTTCAACCATGACTCAAGAAAGATTATCAAATCTTGCTATAGTGTCAATAGAAAATAAAAAGACACGAACTATCAATTATGATGATGTTACTGAAAACTTCGCATCGATCAAATCTCGAAAAATAAGTTTAAGAAAATCATATCAAGTACTTATTATATTTTAATAACTTAATTATTATAGTATTTTATTAAGACTATTTACCATAAAGCCATTCAAAAGTTTAGTAATATTATATTAAGAATTAAAATAATATATATTTTTAATACTTGTAACCTAAATAAAAATAATTAATTCAATGATGAGATTTTTTATTTTGATTAACATATTAACTTAAATACTGTTTACCTCAAATATTATCACCTATTTAATAACATGTTTATACCATTTCATACTTATAAGTTATAACTATTATATTATATATACAGGTTTGGTGAATTTCTGAGTTCAAATAAAATGTATAATAGTTATTAATACTATTGCGTTTGTCAATATTATTCACAAAATATATTCAAAAAAGGCTCTCTCCCTGTTTACATATCATCTTTGGAAGTGTTTGTACAATGTACATGCCGACAAATATGTTTAATGTGAAAAATAAGGTAAATCTGATGATTCTATCTCCGGCTCTTCCCTAATGTTTTTACAAGTATAAAAATATTTGGTTTCCCCAGGGGAGCACTATCTAGTGCGACGGGTTTTGCGAACCCGGGGCCCCGAGCTCTGAACTGTACTGACTTTAATTAGTTGGTACTGTTCTCCCTACTCTAACCTTAATTGGTTGGAGTAGTCTGGTCCTCCAGTTTGGGGATTTAGCGCAGGGCTAACAACCCTGCCTTAGAAAACAATATTGTTCAGGATCTATCAATAAACTTGCCTCGGAACCGTGGAGCTTTGGAAAACAAGACAGGAAAATGGAAAAATGGCTTATCTTTTGGAACATGGAACGTTCGCACACTTTTTAAACCTGGAGCAGTACAATGCTTAGTTGAGGAGACAGAGAGGTATGGGCTAGGAGTGGTGGCCCTACAAGAGATTAGGTGGAACGATAACGGAACTCTAGATATCCAAGACACAACGATCTTCTACGGCGAATGTAACAAACATCGTCAATTTGGAACAGGCTTCGCAGTACATAAATACTTAGTACCATCAGTAAGGGAATTCAAAAGCATTAACCCAAGGATATCAGTACTAACATTAAAAGCACAATATTTCGATATTACATTCGTGAATGGGCATGCACCCACAGAAGAAAAAACACAAGAGGAGAAGGACGAATTCTATGATAATTTGGAACACACGCTAAATGAAATCCCACGAAGTAGAATTAGGATAGTCCTAGGAGACTTTAATGCCAAGTTAGGGAAGGAGAACATATTTAGATCAACGGTTGGTAACCACAGCCTTCACGATATAACTAGTGAAAATGGACTCAGACTTATAGACTTTGCATGTGGTGGGGGACTTATTGTGAAGAGCACAATGTTCCCACATAAAGATATCTATAAGGGTACATGGAAGGCACCGGGTGGTAGATATGTCAGTCAGATAGACCATGTCCTGATTAATACTAGGTTCAGAAATTGTATGCATGATATAAAAACAGTCAGAGGAGCTGACTGCGACTCAGACCACTACCTAGTTAAAGGAAAACTGAAGGTGAAACTCAAGAAACTGACATCAAAAAAAGGAACGTTAGTGGACAAATACGACGTGAATAAGCTTAAAGATACCAATATATGTAGAAATTTCAAGCAAAAATTACATGAAACAATGAACAGTTTAAACATAAATCAAGAAGAGACAATTGATGCTAAATGGAAAGCGGTTAAGGATGCTATAAAAACGGCCAGTCACAGTAATAGGCAAACAAAACAGGACAAGGAAACCGTGGTTCAACAACTCCTGCAAGGAAGCATTTAATAGAAGAAAAGAAGCCAGGACTCAAATGCTCAACAATCCCTATAATAGAGAGAAAGTGATGGCATACAAAGAATGTCAAAAGGAAGCAAATAATATATTTAGATATGAAAAACGGAAATATACAAAAGATGTATTAGAGGAAGCCGAAATTGATCACAAAGTAAATAGAACTCGACAATTATACCAGAAGATAAAATCAATTAGAGGGGGGTACAAAAAACATGAAAAGTTCCTTAAAAATGACGATGGTTCCCTTGTGACAGAACAAGACAAGGTATTGGAAAAATGGAGACAATATTTTGGATTATTACTTAATTGCGAAAACCCAGTCAATACATTTGCATGGATGCCAACGGAACCTAATGACACTGATTGTCCGCCTCCAAGCAAAGAGGAAATATTACAACAACTTAATAGATTAAAAAACCACAAAACTCCTGGGGAGGACGGGATCCAAGAAGAAGTACTAAAGAACCTGGATGACGGAACAATAAATAGAATACATAGTGTTGCATAAATACACCATAGTGAGTTGGCCCAGTCATGCGTATAAAAACTATATATTTGGTGGAGTTGTTATCCGCCTAGCACAAAGGTCGACGCCGGGTTGTGCGGCGATCAATTATAAAATACGACAACGACAGTGTATAGACGAGGCCCGAGGTTGTTGCGTATGCTACTAAGTCGTGGTCGCTGCGTAACAATTTCGCCATCTAACAGCCGTGCATATTCCGCCTTTTTGTGTGGTTTTCAGCTGTTTTTCATAATTACGTCGGGGAGTGCGCGCGGTTTCGCCGTTATAAATCCGACCGTTAAGTCTGTGCGTTTTCGCCGTCTTAAGTATCGTACCTTCAACATCTTCCTCATTGTCCTCATCACGCGGGTCAGTCCATCGTCACCATCTCAAGTCTCCAGGTCCCGGTCATACCATATTATGTGCATTATCACGGTGTCGTGAGTTTTTTTGTATATGTTTATTTTTTGTATAATTATTGAAATTTATGTAAAATATTAAGCTCGTGATAGCAACATATTGGTTGATTATTTTTACCTGCCTAATCCCGTTATTCAATACGGAACCCGCACAGTGTGTCCAATCTCCCGATTATTACTAAAGGGACTGGTACGTGTTACATGGTCCTTCGAACCGGATGTATTAAGGGTATTAGAGCCAGTGAACAACTTGGGTTTGAGTATATGAAAATTGTAGTTTTTTTGAAATTGCAATTTTGAATTATTTGTATCAGTATATTCTTATTGTAAATCGCATTGTGGGTAATTACGGCTAAATGTGATTATGCGATATCTGCTATATGCACGAGAAGAACAAAGTTCACGTAATTGGTCATACAGTCACAATTCCTAAACGTCATTAAAATATCATTATGCGCCAATAATATTTTAACTATATTATATAACATATATTAACCACAGATAAAATATAGTTTTGCTTTGATAAAATTAAATTGGTCTATTTGGAAGGTCGCAGTTGTTACATGCTAATTAGAAGGGTCATATCGTGTATGCCACCGAATGAATTTGTCCATATTTAATCTTACTATTAATTGATATCTGTACTAATCGATTAATAATCATACATATTATTGTATTCTAACTGAACCGCTTTTGGTCTTTTACGATTATACCCATTGCGTTGAATACTATACCTACAATGCCGCCGTCTGCGGGTGATATCGAGCGTGCTGAACGCTCTCTAAAGCGTAGCATTGTAAAAAGAGATTGCACTGTTGAACTTTATAGAGAGTATCTGGCATGAAGAAAGACTTCCGGAGGATTGGGGCACAGCATTAGTGTGTCCTATCCACAAAAAAAATGATCCACAAGAATGTAGTAATTATAGGGGTATAGCATTACTAGATACAACGTATAAAGTCCTAGCATATTGTATACTGGATAGAGTAAGGCCAATAGCAGAGACTTTACTAGGAGACTATCAGGGAGGTTTTAGGCCGAATAGATCTACAACGGATCAGATTTTCGTAATTAGACAGATCCTCCAAAAAAGTTGGGAGTATAATAAGGATGTACACATATTGTTTGTAGATTTTAAAAAAGCTTATGATTCTATTCATAGAGAAAGCCTTATAAATATACTCAAAGAATTTAGATTCCCAAGTAAAATTGTAAGGCTCATTGGAGCCAGCATCAACCAGACGGATATAAAGGTTAAGATAGCAAACACAACATCTCAGCCTGTGAGGGTGACGACAGGTCTCCGGCAAGGGGATGCGCTTTCCCCAGTGTTGTTTAACCTGGTACTGGAAAAAATAGTACGAGAAATGAACGTTTCAGAAGGAATTGCGCTGGGAAAAATAACAATTGGACTTTTAGCATACGCGGACGATATAGCTCTCTTAGGAGATGATATTGAGACGATAAAAAGGCTGGGAAAAAAACTTATAAAGGCTGCAGAGAAAGTGGGATTAACCGTTAACGATGATAAGACAGAATACTTAACTGTTAGCCGAAATAGCAGAAATTACAGACTAGGACAACATATTGAATTAGAAGGACATATTTTTAAGAAAGTCTCACAATTTAAATATCTCGGATCTATTATTACTCAAGACAATGAACTTAAAACAGAGGTGTCGTCGAGAATACAACTAGCTAATAAGGGATACTATGGGTTAGAATAAGTACTGAAATCTAGGACCCTCTCGAAAAATTTAAAAATAAGAATGTACATGACATTATTACGACCTATTGTCATGTACGGATCTGAGACGTGGGCACTGAGAAAAGCCGAAGAACAGAGACTAGGAGTATTCGAAAGAAAGGTTTTAAGAAAAATATATGGACCGGTCTTTGATAACCAAACAAACGAATGGAGGAAATTGCATAATTATGAAATTCAAATGCAGTTTCAGAGGCCTGATATAATTAAAGAGATAACAAAAAGAAGACTCATGTGGGAGGTCATGCCTGGCGTAAGCAAGGATCTCTTGTTAGGCTGGTAATAGAGGAAGAGCCTATAGGGAAAAGACCTTTAGGAAGACCCAGGTTGAGGTGGGAAGACTGTGTAAAGAAGGACATAAAATCGATAGGACCAGGAATCAGATGAAGAGAAGTTGCAGAGGACAGGGACAGATGGCAAGATTTGTTTATAGCGGCATGGTCTTAAAGGCTAAAGCCAATAGAGAAGAAGAAGAAAAATATTTGGTAGAGGGGGGGGGGCACTGATTATGCTAGGTACGGCACTGGTTATAATAACTAAAGGCAATGGTGTAAATGTATACAATTATCAACCGCATCACAGTCAACACAACTATAGTACAATGTTAAGTGTAATAGGTACCTATATAACAATTTAGGAAATGCTTTTGGTGAGTGTCGTGTGTGCACGATAGTGCTTATGGTTTGTTTCTTTTCACTTCGACCCCTTTTCCGATTGTTTGGTCTCACAGGTTATTCCTGCGTGATATTGGTAAAAATACAATACATTATAGGTGAATATATTATGATGATTTATAGGTAATTCGTAAGTAAAATGCATAAACATATAATAGTAATTACTTAAATATAATATATTATAATTATATACATGAATATGTTTGGGGTTATACCTCCAATGAGATAGTCCCTTTAAGAAAGAATAACAATTTTACTGTAGTTACATATACTGCTTTCCTAGTGGAATAAGCAGCAAATGCCAAATTTCCAAATTTGAGGTTATTTCACATTCGGCATAATTGCACAATTCCGCTTCTTTTTTCCCTTATGAAAAACAACGTAACTCCACTATAAATGCCTTTAAAATGTTGTATCGACCAAATTATTGTCAAATACTAGGGAAATACGTAGTATGTACATGCATATAGCATGTCTTAGAGAATAAAGTAGTTTATCCAATGGAGATACTGCTTATTTTACTAGTATAATAATTTCTCAATGTAAATACTGCATATTTACCTAGTAATCTTATCTAAAACGGATTTGCAGTATGTCCACTTTATTTTATAATCAGTGAATGTGTCACCATTTACCAAATGTTTTGGTCAAAAGCATTTATTGAGATTTGTCAGATATCTTGGTACTAACTTCAACTATTATGTGGTTAACATTATTTTAATATTTGTATTACTATCACTTATCAGTAAACACAAATTTTTATATGCATTTTTTCAAATATACACATTTTCAAACAATTAAATCAACTTTAGTACAATGACTTATTATTTTAAACTTATGTTATCACTATATAAAAAAGACATAGTTTCTTCTTCTTCTCGAAAACATGTGATCTCTTGAATCCTTCGAGCAATTTGTTGAAGAGGCTTGTCATCTTTCCGTAAAAGTTTTTTTATTTTTTGCATAAAATTTTCAAATTTAAAAATACCAAACATATCCAATGATCCGAAGTTTCTTACATCTTGAACAATATGAAGTAAGCCATGAACATTATGTGAGATATGGTGATTTCCATAAATAGCCTTAAAAGTTGTAACAAAATGTTGAAGTAACTGGTGGGCATAACGTAAATTTGGTGCATCGGTGCATACATTTTTTGAAGAAAGAATGGTGATTGCAACATGTAAAGTCATAAAATGATTGTATCAGACAAAACTCGGTACCTTTCCATTGTTTAAAACACTCTTATGCCCTAGGTTTCATTTGAATTTTTAAAGGCATATGGGTGTACATTGTTTTTTAATAAATTTGAAATTATTTTAATTTTTCGAAATTGCAATCTCATTTTAAGGCTATCACAAAACCATAAATGTATAAGTTTTTTAACAACACCTAAGCAAATTAAATGCAAATAGTCCAAAGGCACATTAGTAACAAGGCCTAAAAATGGAATTTTATTAAGAACACTAGCACATAAATGATAATTGTCATCATTTTTTAAAAAAAAATCCTAGTCAGTTCTTTCTTTTCCTGCTTTATCTGAAAAACAAATTCTTTGTTCATAATATTCACCTTCATCCCAGCATTTTGTACAACTTGAGTACCCAGTACAGTGCCGTCCCGAGGGCAGGGCAAACGGGGCACACGCCCAGGGCCTCGCGCCTCCAAGGGCCTCGCGTATAAACAATAATATCATATATCGTGTAAATAAAATATTTTCAAACATTTTAGTGACGACTTAAAATTTAAATATATGTAATTGTCTCCGATAACTTCAATGTTTACATAGTAAATACGATCAGTTATTTTTGTTTAATTTTAGTGGTGGTATTTATTTTTTCCTCAAAAGACGACGTCGATAATAACAACAATCCATATTATAGTATGATATTATATTATATTATATTATTATTATTATTGTTACTTGATATAATTAATTTAATGACATGAAACCATGAACTAAGATATTTATTTTAGTTCATGTATGAAACCCTATAAAATATTTTCTGATATTAAATTATTTTTATCACTATAGAATTTATTTTTAACTATAATTTTGTTTACGATTAAATCTCCTGGTGGTGGTAATTCTCAATCGTGAACTCCCTAGATTGTTTTTCTTTTTATCTTGAACATTACACAGTGATTTATCAACGTGCTGCCGCTATTATTTTTATTATTATTGCAAAGAATTAATTGTAATAGGTAAACATACTAAACGGGCATACAGCTTACGGCTATATACGATATACGCTTATACCTATACGGTATACGGGACACAGGTAATATTACACTATTATAGTATACATTTTTAATTTTTATATATTAAATATAGATCGCTTTTATTTTTTTAATACTAGGATTGCAAAATGTCATTTTGCACTGAGTTAAAACAAATGATTATCTATAGTCAATTAATTGCATACTTTTTTTAAATTTAAGAATAAAACTAAAAAATTATAATTGATATAAAAATCTATGCATTTTGCTTTAGTTTATTACAGTTAATCTGTAAGCAATAATTATTATATTTTTAGTTGATTTTTTATAGAAGCAAACATTGATTAAAATTAAACATATATCATGTATTATTATACATCATGTTATTTATACATAGGTACCTAATACATTTTATTTAAATATAATTACACCTATATTTATTTTTATCGTAGGTAACGCTATATCAGCTTATTGTGCGTTCTCTATCTTACTAACGTATAACATAGCAAAAATTGTTTTGGACGGGAAAACTTACGATACTCCCTTTGTATTTATAGTAGAATTACTAAACTTCCATCACAATTAGGGAAGAATTTAGAGAAGATAGCACTAACCAATAATTTTTAATAATTAAGTAAAAATAAAACCTAATGTTCTCAAAGTGATAACTTTAATAATTAATATTGTATTTATGTTTTCTAAAAAATAAAAACGCAACGACACAGATCATTTTATGATATAGTTGAGGTGGGTGAAATTAAATATAATTCCTGAAACTGATCCAGCTTTTAATTTTTCTAATTTAATGAATAATGATATTTCATATATCATATTATAGTCTAAAACTCGATTTAATTAAAAAAAACATGTGGAGGCTTGCCAAATGTTTGTATTGCGCTGCGTATATTATTGACCATACCGATTACTTCAGCTGGAGCTGAACGCAGTTTCTCTAAATTAAAACTTATCAAAAACTATTTAAGAAATTCCATGTCTCAACAGAGATTAACAGGTTTAGCGACACTAGCAATTGAGAAAGACTTATCAAAAAAAATAAACTATGAAACCATCATTCAAAATTTTGCAGCACAAAAAAGTAGAAAAATCAATTTTATATAGTTATTTTATACGTTTTGTAGATAGATACAATTCCTATATTTCATTTTAAATTTTCTTTTATCTCAAAAATGTATTAAAAATTAAAATTATGTTGTTATTAGTTATTGATTTAGAATTATATTTTCATTTTAACTTTAGTATTGTTCGAAGTTCGAACGTTGGTCATTATTTTCAAATAAAATAATTTTGTTTTTATTCTAAATAATTGTTTAGTTTTTTTTTTTTAAGCTGGAAGGCTTTGAAGAAAGCTAAGATCATCAAGTTCCTCTAATTGTATTATTTTTATTTATTTTGGAGCATAATTGATTAGTAGGTTGTTCCATAAATAAATCCTATTGAATGTTAAAAATGTGTGTTCTAGAGTAGTATTTGTCAAACTGTGGGACGTTTACCATAGAAAAGGCATAAGTAGTATGCAAACAATTTTTAATTATTTTAAACATTAAATAGTATTTGTCATTTGATATTAGGTGGTTAGCGGTTTTATAAATATCGACGGTGTAGATGTCGTTTGTATTCGTAAAAATGTATATAATTCCTAAACAACCTTTTACATGTAAATAAGGTATATATTTTTTGATAACAAATGAAGGTTATTAAGTAAAGCACGAAGACATTTTCGTAATTGGCAGGTGGTATTGGAGTACTTGACTAGGTAGTACCTATAACAAAATTGAGAACTTGCACTATTCTAATGTAGGTACCTATGGATTTCGAATTTTTGATATAATATTGTAAATCCAGGGCATTGAATACTAATGATGCCCAGGGCCTCGCAAAACCTGGGAACGGCACTGACCCAGTATATCCTTTGACATTTAAAATAAATGATTTTGCTGGTGCATCTGCACAAATGAGTTTTATCATACAAGGTTACTTTTTGTTACTAAGAAATATACCATTTTCTATAACATGTTTGGATTCTTCAACCAATCCACCTAAAAATAAATTAGCACAATCAGGTTTTTTGGAATGTTCATGATAGATTCCAATAATAAAAATATCTTTAAAACCAAAAACTGATCCTAGAATTGACCATAGTTGACTGTCTGAGGATTTGCTAATTGGAAGCCCATCAATATTGATAACCAATTCAATAGTTCCACTTATTAGATGATCTTTATATTTCAAAAATTCTTGTATTCCATTTTCCAAACTATTATGCTCATAGTAATCAGGATAAACTTCTTTTATAATTGTAGTTCTAGGCGTATTTAATAGAGATCGACTGTTGGAAGGTAAATCACTATGACAAGAATGAGTCTTTAAAATATGAAGTAATCTATTTAAAGATTTATGAGTAATCTGTTCTGTAACAGCCCAGGTTGTTATTTTATTCCTAAAAGAAATTTCATTTTTTTCAGACAAGATATCTTTTTGATTAGATATAGTTGGCACAGAAAAAATACTATTTGATTGTAATAACTCATTGTTATTTGTACTACAATTTTGGCGTTCTTCTAAAGAATAACTTTTCTCTAAATCATTGTTCAAATCTTGCAATGAATCAGGAACCATATATTGGTCACAATTAAGAGGAAGATATGTCCGAAAAGACTTATTAGTGCTAACATCTGGAAACAATTTTTTTGTTAGAAGTGTTAACTTTGATACCATATTAAAAAGATTGATATCTCAAAAGATAACATCAGAAATTTAAAAATTAAAACGTTAAAATATTGATCATAACTAGTTGTAACTAATATGCCATTTATATGGTTTATATTGTAATTCTTAAAAAAAGGCATTTTTATGTCCAACCTTTGTACTTTTTTAAAGATATATCGAGTGGCCAAACTTGGATATTGAATAAGTTTTATATAAAAGAAAATTGTATTATTCAATGTCGGTATATTTGCTATTCAATTAAATTAATTTTTCTGGAACATTTTTATTAATTTTAAAATGTTTTGTACTACATTTCAAATTTCAATATGTTCGTATACATGTAATGATAAATAAATTCAACGAAAATCATCTACCAACTACCTACAAATAAGTGTTTATACGTACAGTATTTTATAATATTATTCTTATTTATTAATAACTTTTTTTGTAACGTCTTATGTAATCACAAATATGTAATGTTTATTGTCAAAAGGATCCAGCCTGTACAATTAATTAAAATAAAATTATTACTCGTGAGTCGTGAGTCGTGGGCCATGACGGGGTATAATTACAATTTATAAAAAATTATATGGAACCAAAGTGACGTTATTACATTTTGTAATGCTGTCATAACATTTCGTATTTACGGCACATGTCTCTAGGATTTTAGAAGCAGTGTCGTATACCAACATACGTATACCGTATTAGTAGGTACCCAATCAGTATTTATCACAGGTGTTAATGTATTGTAGGTATATCGTATAAACAAATAATTTAAAATATTACATAATGTTAACTTACCTTTCAATGTATTAGTTTCTATGTTTGTTATATCGATCATGTTATCGTGTGATAATTTTGCTTGTTTCGTTAAGTAAGAACTTAGAAGCATTATGGAAATCAAAAATAATATAATCTTAGCCATGGTGTTAATTAATAAACGCACAAACTACTCGTATATTCAATAGAACCACAGTAGGTACCTATATAGACTATAGACAAAACTCCGTTCCATACCGGATAAATTTTTTAGTAGCTTGCGGGGGACTATGTCACCTAACCTAACCTATGAGTAGATAATAGATACCTAACCTATAAATTATAATTAACAATACGTTCTACCTATTGGCTAGCAATCGACATCTAGGTATATTAAAAGATTATTCTACTGTGTATATAATATTATCATCTAATGCTGTGTCCTGTGTACTTCGTACACGCTGATTGACGAATTCAAAATTATGGGAAATAGGAGAATTAATTTATAATTCTTCTTTAATTATAATTATTACATAATTAGGTACACATTTATACATTAATTATTTGTATGTAAATTGTAGATAAATATATGCATTATGTGTTATTATGATATGTATATTGTATATACTTACCATTTTTGTTTATTAAACCAAGTTTTTTTTATTGAATGTTGGGTAATGTGATTTCTTCTTTTTATACATAATTGTGTTTATATAATTGTATATAATATTTATAGAAACTTGCACATTCATATTATATGCACAGTGCACATACAACTTGATTATAATTATACATTTATACACATTAATAGTACACAGTTTTTAATTAAAATTGGAATGTGTGCTGATGCGAAAAAAATTAGAGGCATTATTCAAGTATTGGGGTTCTAAGCGCACGCCTATGGGAACGAATGGTGTTAAATATTTGAATTCTATATTGATATAAAATAATTGTATACGAGAAACGGTACTGACTGGAGACGTGAATTTATATCTTCAATATATTTAAACTGTTATTATAACAATTTATGACAAATCTTGTATACAATTGTAAAGGTTTTTGACGCACCAAAAACGATTGTATCGACATTGTATTGACATTTCAAGAAAAATTTTACACACATTACACTTTTTATTTTTGTTAAAGACTTAAAGGTATGAACACTTACGAGGAATCCTGTATTAAATTTTACAATCTTAGATTAAAATAGATATTTTTTGTTATGTATTTCTACTCAAAATAATTTGCAAATACTCTTGATTTTGATGCTCATAAAAAAATATTTTGTATTTACGCTTAACTTTTTTTTAATTTAATAATTTAACAACAACTTATGAGAAACCTTGTATTAAATTTTCAATATAATAATACAGTTTTATTATTGTTAAAATAACAGTAAACGTTGAAGATAATACTATTAAATATAGTCGAATAATTTGTTTGTAAGTATGTGAATGTTGTTTCAATTTGATTAAAAATGACAAAATTACGAATTTTGGAAATTCGTAAATGAAAATAAAAAAAAATAGTCATAAATTACCAAACACTATGTTATACATAGATAAAGAAGTTAATAATGATAACGATATTGTAAATTTAACAAATGATATAACTTGCCCACAAATCAACTTGAAAGAAAATAACATCGGAGCTATTAATAAAATTGAATTAAAGCAAATATATATTTTCAACGAACTTTGGAATATTAGTTATAAAACAGAAAATCGGTCCTGATGAAATCTCGCCATTATTTTTAAAAGAGTGTGCTTCATTCTCACTCCAGTTATAACCTCTTTATTTAATAAATCATTGTTATCAGGTATTTGTCCAGAGCAATGGAAATCCTCATATATAACCCCGATTTTTAAAAAAAGGCAACAAATGCTTAATTAATAATTATCGTCCCATGTCTAAACTGTCAATAATACCTAAATTATTCTCAAAACTGGTATACAATACTATTACACCTTTATGCAATAAATTATTATCAAATGACCAACACGGGTTTAGGCAAAATAGATCAACAATAACAAATTTGTGTATATTTAAACGCACAATCTTGGATTCATTTGAAAATCAATCACAAACTGATGTCATTTGTACCGATATGGAAAAAGCCTTTGATAGGACTAATCATAAATTATTAACTCATAAGCTTAAAATATATGGACTCATTGAACCACTTCTTTCTTGGTTTTATTCTTTCATTTCTGGTCGTACTCAAATAGTAAAATACATAAATAAATATCTCGTTTTTATTTTATAAATTTAAATATTATAATGTATGGTATTAATTCCTATTTCTTCTTTTATTATTATTATTATTATTATTATTATTATTATTATTCTTATTATTATTCTTATTTATATTATTATTATTGTTACATACAAATTACTGATAATGTACGTACGTATATAGTATTATATTATATATAATATTATATGAAAAAAAACTGTAATTGAAATTTATTTCCGTAATAAAGAAAATATTATTATTTTATAAGAACATAATATATTATTTTATTTCAGGTTCACCTGTATACACAAACTGTTCGATGTCGCATTCATTTGTGCCCCTTTTGATTTTGAAAAGTCCATTCTGTCCACATTCATTGCCCCAAGAGTTGACCAACAACCAATAGTCTACACCATTTTCAACTCCCCATCCAATTAACTTAGCATATTGATATCGTAACCATTTCGATTTTTCAGTTTGTGCGTAAACACCTGTAGCAGACAACAAATCAAAGCCGTACAATACATTGAATTCAGTAATATTTATAGCATGAAATATAATATGATTGCTTGTATTTATAAACTACTTTTTACCACTTTTGTAAAAAAAAAAGTCGTCGTAGAGTGAGTACATTACTGTGACCGGACCGTAAGTTTGCACTTCCTTTTGAATATCTTTGTCTATAATATTATAGTAGTTGCTAACTGAAATCATAAAATAAAATTGTAATACTTGGGAAATAATACAATTTTAAGAAATATCTAACTAACTGGCTATACCTGACTAATGACTTACCTTTCACGTGATCATGGTTGTAATTGATCGTATCATTACCGTAACAGTAGTTAACGCATGTGCGGTTATTCATTTTTGTTGGAATGCTACAAATTGGTGGAATTTTGGAAGGCTGGCATCCCTATGCAATGAAATGAAAATAACAATTATTATATTATTATTATTATTATTATTATTATTATATTATTATTATTTAATCGATAATTCAAATTACATCGTTAGTGTTGTATTTGCCACCAGAGACCAAGCCGTGAGTTTTGAAATATTCCCAAACAACGGTATGATTACCGAGCCAACCGTTTTCATAAGGTTTTATACCACTACAGGAAATTAGCTCTTCGGAGGATAGAGGTTGATGGTAAGTTCCATTAGTCGCTATGCACATTCTATCTGCGAATACCCCGGCGTGGGCATAAGCCTGTTGCGAGACAATTATCAGAAGGATTATTATTTATTATTTTGAAAATATATTTGTTTCAATTTTAACACAGTGATTCCATTAAAAAAATTCATATGTTTACCCAAGACAAGAGGGCGTTTCCTTCATTGTAGACTTCATTAATTGTTTTGCATTGGGGCCAGCGTTTTCTTGCATCAAATTCCTTGTGATTCTGGTTGTCTATTACGTACCTGGGATTGCGGGTTTTGTATAGCATTTTTGATTTAGTGGCGGCTTTAACTCCTCTTGTTCCTAACAACATCAAATGTTCTCCTTCCACTGAATTGGGACCAAAAGTTTCTCCAGCCTGAAATCATATTATAGTTTGGTTAGGTAGGTAATACATTTCAGCACTGTTTTGGAGATGATAATCAAAGTAGATCTAAGAAATAGTGGATGTATAATTTTATATTATTGAATATTACATTTTCTAGTTTTAAATTCAGATTATTTAATAGTATATAAATTAAATACTTATCAACATATTTATAATGCGAAATATAAAAGCTATTTTTAATTTTCAAATAGGATGAAAGTGCATTCTAAAGAACACATCTCTGAATTTAAGAGAGGCATTTACATATCAAATTTAAATAGGAACCTATTTATCTTAAAATAGGTACATTATACATATACTAATAACATGTATATTATTTATTAACTTAATGTAAATATAGGTTCTTGTGATGTACTTACTTATTCAAGAAAACAATAAGGTATTTACAAACATGTGTTCTGTTTTTTTAATAATACATATATATTATAGCCTAATCTACTAATTTATTTATCTAAGCTATTTTTTTCATCCAATACTCACAATATACAGGGTGGGGCACTGAAACGGCCGATTTTAAAAATAGATTTTCTCAGTAGTAATTAAGATAAGAATTCTCACTAAATATTATTAGTTCAAAGACAACATGCCATTTAGTAAACATGGAACAGTGGAGTGGTAAACAACGTGCTTATGCGATAAAATCATTTTACAAAAATAATGACAGTTACGTAGCCGCACAGCGTGAATTTCGTCTTCATTTTAATCTTAAACGGCATGATTCGGTACCATCGGCTAAGGCTATTAAAATATGGATAACCAACTTTGAAGAAACGGGTTCAGCATTAAAAAAGAAGCCTGTACGACAAAAAACTATTCGCACACCTGAAAACATCGTTGCTGTCAGAGCCGCTCTCATAAAGAGTCCGAGACGTTCTGCACGAAAACATGCGTTATCGTTAAATTTATCCAGTAGAAGTTTACGTCGGATTTTAGTAGGCTAGAAGAGTGTTTGAGAAGAGATGGTCATCATCTTGAGGACATAATTTAAAAAAATAAATGGCATGTTATATACTTCATTATAATAAATAATAATTAATTTTTATTTGGTTTTTTTATTTTATAATTTGTCTATGAAAATCGGCCGTTTTAGTGCCCCACCCTGTACATAAAAATTAAGAATTTATTAAAGGATGTGTAAACGCAAACGACGTCTTCTACTTTTCTCCATATCAGATACAGTACGCTTGAATGCGTGTTGTTCAATTTAAATATAATAATAATAAAAAGAAATTCAATTACCTAGTTATAATAAAGATAGTTTCTTAAATCGGTTTTTACCGCTTTTTATTGCAAACCGTTTATGATAACTAGGGCCAACACTTGTATGCATTTGCATATTTTTATTGATTGGTCAAAAAAATAGCTATATAGTTTATACCAAACTTTGTTTTATAACCTAACGATGCTGTATACGAAATTTTATTTTGAATATTTTTGCATACTAAAAAGTTTTTCCTAAAGAAAAGTGTTTACAATATTAAAATTGTAGTATTAGAAGTCTAGAAGTATGTTTACTTTTTGCCAGCTTGTAGGTAGTTCTAAATGCACGAAAAATCTAATCACTTAGAGACACCTTAAAACAATTTGTATGGCTTTTATAAAACAAACTGTTGAAATCTCGTATGAAGGCTTTTGGTCTATTTGTAGTTCTAGAATTAAATGAATGACTTTCTGTCTACAAATACGGCGGAAAGGAACTATTTAACCTAACCTAGGTACTAAAGATGTTCTGAGTTGAAAATCTGGTACTAAGCCGGGTATCGAGTATTGGCCGAGTAAAATTTATAGTACTAACCGTATCGAGTATTCGGCCAAGCCGAGTAAAAATTTAAAAATCGGAAAAATACAGATTACAGATCAAACGAGTGTAGACTGTAAAGTGATTACTGATTACTTATAACTGAGAATATTAATTGCAGATTGTTATTATATAATTTATATATAAACATTAGACAGTAAACACGAGATTTATTTTTGTAATTCATAGAAGAAAAACATTATTTGTTTATAATCAACTGGCTATTGTAAATCGGTTCAGTTATTACAATATGTACCAAAATAAATTATAATTCCTGCCCCCTAGAATTTAAGATTTTTCCCGTTATATTAATTATAGGTATGAACATATTTATAAATAGATTATAAGTGTTTGCCATTGGATATGAGTCGAGTAAAAATGTAGGTATTACGCCGGGTACCGAGTAAGAGCCGAGTCTTAGATATGATATCGAGTACTTGGCCATCGAGTAATTGCCGGGTACCCGCAACATCTCTACTAGGTACCTATTCTATTTGTTTTATTATTTTAAGTATATTAAGTATTAATTATTATTATATATATTTGAACTCACGTATTTTATAAGATTTTATATAACCATTAAGTATTATTCTTTTGTTGATTACTACATAGATATGGCAAGTCAAATCATACAGAACACGGGTTCTTAAAATATTATTAACATCTATTATAGGTAGGTAGTGTAATATAACATAATATTTGTTATTTTTATGTCCAACCTTTGTATTTTTTTTAAGGAAATATCAAGTGCCCAAACGTGGATACCTATTAAACATCAAACAAGATGTAAAAAGCCCAATCTTCCTACCTACTCAAGGAACATTATAGCGTACCTGTATAATAGTTGTATATAAAAGAAAATTGTATTAATCAATGTCGATATTTTTGCTATTCAATTAAATTATTTTTTCTGAAACATTTATATTTATTTTGTACCTACTTTATATCTATACCTACTTACTTGTAAAAAACAAAATGTTTTTACTATATTTCAATACGTTCGTATCGGAACATGTAATAATAAATAGATTCGAACAAAAAGCATCGACCAACTACAGTCGTTGCCAGATAAATTGAGACGGCGGCGGCGGCGCTTTTCAGTAAGTGTAACCCAAAGTATACAGTCACTGCCAGTGTGGTGCAAAGGGCACACAGTTACCTACAACGCGCGCAGTCACAAGTTCGAACCCGGCTCAGTGCAAAAAATTGTATTTATTATTATTGTTATTAATTTATTTATATTATTTTACAATTTCTACTTTTTGTTCTTAAATAAAAGATTATTATCAGAATATTTGATTTTAAATTTATCGTAAAATCATTTTTGTGACAATTTTTGGTTTATTGATGTATTTTCGGTAATAATATTCAAATTCGGAGAACCACTAGTTTTCCGTTATCGCGCCGCCGCTGTCTCAATTTATCTGGCAACGACTGTACCTACAAATTAGTGTTTATATGTACTCTGTGTCCTGTGACTTTTTATTATAGTATTAATCAAAATATTATGCTGATAATATTATATACCCTTACTTAACAACACAAGAATTAAAATATAATATTACAATATTATAATAATATTTTGATATTATGTCTAATTTGTTTCTTGCTTTATCGGGTGTTCCTCAAGGGAGTCACAAATATGTAATGTTTATTGTCAAAGAGTCCAGCCCAATTAATTAATAAAAATAAAAATTACATTATTACTCATGAGTCTTGGGCCATGACGGGGTACATTTACAATTTATAAAAAATTATATACAACAAAATGATGCTATTACATTTTGCAATGCTATCATACCATTTCGCATCTATGGCACATGTCTTTAGAATTTTAAGTCTAATTAGTCTAAACTCAGCAGTGTCGTATACCAATAGTATTAATAGGTACCTAATCAGTATTTATCACAGATGTTAATGTATTGTAGGTATATCATATAAACAAAAAATTTAAAATATTACATAATATCTACTTACCTTCAATGTATTAGTTTCTATGTCAGATGTATCAATCATGTTATCGTTTGATAATTTTGCTTGTTCCGTTAAGTAAGAACTTAGAAGCATTATGGAAATCAAAAATATAATCTTAGCCATGTTGCTTATTAATAAACGCACAAAATATATTCAATAGAAAAACAGAAGGTACCTATATATACTAAAGAAATAACTGCACAACAGTAAGTTGTTACTAAACTAAATAAGACCGGTATTTATACCTAGGTACGTATGCATCCATCGGAATTTAGAGGTACTCGATTATATTTTAAATTAGAAATTGAATTATATGAAAATTTTTAATAATCAATAAAAAAAATAATGGACGACAGTTATCGGTTCATTTTATATTAGTACCTAGTTTGAACACAATTAAGTACACCTGTTAGTTGTAAATTACAAAATACAATTAATGAGATGTTACATTCGATAACGTAGGTATTCGCAATAATATCAATAATAGGTAGGTAACCTTGTGCCTCAATCTTAATGTAGAGCTACTCGATTATTTCAATTAGGCATTTTATTATATGAAAACTTACTATAGTTAATAAAAAGAAATAATGTACCTACGACGATTATACGAGTTTTATGTCAGTAGTTTTTGCACAAATAACTAACAAGTACCTACACCTGTTAGTCGTAAATGACAAAATACAATTAATGAGATATCAAATTTATAAAGTATTCGCAATAGTAGCTAAGGTCACAGTTTTAAAGGGGCGTAACACGATTGCGCACTTTCTACCTTTTGACCTGAAAAAAACACAACACGATTGCGCACTTTTTACCTTTTTATATATTAAATAGCAAACAACAACACGATTGTGCACAAAATGATATGTGTATATATTAACTATGTTTAATAATTTATGTACTACTTAAATAATGTATGCATGTTTAATTATTAATTAACCTATTATATATTAATTCACAATTTTCTTTCCCAATTATTATAGGCTTAGGACTATCAACAAATTATTATCGTTGGCTTGGTTAAAAATTGCTTTTTTTCTAAATTACATGTATGTTGGATATTCGTTTACAAAAACCTGATATATAACGTATAAACCTAATGTATAGTCAAAAATAAATAATCATAATATAATACATCACAATTTTATATAATATAAATTATAATATATCATAAAAAATCTTATAACTTTTTACCACAAAAGTGGTCCCAATGTTATTAAATAATTATTTAACGATATCTCGTTATTTTTATATTTTTCCTACGTATTCATTAGAAATATAATATTTTCTTCTTGTTCTTTACGAGGCTTGTTAATATTTTGTTGTTTTATGCTATATATTTTTAAATAAGATTCACTTTGAATATCTAATAAAATATGTATAACTTGGTGAATAGATGGGTGAGGTGTATAAAACTGTGCATTAAAGTGGCTATGGAAAGTCTCTAGCCCATTGGTCGTTCTTGCTTCCGTTGGAGGTTAAGTTGCTCATAACATCGGTGGAAAAGTCGAATCAGATGATATGTAATTGTTCAGTATATAATCAGTAAATTCAAAATTATCAGTAGGGCTTATTTCAATTAAATAAGCAAAAGCATCTTCTACATCTTCTGAAGGTAAAAATAAGTGCAAAAAATTGTTTCAACCAAATACCTAGTTCAGATTTTGAATTATAGTTTTTTAATAAATGACTGTCACATTAAATTTTCCTGAATCAAGATTGGCCTAAATGAAATCTGTAGGTCATAATTTTGCAGTTTGGGAAAAAATATCTAACAGTATTGTGAGCACTTTTTTCGAAATCAAAATGAAAATTTGAATGCTTTAATGAACTTTATATACCTATGTCAACCTATTTTAAACATAAATTAATAATTGAGTGCCACATTTGTATATAAGTTTTAGTTGATTTTGAAGTTAAAAAAAAAATAAACTATAGGAACATAAAAACCATTTTGTAAAATATGTATTGTATACAGTTGTTCAAAAAATGTGGGTGCATATGAAAATGTGCCATCTGCAAAAATATGGGATGATTGACTTAATAGTTCAAGATTAGTCTTGCAAGTGAATATAACAGGACTTGAAGTTTCTTCCATGTGACAAAATAATTCATCAGTATTAGTTGTAATATTTTCATGAGAATCAAATAACTGAGTTATCGATTCGTCTAAAGATTTTGGAATTTTTGGCATATTTTTTCTACGTTTATCATACATACATTTTCTCCATAACTTTACATCAGAATAAACCGGCTGGATATCTTTTTCTGTATTTCTAAGTTCTTGTCTAATTATTTTATTGGGTCTAGTGAGCAAATCATTTTCGCATTTTCTTTTTAAACGAGAACTCACAACTTGCCTACTAATAAAATTCTCTGGAATCTCGTCATGTCTATGCTCATTTAACATATTCAACACTTTAGTCACATCCTTGTCAACTAGTAAACTGGCTGTACAATTTTTATTTGTACAGCGATACCGAATATTTCCACACTTTTTCA
The DNA here is from genome assembly GCA_008086715.1 of Sitobion miscanthi. Classification (NCBI taxonomy): domain Eukaryota; kingdom Metazoa; phylum Arthropoda; class Insecta; order Hemiptera; family Aphididae; genus Sitobion; species Sitobion miscanthi. The sequence continues at coordinate 96,562,834 of CM017797.1, forward strand.
GAACTTTAGATTCACTAAATGTATACTCATCAACTAAAATACATGGCTTACCTTTTTCGGTTTCAATTTTTTTTTGTATTTGTTTCTCCATTTCACAAAAAAAAACGGAAATATACACGTTGCGCGATACGAGACTGCCACACTATAATTTCACGTTTCGATAATATGTGAGTATGTGCCGGTGTGACCGGTGAAATTGACTCCCGGTGATTTTTACTGGGGGAGTAATAATCGCCGGGAGTAATTATTTCCTAAGCTAGCCCGGCGATTATTACTCCCTCCGGAGCAAATAAACTACAAGAATAAAATAAATATTCTTAAATTAATTATTAGATGATAATTTAAGTAAATATTAATCGCTTTAGTTGTCACTATGCACGGTTTTATACATACATAACTTTTTTTTCCTACATGAACCAATTGCGAGCACAAAATAAACGAAAATGTGTTTAAGAGACTAATCAGATATTAAACAAAATTACTTACATATAAAATTATTATATTAAACTAGTTGATCCCGTGCACTCATTGCCCGTTAAATGTACCAACTCTATATGACTCAAACTTTGTTCAATTCGTTATTTAATATTCGGTGTATGGTGTTCAAAATTTATCTTAACTTTTCCGTTGCCTGGAATAAAAATTCTGATTCGCAACAGTATATTAACAGTATATATATGTTATAATAAGGTGAATGTCGACATTTGGTGAATGTCAATTTCTTCTTAGATGTAGTATTGGTGAATGTTGACATTTTGTAAAAAAAAGTTGCAAATAGCACGGGGTCCGCGATCTACCGTAGGTAGATTGCCTACCAGATAATATACTGTTGCAAATCAGAATTTTTATTCCAGGCAACAGAAAAGTTAAGATAAATTTTGAACACCATATACCGAATATTGACATTTTGAGTCATATAGAGTTGTTACATTTAACGGGCAACGAAGTGAACGGGATCAGCTATATATATATATAAATATATTTTGACAACAAACATGCCCGATTAACAAATACATAATACACCATTTTTATTTTAATCTGCAACAATATGTAGATGGACTACATTGTTGTATTTTCGACATCCAGATTTCCTACTTTTCCGATGGATTTTCCTAAAACTTTCTTTCGTAAAAACCTTCTCCTGGCAATCACAAGCATCTTAAAAAAAATTTGAGCCAAATCGGACCAGCCGTTCTCGATTTAGTAGGTAACATACATTTTTCATGCTCCATTTTTATATATATAGATAAAACAATCAGGTATCTCAGTGGTTAAACCATGTCACCATGCTATTAACAACCACACAGGACACTGCCTTTAATTATGATAAAAATATATAATGAAAATATAATATTACACTATAACCGCAGCTGGTAACTTGAGGTACCTTTTATAATTTAGAAGTTTAAGTTTATAACTAGTAAGTGATAAACACGATTTTTAAAACGAATACCTGTTTAAAAAAAAGAAATACCTAGAAATGTCTTCGTTTTGCAATTTACTAATACTAATGCTGCTGGTAAAATATTTTTATACTTGAAATAAGATGGACAACATTTTAGTCCAAAAAAAGGTTTGGAAGAAAATGGAATCCAACCTTTTGCCGGAGGAAAATGGATAGTAGAGAAAAACAGTGTCTCATTTTTTGAGGAAATGGACCCACAAGTCTCGTGTCGAAGAGGTGCCAACCTAAGACACCCAAAACTGTAACTACAACCGGGTTTTCATTGTTCACAATTTTGTGCGCGAACGAGTTGTCGTTTACAATGGTTATGACTTATGAGCATTATAGCATTATAGCTCGTAAGTTCATACATTTGCATATAAATCTTGCTAAGTTATATTCAATGCTGGATGACATATAGAAATCCATTTCAAGGTAGGTACCACAGTTAAATATGTGAAGTTTATTTTGCATGTTTTTGCATATTTAGAGGTTTTTTGCCTATTTGGCATATTTCTATTTTATCAGTCATATTATACATGATTTTGATATTTCTATTCATATTATTACATCATATGCATTTTTTTATTGAAATAATTAACATTTGACGAAAAAAAAAGGTGATCATTTATCGAAAGTTTCAGATTTAAAATAAATTACTAACAAAAACGTACATTATACGCAGTTCATGAAGCCTGCTCAAGAATAGAATTTAAAATCAATTTTTTTTTAATTGTGACATCAAAAAATAAAATATAACTATAAAAAATTAATGGATAATTCATGTTATTTCAAAAATTGTTCATGATTTTTTTAATCAAACATTTTTGAAGTGCATAAATTTGAATTGCATATATTTTAACTTTTTAAAGCATATTTCAATGCATATATTGCCAATTTTGAATGCATAAATGCATACTTATTTAGGCATTTTTTAGGGCATGAACTTACGAGCCCTGCTCATAACTCACTTAAAAACTGAATCATCGTAAAAAAAAAACGACATACAAACACAGACAATGTTCTTACCATCGAGTTTTATAATAGGTCGATTGATTCAATTTATTAAACTAACGGAGCTAAACGTAATCGACTGAGTGTAGATTTGATATTACGAACTTGTAAGACGGAGACACCAAATATCTGTGTAACGTCCTAAATAAAGCTCAATAAATACATACAAGGATGGAATTCAAAATTATATTGAACATATATAATAAATTGGGATGTCCAATGACAATAAACACTTATTGTTTACACTCACACCTAGATTTCTTCCTGAAAAGTTAGGTGCGGTAAGTAATGAACAAGGTAAACGATTTCATCAGGACATAATGTGTAGAACCTCGCATCTTAGTACAGCGCCCACCGCCTCTGTACGATAAATGCGGGGGTGAGTGAGATAGGGTGGATTAAATAATTTGAGTAGGTAGGTACCTAAGTGCCCAGTTATTTGTCTTTGAAGTTATGTTGACTAGTGCTAGAATATGTTAGATCATGACGTATCTGATAAAAAGTACAAGTAATACAAAATCATTGTCACAACATTTTTAAATCTGTAATTGATCTACTTTTTAATTGAGTTGATTTATTGTAAATAGTTTTTTGTAATAATTTATAAAAGAACGTATTATTTTAATTGTAATCTCGCATCATTGAAAAATAAGGTAATATAAAATCGTATCAATATTTACTTTTGTATATATATTTCAAAACAATTACTTTACTTACAAAAAATGAAGCAACTATAAGTATAAATAATAAACATAAGGCATAATAAAACAAATCTAATAACAAATTTGAAACCAGCACGAAAAATTGGTTTAGAAAAGTTAATATTTAACTCTCATGATTAAAAAAGTTAAATTTTGTATACCAGCATAATGCTATTAGTAATATTTTAATTCAGCAGGTCATTGTGAATAAAAACCATAGTACCCACATAAGTAAATTGTAAATATAATGGCAGAAGGTTTCAAGTTATTATGTAATAATTATGATAATTGTTTTTATAGTATCTGATGATAAATACTGTCTGTTTACGATTGTACAGATTAGAGAACAAAATATAGTCTGCTACAATTGTCTTTTTTAAATCAGGGAACAATTTATTATTGGTCGAGGGACTACAATATCAGAGCGCGCGCATGGCTGTTTGCAGTGTTAGGACTTATCTAGATAAATTATCCAGATAATTATTTTTTTATCTTTTATCTTATCTAGATAAATAAATATAAGTTATCTAAGTATTTATTTTAGATAAAAATTTAACTTATCTAGATAAATTTACAAGATAAATTTTTTGGTGAAAATTAGCTAGATCTGTTCCAAAATGTTTCATTTTTATTCTCATTATCTCAGGTACAACTTGTACGTAAAATAACATCCAGCGCAACAATATATGACGTTCAGTGGCGTACCTGTGGGGGGGGCGAAGGGGGCATTCGCCCCCCCCATGGGTCGTATAATTTTGTGTGACAACTGACGATATATGAGAAATGTCCATTGTTATAATTTTTTTTTAGTTTTTATTATAATTTTTATTTTTTTTCATGAAGTCAATAATATGATTATTGATAACAATATGATAACATAATCAATCCCAAGATTTTAAAATATTTTTGTTATCTATAGTCGAATCAGCTGGTGTTATCATTTTG